>CM059200.1:27635922-27967659 GCA_030323885.1 Branchipolynoe longqiensis
CAATCGACTTAGCCGTCTTCCAGCCTGCATGCGCTAGTATTCTTTTCACAGAAATACCAAGCACCCGTGCCTTGGAGACCATGGCTCCTCTAGTTGAGTGGGAAGAGTATTTACTCGTATCCACTCCAGCCAATTTCAACACCGTAATTGTCCATCTGGCAAGTGTGTCTCGTGAAATCGCCTTATGTGGCTTTATAAAGCTCACTAATAGTTGTTGTGATGCACGTAAATCCTTTGTCTTGTATATATAAGCCCGTATGGCCGACACAACACATAATTTCCGATCATTCGGAAAACAGTCTAAGTGAACCGTTGATAAAGGGTCACCTAACGTGTTCGATGTAAGCAATTTTTCTAAATCAAACGTAGCTTGTTCCTTGTCTATTTCTAATCCAGTTAAGGATAAAGCAACAATCGTCTGTCCTCTATGTCCGGTTACTAACAATAACAGGACCGCAACCTTAAAACCTAACTGTTTTATATCTAACCACGAGTTGTGAGGCCAAGCCTGAAACAACTTAAATACTATAGAAACATCCCAAAACCGACTATACTTTGGTTTTGGAGGATTCCTTTGATAAATTGAACGAAGTAAATAACAAATAACATAATGTTTTCCAACTGTTTCGCCATCAATTCTAGGTAATATAATTGATAACGCACACCTCGCCGCATTAATCGATCCAAAGGAAAGTCCTTCATCCTCTAGAGAACGAAGAAACCGAGCTACTTGTGAAATCTTTGGATTTGTTGGCTTTAACTTTCATTAACAAACAATGTACACCCCATTTCTTTAAATAGGTTGTATACATTTTGACAGTTCCTGGCCTCCAGGCATCCGATACTATCCTATCCTCAGTAATTCTGTCCAATCCAAATTGCTGTAGCTGCTTCCTTAGAAAAGGAATGCCAATAAGGGCGTCGTTGACTACGTCGCCGTGAACCACTAGCGTCCGTGGTGCGTCAGATTCCCGAGTTTTCTTGGGAATCGTATACGATCTTTTGCCAGTTGTGAAACTGCTGGCAGCCAAGGTTGCGTGTCCCAATCGGGCACCACCAGTATCGCATGTGTCCCTTCCAAGCCGATTTTTCTTCACTACTCGCGCTGATAATGCTAAATGGTGGGAAAATATAAAAATAATTATTTTCCCAGGTAATAGCAAACGCATCTACTTTCCAAGCATCCGGTTCAGGATGCCAAGAAACATAACAGGGTAACTTGTTATTATTTCGTGATGCAAATAAGTCAACTTCAGGTGTACCCCATTTTTCACAAACGAAGTTAAACAAAGGTGTAGAGAGAGACCACTCTAAATGGTCATGGAAATTTCTACTTTTATAATCTGCAAGTGTATTTTGTGACCCTGGAATATGCGCTACAGTCAGCCAGACTTGTTGAGCCTGTGCCCAGTTCCAAATCAGTTTAGATAACTGATTGCAAGACTTTGATTTGGTTCCACCCATGTTACGAATATATGCCATGGCAGTAGTATTATCAGTTAGTATTCTAACCTGTGATTTATTTATCTTTACTAAAACTACGTAAGCCCACATAAATAGCACGCAATTCTAGTGCATTAATATAGTCTGATTTTTCATCATCAAGCCATCTACCTCCTGTTGTGACCCCATCTCGATGAGCTCCCCAACCTTCTAACGAAGCATCAGTAGTAATTACTGTATTAGGTTCCGCCATACGGATTGGATTTGGTGAACTTGCTATATGTTGCATCCACCATCCAATATCCTGTAACCCTTCTTGCGAAATAAACATCTTTCGCTCAAAATTGCCTTTAGTTCGTGTTAACGCAAAATTGTTATCTATTTCTAGCGACTTAATATGGGCCTTCCCATATAACACAGGAGGTGCATATGAGGTCATTATGCCAATAAGAACAGCAACCTGTCTAATTTTTGGCTTTGATAACTTAATAAGCTGAGTCGCTGTAGTCATAAACTTAATTAGTTTTTGTTCTGTTATCGACACTGTAAGGGACTGTGTATCCAGAATAAACCCTAAACATTTGAGTTGTTTTGTTGGTTTAAACACTGACTTTTGTTGATGTACATAAAACCCCAATTTAGTGAGTAATGCACATAAATCCAAAACTGCATTCACACAACCAATTTGTGTTGATGCTATAATAAAAGAATCATCTATGTATGGAAACATTATGTGACCCTTCCTCGCCATTACCGAGAAAACAGGTTTAAGCAATTTAGTAAAATAAACGTGGCGCACAAGCTAAGCCATTCGGCATGCAGGTAAACTCATAGAGTTGGTTATCCCAAATAAATCGAAGAAATTTTCGGTATTGTTCCATTATGGGAAGCGTATAATATGCATCCTGTAAATCAACACTAGCCATCCATGCATCTGGTGTAATCAGATCTCGTGCCGTATCTAGAGAGAACATTTTAAAATGTCGATATTCCACCCTTTTATTAAGGATTGTTAAATCCAGGATCATTCGAACATCACCATTAGGCTTCGGTCTCGAGAAAATGTTTGAAATAAACTGTCCTGAACAGTGTGTCACTTTTTGTATAATTCCTTTCTCAAAGAATTTATGTACCTGTTTAGTTAGTGCCTCTCGTTCAACTGGTTGAATGTTATATGGAAAAGGTATTATACTTTGTACAGGAATTTGTGTAAAGGGAATGTGAACACCCCTAACTATTTTTATAATTTCTTGGTCACTAGTAATTTTGTGCCACTCAGAAATATGATTACTAATATTACCAGCCACAAAGTTGCTTACAGTTTGTGTGTTTTTAGAGGCTTCAGGGACTTGTAAAGTTTGTGTTTGGACCTCTACTTGGACCCGCCCCTGGGGAAAGGTCTCGACGAGTTGAACCCTCGGCCTATTGGCCGTGCGGTGTTGTCGGTCCAGCCTGGGCGAGCGCCCCGGCCCCGAAACCCTTGACCGAAGTTTGAACTCGGTCTGGTTCCTCTGGTGAACCGTCGTGGACGAAAATCCCCTCGTGACTTTTTGAAACGAGGAGCTTCCTGTTTCTTCTTGCCATCCATGTTTTTGCCACTCTTGGCTGCAGTCTCTACCTCTTTATAGAGGTATTGTAGTTGACCGCCAAACATCTTGGTGTTATCTAAAGGTTTCCCTTTAATCGGCTCTGGAGCAAGATAAAGCGTAAACTCCTTCCCCTCATTATCGGTAACCTTCTTAGAGCGAGCCACTTCTTTGCCAGCATCTGTGCAAACTGACTTGAAGACATTTTCATATCTTCGAAACGACAGGTAATTACCTGCCGCCGCTAGCACTGCAATGCCTTTGTCCATTGTCTTAGCCAAAGACGAGAACTTATTTTCACTCTGCATCCTATTAGCCACAGGAACAATAGCTGTTAGGGTAGCCAACACTGCCTTATGCACTGTGTGCAACACATCCTCAAACTTCTTACGGTCATCCGTCATATTGACATCCCGATCCATTTCTTTAATGATGGAGTTGGGAACACCCTTTATGCCTGTTAACTCATCTCCTAACTTGGAGATAACCTCCGCCGGTTTGAACGTGCGAAAATGACCATTCACGGTCTCGCGCATAAGCGTAGTGGTTTTAACCCGCTTAGCCTTTGGCTTCTCCACCTTCTTAGCCACTTTAGTGCCAATGTCCGCATAGACCCCTTCATATATGGTGTCTGAGTCTGATTCCGTAGAAGTAGACTCAGTGGACGAATCAGAAGAAGAATATTTCCTCTTCCTCTTCTTCTTTTTGGACTTAGTCTTCCGCTTTTTGCGAAAACCAGTCTCTGCCCGCTCCTTGGTGAATTCATCACCCGAAGAAATCACCTGTTTCTTCTTCTTCCTCCGTTTAGGAGAAGGAGGAGGAGGAGCCTTAAGCTCCACCGCCGAGTCTGTGTCCAAGAAATCCTCAAACGAATCCTCTTGGACACTCGGCCTACGCCGCTTCCGAGACACAGGCGATTTGGCAGTCAAGATGTGGCTTTCCAATCGTGCAAAGCGAGCCTCCCAATCTGGAGGCGCAGGCACATCAGGCACTGCGTCCTCGTCCGGGTCGGAGAGGATATGCGCCCGGGGCTGTGTCGACGGCCCTGCCGACAACACAGGTGAGGAGTCGTACTCCTCGTCCACTCCACTCGGAACACGCCCCTCGGCTGCTGCTGCACCGCGCTTACTCCGCTTCGTGGCCATCGGGAGCTGAAACAAATATTTTTGGTCAGTCCCGGTATATATATATGTCACAATATGGTTGTTTCAAACTCATTTGGACATCTATTGGTGTTAGAGAACGTGTTTATACCGTTATAACACAGGCGTAATAAGCTAAATTTGTGCGTGGGTTGTGGGTCAAGCCCAAACCTTACGCGGGGTCGGGACCAGTGTATCGGCCCGCCCATCCCTCTGTTCCGCACACTTCTCCCACCTGTGACTACTACGTCAACAAGTTGGAGAAAATGCTACGAAACTCGGAGAAACGCCTGAAAAAGTTTTGTCTAGGGGAGTCTATAAAAGAAACCCAGGAGCATCTCCAACATTACTCTCTATTAGAGTACGAGAGAATTTCCACATGAGATAGGGCGAAACCCACATCTCTACCCATAGTCACACGGTGACCCGGGTGTTGACATAACCGCTAATGACCGGTTTGGTTCCTTCGAGAAACCCACTCGAGTGTTCTATCCTTGGTTGTTTATAACCAAATAACTCGTCCAAATTGGACCAACGAAAGTCTAAACTTTCCATAATGATGCTCTAATGCATCATAATTAAGCTAACCACAGTTTTTATTATACTTACTGCGTATTTGCTTGTATGTAGACTAATTTTGCCGGAGCAACCCAACGACACGTTATCCAGTCGTGAGTTGTATATGCTAATTGCTGGTACCGGACGTGCTTACCTCTCCCTAGCCTGAGGCTAGCCTGAGGCTGTTTACCGAGGTAAAATATATATATATATATACAGTAAAACCTCTCTAAATCGACCGACCTTGGGACCGACTTTAAGTGGTCCATTTACAGAGGTGGTCGGCTTAGGGAGTTAGAATATGGTTACAATGGTATTGTTGGGACCCAAATAAAGTGATCGATATAAGAGAGTGGCCATATGTGGAGGTGGTCGGTTGGAGAGGTTTTACTGTATAATATATGAGCCTGTCTCAAAAGGTGCTAACTCTTTTTTTTGGTCCATTGTAACGATTGACACAAAACAGCACAGAAACAGTTACACTGAAAACACAAGGACATTGGCTTCAAATCAATATGTATTCTAATGCGATTATGAAACACCATGTAAAAAACAAATCAGTTTATCCTGAGCAAATGCATCAGCAGATAGTATGTTGATCGTTACAATGGACAAAGTTTTGTCTCATATTGCTTAGCGCCTTTTGAGACATGTATATATATATATACATATATATATACATATTTATATTCAGTCCCACTTTAATGACTCGCCGTAGACGATATTACCAAATAAATCTCATTCAATACGTATACAAATGTGCCAATGAAAGTCGCCATAAGTCACATCTTGTAGCCTCCATGACGGCAGTTGGCGATGTGGGTGGCATTACACCCAGGTTCAGCAAATCTGTCCGACTGCGAGACATGCATGTGTATTATGGGATACATGTCTGATTGTGATGGGGCGATAATTGGGCGGGTATGTATTCAGTGCTATTATAGAGCCGACTAGTGGAATGACATTAATGTATGTAGTGAGGGGAGGGGGGAGCATTAAATAACCCAAATCGGCTATAATTATAAACACCCTATACTGTTCATGTAACGGCTCTTGCAGTCTGAAGTAGCTATGACATATGGCGGTTTGGATTCGTTTCATTATCTATTCACCGAGGATTTTCATCCGATTATAGCGGTACAATTTGGAAGCGTACGTATTCAAAGAAGTTCCTATGGTTCAGCGGTTCTTTAGCTACGGTACCACCAAGTATATTATTCCGAGGAGGTTCAAGGTATATATATATATATATATATATATATATATGCTATGTAATTTATTATGTGGATATAAATAACGGCAGCCCCTTAAATCTTTCTCTGTAACCATCTTATCTTCCATGTTATTTGCTACGGAGCGGCCATTCTCTACCCCCCCCCCCCCCCGCCCCTCCGCCTCATATACCGTGAGCCAACTGTTACTCTGCTCACTTTCAAAACTTTCAACATAAAGTTCAACAAGTTTAACAGACTTTAATGATAATATATATGGATAGTGATAACCCCCTTATCGCGTGTAATAAGGTCTGTAGTGTATTCCTTCCCCCCCTGGTGTGTGGGGGGAGGGGGGGGGGGGACTCCCAGCATGCACTGCTCCCCCCCCTACCCGGTGGTCCGCACACTCCATACCCTCGGAAGTTTTTTTTTATATATCATCCAGGTTAAAACATATATATATATATCATCCAGGAATAAATAGTTACTCACATATCAAGCAAGAGATAAACAGCAGAGGAACTTTCATAGCTCAGTAGTAGGGAAGAGGACCAGTAGGTGGGGGGGGGGGGCAGTGATTATTTATATATATATATATATATATATATATATATATATACACATATATATATACATATATATACATATATATAATAGGTATATGTTCTATAATATATAATTACATATAGTATCTGCAATAAATAATAGCCATAATATATATCATACTATAGATATACAGTAAAACCTTTCTAAATCGACCGACCATGGAACCGACTTTACATGGTCCATTTAGGGAGGTGGTCAGCTTAGGGAGTTAAACAATCTTTTTTACAATAGTATTGTATGGGCGATCGTTTGGGACCCAAGTAAAGCAATCGATATATGGGAGTGGTCGATCTGTGCAGGTGGTCGGCTAGAGAGCGTTTTACTGTATATATATTATTATAACTTTATAGATAGCATATATTATTCATAGGGAATATGGCTTTGCTGCCGACACAGCAGTAAATCAATCAATCAATCATAAACATCATATATATATAATATAAATATGTTAGATAATATATTTTGCATATCACAAATACAGCCTTATTCAACATTATCTGTCTGGTATGGTGCTAAACAATTAACGCCTCACAAAGCGTCAGGACAGGAGGATATTTTGGATTGAAGAAAAATGGGTTGATCAGCATGTTGGTGTGTGACAGTGCACACTAAGACGGGTACCGACTTGTGACAGTGCACACTAAGATGGGTACTGACTTGTGACAGTGCACACTAAGACGGGTACCGACTTGTGACAGTGCACATTAAGATGGGTACTGACTTGTGACAGTGCACACTAATATGGGTACTGACTTGTGACAGTGCACATAAAGACAGGTACTGATTTGTGACAGTGCACACTAATATGGGTACTGACTTGTGACAGAGCACATAAAGATGGGTACCGATTTGTGACAGTGCACACTAAGATGGGTACCGACTTGTGACAGTGCACACTAAGATGGGTACCGACTTGTGACAGTGCACATTAAGATGGATACCGACTTGTGATAGTGTACACTAAGATAGGAACTGACTTATGACAATGCACACCAAGGTGGCCCCGACTTGTGACAGTGCACACCAAGGAGGGCACTGACTTGTGGCAGTGCACACTACGACAAGCACTGACGTGTGATAGTGCACACTAAGACAAGTACTGACTTGTGTTAGTGCCCACTAAGACGAGTACTGACGTGTGACAGTGCACATTAGGATTGGTAGCCTACTGACTTGTGACAGTGTACACTAAGATGGGTGCCAAACTTGTGACAGTGCACATTGCGATGAGTAGCCACTTGTGACAGTGGCCATAACGACTTGTGACAGTGCACACTACGATGAGTACCGGTTTGTGACAGTACACACGAAGATAGGTGACAGTGCACACTCGTGACGATTTTATAGTGCTGCCCCACTGGAATACTATGATGCTGGCACCATGACCCAATATCGCAAGTCTCCTTATAACCTGAACAACCTAGTATCCCTATCCCAGTAATGTAATGCCAAACACCAGGCTATATTGCGACTAGTAATAGTATCAATTTTGTAAGCTTTTGGTTTAACTCGCCTGGAAGTTCGAACCTATGCCCTCTCCAATGGAAAGGCAGGCAGTGCTCTACCCACTCGGCCATCACGTTTAACAGACTTTAATGATTAATAGCACTAAAGCAAAGGCACCCACTGTCCTGAAATAACTCTGTTATTGGGACTCACAATTCCCACGCTAGTAGTAGTACGCAGACTTGAAATACTCACATTGAATTATTATTTTTCAAATGAACTATAAGCAGGTACTCCAAACATAGCACTGGTTGCTGATTCTAACTGGCCAATGAGAAAAATAGGAGACTTGCTCTCAGCACACTACCCGTCATAGAACGTTGTCTGCTGCAAGTGAGTGCATCAGAGCTAAAAATAACTACATTCACAGTAAAAAAGAGATCACTAGCTTTAGTTTCGTATCCATTACGGCCGACTTCAGGTGGGACAAATTTGAAAAATTGAGGTTTGAAAACATTGGAACATTCATAAAACATGATTTCACTAATTATTTTTTGTGAAAAATTCTTTCTCTACAAATCTGTGTAGATTGTTAACCACCATTTAGCACTCACTCTCAGCAGTTTCGACTTAACCATAGAATGGGTATGCTAAATTAGAGCAATCAAATTTGTGAGATTTTTTTATTGTGGATATAGCTTAAAGACAATGTAATCACGTTATATATATTGCATTTTGAGCATTTTGATACAAAAATCAAGTCAATATCTCAAATAGAACCAGAGATATTAATTTTCTTAAGATTTGATCATGGACAATTAATGAAAATTACAAGAGTTGCCATGTTTGATGTCAAATTGCTCAACAAATATTTATTTTCAAGGTCTGACAAAAATTGAGATTAGAATTTGTACTAGAAATAATAAGTTAAAAGAATAATGATGTGCTTAAAATATAATTTGCCTTCAGTAGGCAGCTTAAAACATCAGGATTTAAGCATTTGCCGAATCATGAAAAATGTGTGTGAAATTAAGGGCAAACATTAAATATTAAAGAATTCATAACTGAGGGACTAATACACCAATATTCTATTATTATATATAATTGTAATCAGATTGATAAGAGCTTTCTAACTGTACCATTTGAAAATTAACTTCATAAAAAGGAAATTTCAGTTTAGAGAATTTACTATAAGTGATTGATTGGTGGTTGCTTTACGCCGTGTCGGCAGAATAGGCCATATTCACGGTGAGAAATGTTTTGTTTTTTGTTCAAACCATCGCTTTTACATGTAAAAGCAGACAATCAATAATGTGCCAATAGACACTCATTAAATTAGAAAGCTCACAATCATATATTTGTGGTCAAGGGAAACAAATTCCCATAGAAAAAGAAAAGTTTCATTAATAATTGATAGAATCTATTTAGTAAACTATATTAGGTGGGACAGTCCAGCTGCCCTCAAAAAGGCTAAAATTGTTTTCCTGTTTTACCTTAGTAAAAAGGTCATGCATACTGTCTGCAGTGTAGAACTGTTGGCGCAGGGCCAAAAAATCGACACAACTTAGTAAAATGTGTTTGAGTGTCAGCGGGGGACTGAAACCCAATACATTCAGGGGGAGGTTCCCCCTTGAGCAGAAAAGCATGTGTAAGCCACGAGTGGCCAATACAGCAGCGGCTAAGGACCACTTGGTCCCGCCGACCTCCCACATGAGTCTGTGGTGGTTTTCCCACAGATGGTTCAATTTCTTTAAGTTTATTAATGTTTTCATCCTACTCATGTTGCCATTTGGATTTTATGTGGGTGGCTATTAGTGGTTTCAGATCAGAGTGAGGGATCAGACACGGTTCAAGATCACAGTTCAGGGCCTTCTTCGCAGCCCAATCAGCTCATTCGTTTCCTTGTATGCCGGCATGGCCAGGCACCCAGCACAGGTGGATGTCATACCCATCCGTTGTCAGTTGGTTCATTTTATAAATGACCATTGCTAGAATAGGGTGATTCGTTTTCAGTCCAGCAACAGCCAGGAGGCAAGAGAACGAATCGCTGTATATAACATAGTTAGTGTGGTTGGATACCTTGATACACTCTAAGCGCGAGAAGGAGTGCTTGGGCTTCTGCAGTGAAAATCGAGCTCTGATCGGGCAATTTTTTTCCCGTCGGCTTTTGGTCTTTCGAACCATCAGCGTATATGGAGAGGTGGTCTGCAAACTGGCCTTGAATCTCTGCATGCAGTGCTTGGTACTATAAGACATTGGGTCATTAAGTACTATAAGTACTTAATGACCCAATGTCTGCAGAGTCATCCAAATCGTATGGAGAAGTGTCAGCATGTGGGCTGCTTCCATATGGATCGCTGGACTCCAGCCAATCACTACTAATGATATATAATTGTACCTGCTACTTGAGTTATATTAAGGGACCTTTTACTGGAACCAAAGGTCAATGCACTTAGCTATTTCATGTTTTGAAAACGATCAATTTGATTTCATAATGTGACTAACAATGACTATACAAACTTACTAGTGTTGGGTTTGTTTGTTGGGGTTTTACGTCCTACAAAAATCTAAAGTCAAACCAAAATGAGGACCAACTTGTGAGAATGCATACTCATCATGATTTTATGGTGCTGCCCTACTGGGAGACTGAATGAGATATTGGGAACTGGTGCTGGCAGTCACATTATCCTAATATCGAGCGTATCAGTCATTGCCCTATTCTACTAATGCAGAGCATGAGGTTGGGCAGTGACAAGTGTCACTTTGGTAAGTCATTGGTTTGACTTGGTCGCGGATCAAACACACGACTTCACATTTACCAATTTGGCAATCCCAGCCAGTCTACAAACTTAATAAGCAACTTTGAGTGAGCAAGTGATTGGGTGGTTATACCTTCAACATTTAAAGTCTTATCAAGATGGGTACTGGCCTGTGACAGTGCAACTGACCTGTGACAGTGCAATTGACCTGTGACAGTGCAACTGGCCTGTGACAGTGCACTTTACATTTGACAGTGCAAACTGACATGTGACAGTGCAATTGACTTGTGACAGTGCAACTGCCATGTGACAGTGCAACTGACCTGTGCCAGTGCAACTGACTTTTGACAGTGCAACTGACCTGTGTCAGTGCAACTGACCTGTGACAGTGGCAACTGACTTGTGACAGCACACACTCCTGTCGACTTCCATAGTGCTACCCCACACTGGTATACCAGAAGGCGATATGTCACTCAGTGATATTATCCTGAGAGTGACACAGAGTAAGCCAATCAGTCATTACCCCACTTTAGTAATGCCTAGCATCAAGCGAGGCAGTGACAAGTTCCAATTGTTTTTGTAATTCTCCAGTTTAACTCGGGTGGTGATCGAACCCAGACCTCTCCTGTATGGGATAGTGTAGTGCTATAGAATTGATTTTTTTTATAGTAAAACTGAAGTTTGAAGACGGTGAGTTGACACCATGTAAGTGCCAGGCAAGACAAGCAGTTGAAATAATAGGAGGCGTCTCTAAAGAAAAAAGAGCTAAAAACAACAACAAAGAAGATGAAGTACCTGAAATCCATACAAAATCCTACACTCACATAACAATGTATTATACACTAGGCCTGTACTCACATCACAATGTATTATACACCAGGCCTACGCTCACCTTACAATGTATTATACACTAGGTCTGCACTCACCTCACAATGCCCTATACACTAGGCCTGCACTCACCTCACAATGTTATATACACTAGGCCTACACTCACCTCACAATGCATTATACACTAGGCCTGCACTCACCTCACAATGCCCTATACACTAGGCCTGCACTCACCTCACAATGTTATATACACTAGGCCTACACTCACCTCACAATGTATTATACACTAGGCCTACACTCATATCACCATGTATTATACACTAGGCCTAGACTCACATAACAATGTATTATACACTAGGCTGCTTTGTTTGTGTGTTTGTTGTTGTTTCACGTCCTAGCAACATCTAAGGTCATATCAGGACGGGTACTGACTTGTGACAGTATGCACTCATGCCGATTTTATAGTGCCCCCCCCCCACTGGGAAATCAGGCCACCAGCATCATGACCCAATATCCTACTTAGTCACATTATCCTGACACTGAGCCTAATAATGCAGAGCACCTGACTAAGAACCAACACGTATCAATTTTTAAGTCATTGGTTTGACTCGACCGGGAACCAAAGTCGTGAACTTCTGCATGTGAGGCCTGTTCACTAGGCCTGCACTCACCTCACAATGTATTATACACTAGGCCTACACTCACCTCACAATGTATTATACACTAGGCCTGCACTCACCTCACAATGTATTATACACCAGGCCTACACTCACCTCACAATGTATTATACACTAGGCCTACACTCACCTCACAATGTATTATACACCAGGCCTACACTCACCTCACAATGTATTATACACTAGGCCTACACTCACCTCACAATGTATTATACACTAGGCCTACACTCACCTTACAATATATTATACACTAGGCCTGCACTCACCTCACAATGTATTATACACTAGGCCTACACTCACCTCACAATATATTATACACTAGGCCTGCACTCACCTCACAATGTATTATACACTAGGCCTACACTCACCTCACAATATATTATACACTAGGCCTGCACTCACCTCACAATGTTTCATACACCAGGCCTACACTCACCTCACAATGTTTCATACACCAGGCCTAAACTCACCTCACATGTGGTGGGGCAGGCTGGTTGGTTGATGAGGCCTCCTGGGTGGTCTAATGGTCATGACGCTCAGCTCGGCCAAATGGCAACTGTCCTGTGCCACCTAACCCTGTGCCATCGCCGGCACAGGGTTAACTGTGCGAATTGTTTGTCCCAGAATTTATCTCAGGATAAACTGGGACAGTTTCATATGCAGAGTTTGCATATGAAACTGTCGCTCATATGTTGCAACTCAACATCAGGTGCAATTTGAAATACCAAAGTGCATTGTCCCACCCCAACCTCCACCCCACCCACCCACTCCTCCTCCTGTGAATGCCGGGAGGAGCGTGCCTAACACGTGTACCACTGAGTGTGTGTGAGTGTGTGTGAGTTAGAGCGGAACACAGCCTGAGCGTGTTAACTCTGGGAAACTCACTCACCCCATATAAAACAGGCCCATACACTGCAAGTGTCAGCAGTGGGCGGCGTGAGGCGTTCACACTGCGGTATAGACCTATTTCATATGACGTCAGCATAGGTATTTAGGTCAGTGCGCGTGCAGCTTGGCTGCAGGACGACACACTGTCACACTGCAAACTCAATGGCTATGAGCAATCTTCATAGAGAAAAGGTCAAATATCTCTAAAACCACGCCACCTAGAAACAAACTGCTTGGAACACATATAGAAAACATCTTTAACAAACAGATTATATTAAATTTATAAGGTTAGGGTTCTGGATTTCTATCAATTTTGAATAAAACTGACGTTTTGCACTGCGCATACCGTCAAACTCAATGCATTGTCAATGGCCATGAGCAATCTTCATACAGAAAAAGTTAAATATCTCTAAAACCACATCACCTAGACACAAACTGCTTGGAACATATATAGAAAACATGTTTAACAAACAGATTATATTAAATTGATAAGGGTAGTCTTCTGCATTTCTATTCATTTTGAATAAAACTGACGTTTTGTACTGTGCGTACCGTCAAACTCAATGCATTGTCAATGGCCGTGAGCAATCTTCATACAGAAAAAGTTAAATATCTCTAAAACCACACCACCTAGGCACAGACTGCTTGGAACATATATAGAAAACATGTTTAACAAACAGATTATATTAAATTGATAAGGTTAGGGTTCTGGATTTCTATCAATTTTGAATAAAACTGACTTTTTGCACTGTGCCTACCGGCAAACTCAATGCATCGTCAATGGCCGTGAGCAATCTTCATACAGAAAATGTTAAATATCTCTAAAACCACACCACCTAGACTGAAACCGCTTGGAACTCATATAGAAAACATGTTTAACAAAGAGATTATATTAAATTTATAGGTTAGGGTTCTGCATTTCTATTAATTTTGAATAAAACTGACGTTTTTCACTGTGCGTATTAGCAAACTCAATGGCAGTGTGCCTTCGTTCTGCAGCCAAGCTGTGCGCGCATACACGATGTTTATAAACATTGAAAGGGGTCTATAACACATACGGTCTACTTACGCGCAGTCAAGGGTACGCGCACACGCACACGCACACGCACACGCACACGCACACGCACAGTGATAGTCGTGTGTGTGTTTGTAATATATTTATAAGTAAATGTGTGTGGCTGTCTGTGTGTTTGCCAACAAATATGATGAAATAGTCTTATACCCATGTCACACTACGACGTTTCTCTCCAATGCGTGTCGACGTGTGTCAGTTTTTGGCGAAACGTTGGGAAACGTTGGGAAACGTTAGGGGGACGTTATGCGAACGTCGGTACACGTCGGTACACTATCCTGGATGTCGACAGTCGCCGGAGGACGGCGGCGCACGTAGTTGGTCGCTCAATGTTTTAAGCGTGTCAAAAAACCACGACGATCCACAACGCGGGTCAACGCCCGGGTTCCAATATTTTGGCGATGTCAGAAGGACGTCGACAGCGCTGGAATAACGTTATGCGAATGCTAGGCAGTCGCCGCGCGCACGTGACGGTGGTTCTTACACGTTGCGCCAAACTGTTGCTTTGTTGTTTGATGTCCTAGCTACATCTAAGGTCATATGAAGACGTTGCGCCAAACATTTTTTTTTTTTTCCCTCAGGCGTCGACACCCGTTGGCCGCGCGCGAATAACGCTGACGCCAAACTTTTTCCCCAAACCGCCGAAATGTTGGACGTGTCTCGACGCATAGAAGATATTTTGCGCGCTGACGGCGCGCCGGCGAGAAGCGTCGTAGTGTGACAGGGCCATAAAATAGCGGTGAATATGAGTGTTAGCGATGCCCACTATGTTGGCAACATCCATGTGAGTTGTGTCCACTATAACCCTTAGTTATATGGGCCGATGCCGCAAGTAGACCTCCTCAGGAGCAAGCTTTAAAGTCTGCGCAGAGCACAGCTTTTAAGCTATTAATATATATAGGCGAGTTTGTGTGTAAACACACAACTATATAAGCAGATGAACTTATTTTAAAATATACGATACATTTATCTCCATACATATACTGTATTATGTGTAGTATAACATATTATACAAATAGAGATAGACAGGAAACTATTGTAAGGAGCTTTGCTCCATTTTTATCCATATTACATATATTAGATATATTATAATATATGTAATATGGATAAAAATGGAGCAAAGCTCCTTACAATAGTTTCCTGTCTATCTCTATTTGTATAATATGTTATACTACACATAATACAGTATATGTATGGAGATAAATGTATCGTATATTTTAAAATAAGTTCATCTGCTTATATAGTTGTGTGTTTACACACAAACTCGCCTATATATATTAATAGCTTAAAAGCTGTGCTCTGCGCAGACTTTAAAGCTTGCTCCTGAGGAGGTCTACTTGCGGCATCGGCCCATATAACTAAGGGTTATAGTGGACACAACTCACATGGATGTTGCCAACATAGTGGGCATCGCTAACACTCATATTCACCGCTATTTTATGGCCCTGTCACACTACGACGCTTCTCGCCGGCGCGCCGTCAGCGCGCAAAATATCTTCTATGCGTCGAGACACGTCCAACATTTCGGCGGTTTGGGGAAAAAGTTTGGCGTCAGCGTTATTCGCGCGCGGCCAACGGGTGTCGACGCCTGAGGGGAAAAAAAAAAAAAATGTTTGGCGCAACGTCTTCATATGACCTTAGATGTAGCTAGGACATCAAACAACAAAGCAACAGTTTGGCGCAACGTGTAAGATCCACCGTCACGTGGCGCGCGGCGACTGCCTAGCATTCGCATAACGTTATTCCAGCGCTGTCGACGTCCTTCTGACATCGCCAAATATTGGAACCCGGGCGTTGACCCGCGTTGTGGATCGTCGTGGTTTTTTGACACGCTTAAAACATTGAGCGACCAACTACGTGCGCCGCCGTCCTCCGGCGACTGTCGACATCCAGGATAGTGTACCGACGTGTACCGACGTTCGCATAACGTCCCCCTAACGTTTCCCAACGTTTCCCAACGTTTCGCCAAAAACTGACACACGTCGACACGCATTGGAGAGAAACGTCGTAGTGTGACATGGGTATAAGACTATTTCATCATATTTGTTGGCAAAACACACAGACAGCCACACACATTTACTTATAAATATATTACAAACACACACACGACTATCACTGTGCGTGTGCGTGTGCGTGTGCGTGTGCGTGTGCGTGTGCGCGTACCCTTGACTGCGCGTAAGTAGACCGTATGTGTTATAGACCCCTTTCAATGTTTATAAACATCGTGTATGCGCGCACAGCTTGGCTGCAGAACGAAGGCACACTGCCATTGAGTTTGCTAATACGCACAGTGAAAAACGTCAGTTTTATTCAAAATTAATAGAAATGCAGAACCCTAACCTATAAATTTAATATAATCTCTTTGTTAAACATGTTTTCTATATGAGTTCCAAGCGGTTTCAGTCTAGGTGGTGTGGTTTTAGAGATATTTAACATTTTCTGTATGAAGATTGCTCACGGCCATTGACGATGCATTGAGTTTGCCGGTAGGCACAGTGCAAAAAGTCAGTTTTATTCAAAATTGATAGAAATCCAGAACCCTAACCTTATCAATTTAATATAATCTGTTTGTTAAACATGTTTTCTATATATGTTCCAAGCAGTCTGTGCCTAGGTGGTGTGGTTTTAGAGATATTTAACTTTTTCTGTATGAAGATTGCTCACGGCCATTGACAATGCATTGAGTTTGACGGTACGCACAGTACAAAACGTCAGTTTTATTCAAAATGAATAGAAATGCAGAAGACTACCCTTATCAATTTAATATAATCTGTTTGTTAAACATGTTTTCTATATATGTTCCAAGCAGTTTTGTGTCTAGGTGATGTGGTTTTAGAGATATTTAACTTTTTCTGTATGAAGATTGCTCATGGCCATTGACAATGCATTGAGTTTGACGGTATGCGCAGTGCAAAACGTCAGTTTTATTCAAAATTGATAGAAATCCAGAACCCTAACCTTATAAATTTAATATAATCTGTTTGTTAAAGATGTTTTCTATATGTGTTCCAAGCAGTTTGTTTCTAGGTGGCGTGGTTTTAGAGATATTTGACCTTTTCTCTATGAAGATTGCTCATAGCCATTGAGTTTGCAGTGTGACAGTGTGTCGTCCTGCAGCCAAGCTGCACGCGCACTGACCTAAATACCTATGCTGACGTCATATGAAATAGGTCTATACCGCAGTGTGAACGCCTCACGCCGCCCACTGCTGACACTTGCAGTGTATGGGCCTGTTTTATATGGGGTGAGTGAGTTCCCAGAGTTAACACGCTCAGGCTGTGTTTCCGCTCTAACTCACACACACTCACACACACTCAGTGGTACACGTGTTAGGCACGCTCCTCCCGGCATTCACAGGAGGAGGAGTGGGTGGGTGGGGTGGAGGTTGGGGTGGGACAATGCACTTTGGTATTTCAAATTGCACCTGATGTTGAGTTGCAACATATGAGCGACAGTTTCATATGCAAACTCTGCATATGAAACTGTCCCAGTTTATCCTGAGATAAATTCTGGGACAAACAATTCGCACAGTTAACCCTGTGCCGGCGATGGCACAGGGGTTAGGTGGCACAGGACAGTTGCCATTTGGCCGAGCTGAGCGTCATGACCATTAGACCACCCAGGAGGCCTCATCAACCAACCAGCCTGCCCACCACATGTGAGGTGAGTTTAGGCCTGGTGTATGAAACATTGTGAGGTGAGTGTAGGCCTGGTGTATGAAACATTGTGAGGTGAGTGCAGGCCTAGTGTATAATATATTGTGAGGTGAGTGTAGGCCTAGTGTATAATACATTGTGAGGTGAGTGCAGGCCTAGTGTATAATATATTGTGAGGTGAGTGTAGGCCTAGTGTATAATACATTGTGAGGTGAGTGCAGGCCTAGTGTATAATATATTGTAAGGTGAGTGTAGGCCTAGTGTATAATACATTGTGAGGTGAGTGTAGGCCTAGTGTATAATACATTGTGAGGTGAGTGTAGGCCTGGTGTATAATACATTGTGAGGTGAGTGTAGGCCTAGTGTATAATACATTGTGAGGTGAGTGTAGGCCTGGTGTATAATACATTGTGAGGTGAGTGCAGGCCTAGTGTATAATACATTGTGAGGTGAGTGTAGGCCTAGTGTATAATACATTGTGAGGTGAGTGCAGGCCTAGTGAACAGGCCTCACATGCAGAAGTTCACGACTTTGGTTCCCGGTCGAGTCAAACCAATGACTTAAAAATTGATACGTGTTGGTTCTTAGTCAGGTGCTCTGCATTATTAGGCTCAGTGTCAGGATAATGTGACTAAGTAGGATATTGGGTCATGATGCTGGTGGCCTGATTTCCCAGTGGGGGGGGGGGGGGGGCACTATAAAATCGGCATGAGTGCATACTGTCACAAGTCAGTACCCGTCCTGATATGACCTTAGATGTTGCTAGGACGTGAAAACAACAACAAACACACAAACAAAGCAGCCTAGTGTATAATACATTGTTATGTGAGTCTAGGCCTAGTGTATAATACATGGTGATATGAGTGTAGGCCTAGTGTATAATACATTGTGAGGTGAGTGTAGGCCTAGTGTATATAACATTGTGAGGTGAGTGCAGGCCTAGTGTATAGGGCATTGTGAGGTGAGTGCAGGCCTAGTGTATAATGCATTGTGAGGTGAGTGTAGGCCTAGTGTATATAACATTGTGAGGTGAGTGCAGGCCTAGTGTATATGGCATTGTGAGGTGAGTGCAGGCCTAGTGTATAATACATTGTAAGGTGAGCGTAGGCCTCGTGTATAATACATTGTGATGTGAGTACAGGCTTAGTGTATAATACATTGTTATGTGAGTGTAGGATTTTGTATGGATTTCAGGGACTTCATCTTCTTTGTTGTTGTTTTTAGCTCTTTTTTCTTTAGAGACGCCTCCCCATTATTTCAACTGCTTGTCTTGCCTGGCACTTACATGGTGTCAACTCACCGTCTTCAAACTTCAGTTTTACTATAAAAAAAATCAATTCTATAGCACTACACTATCCCATACAGGAGAGGTCTGGGTTCGATCACCACCCGAGTTAAACTGGAGAATTACAAAAACAATTGGAACTTGTCACTGCCTCGCTTGATGCTAGGCATTACTAAAGTGGGGTAATGACTGATTGGCTTACTCTGTGTCACTCTCAGGATAATATCACTGAGTGACATATCGCCTTCTGGTATACCAGTGTGGGGTAGCACTATGGAAGTCGACAGGAGTGTGTGCTGTCACAAGTCAGTTGCACTGTCACAGGTCAGTTGCACTGACACAGGTCAGTTGCACTGTCAAAAGTCAGTTGCACTGGCACAGGTCAGTTGCACTGTCACATGGCAGTTGCACTGTCACAAGTCAATTGCACTGTCACATGTCAGTTGCACTGTCAAATGTAAAGTGCACTGTCACAGGCCAGTTGCACTGTCACAGGTCAATTGCACTGTCACAGGTCAGTTGCACTGTCACAGGCCAGTACCCATCTTGATAAGACTTTAAATGTTGAAGGTATAACCACCCAATCACTTGCTCACTCAAAGTTGCTTATTAAGTTTGTAGACTGGCTGGGATTGCCAAATTGGTAAATGTGAAGTCGTGTGTTTGATCCGCGACCAAGTCAAACCAATGACTTACCAAAGTGACACTTGTCACTGCCCAACCTCATGCTCTGCATTAGTAGAATAGGGCAATGACTGATACGCTCGATATTAGGATAATGTGACTGCCAGCACCAGTTCCCAATATCTCATTCAGTCTCCCACTAGGGCAGCACCATAAAATCATGATGAGTATGCATTCTCACAAGTTGGTCCTCATTTTGGTTTGACTTTAGATTTTTGTAGGACGTAAAACCCCAACAAACAAACCCAACACTAGTAAGTTTGTATAGTCATTGTTAGTCACATTATGAAATCAAATTGATCGTTTTCAAAACATGAAATAGCTAAGTGCATTGACCTTTGGTTCCAGTAAAAGGTCCCTTAATATAACTCAAGTAGCAGGTACAATTATATATCATTAGTAGTGATTGGCTGGAGTCCAGCGATCCATATGGAAGCAGCCCACATGCTGACACTTCTCCATACGATTTGGATGACTCTGCAGACATTGGGTCATTAAGTACTTATAGTACTTAATGACCCAATGTCTTATAGTACCAAGCACTGCATGCAGAGATTCAAGGCCAGTTTGCAGACCACCTCTCCATATACGCTGATGGTTCGAAAGACCAAAGCCGACGGGAAAAAATTGCCCAATCAGAGCTCGATTTTCACTGCAGAAGCCCAAGCACTCCTTCTCGCGCTAGAGTGTATCAAGGTATCCAACCACACTAACTATGTTATATACAGCGATTCGTTCTCTTGCCTCCTGGCTGTTGCTGGACTGAAAACGAATCACCCTATTCTAGCAATGGTCATTTATAAAATGAACCAACTGACAACGGATGGGTATGACATCCACCTGTGCTGGGTGCCTGGCCATGCCGGCATACAAGGAAACGAATGAGCTGATTGGGCTGCGAAGAAGGCCCTGAACTGTGATCTTGAACCGTGTCTGATCCCTCACTCTGATCTGAAACCACTAATAGCCACCCACATAAAATCCAAATGGCAACATGAGTAGGATGAAAACATTAATAAACTTAAAGAAATTGAACCATCTGTGGGAAAACCACCACAGACTCATGTGGGAGGTCGGCGGGACCAAGTGGTCCTTAGCCGCTGCTGTATTGGCCACTCGTGGCTTACACATGCTTTTCTGCTCAAGGGGGAACCTCCCCCTGAATGTATTGGGTTTCAGTCCCCGCTGACACTCAAACACATTTTACTAAGTTGTGTCGATTTTTTGGCCCTGCGCCAACAGTTCTACACTGCAGACAGTATGCATGACCTTTTTACTAAGGTAAAACAGGAAAACATTTTAGCCTTTTTGAGGGCAGCTGGACTGTCCCACCTAATATAGTTTACTAAATAGATTCTATCAATTATTAATGAAACTTTTCTTTTTCTATGGGAATTTGTTTCCCTTGACCACAAATATATGATTGTGAGCTTTCTAATTTAATGAGTGTCTATTGGCACATTATTGATTGTCTGCTTTTACATGTAAAAGCGATGGTTTGAACAAAAAACAAACATTTCTCACCGTGAATATGGCCTATTCTGCCGACACGGCGTAAAGCAACCACCAATCAATCACTTATAGTAAATTCTCTAAACTGAAATTTCCTTTTTATGAAGTTAATTTTCAAATGGTACAGTTAGAAAGCTCTTATCAATCTGATTACAATTATATATAATAATAGAATATTGGTGTATTAGTCCCTCAGTTATGAATTCTTTAATATTTAGTGTTTGCCCTTAATTTCACACACATTTTTCATGATTCGGCAAATGCTTAAATCCTGATGTTTTAAGCTGCCTACTGAAGGCAAATTATATTTTAAGCACATCATTATTCTTTTAACTTATTATTTCTAGTACAAATTCTAATCTCAATTTTTGTCAGACCTTGAAAATAAATATTTGTTGAGCAATTTGACATCAAACATGGCAACTCTTGTAATTTTCATTAATTGTCCATGATCAAATCTTAAGAAAATTAATATCTCTGGTTCTATTTGAGATATTGACTTGATTTTTGTATCAAAATGCTCAAAATGCAATATATATAACGTGATTACATTGTCTTTAAGCTATATCCACAATAAAAAAATCTCACAAATTTGATTGCTCTAATTTAGCATACCCATTCTATGGTTAAGTCGAAACTGCTGAGAGTGAGTGCTAAATGGTGGTTAACAATCTACACAGATTTGTAGAGAAAGAATTTTTCACAAAAAATAATTAGTGAAATCATGTTTTATGAATGTTCCAATGTTTTCAAACCTCAATTTTTCAAATTTGTCCCACCTGAAGTCGGCCGTAATGGATACGAAACTAAAGCTAGTGATCTCTTTTTTACTGTGAATGTAGTTATTTTTAGCTCTGATGCACTCACTTGCAGCAGACAACGTTCTATGACGGGTAGTGTGCTGAGAGCAAGTCTCCTATTTTTCTCATTGGCCAGTTAGAATCAGCAACCAGTGCTATGTTTGGAGTACCTGCTTATAGTTCATTTGAAAAATAATAATTCAATGTGAGTATTTCAAGTCTGCGTACTACTACTAGCGTGGGAATTGTGAGTCCCAATAACAGAGTTATTTCAGGACAGTGGGTGCCTTTGCTTTAGTGCTATTAATCATTAAAGTCTGTTAAACGTGATGGCCGAGTGGGTAGAGCACTGCCTGCCTTTCCATTGGAGAGGGCATAGGTTCGAACTTCCAGGCGAGTTAAACCAAAAGCTTACAAAATTGATACTATTACTAGTCGCAATATAGCCTGGTGTTTGGCATTACATTACTGGGATAGGGATACTAGGTTGTTCAGGTTATAAGGAGACTTGCGATATTGGGTCATGGTGCCAGCATCATAGTATTCCAGTGGGGGCAGCACTATAAAATCGTCACGAGTGTGCACTGTCACCTATCTTCGTGTGTACTGTCACAAACCGGTACTCATCGTAGTGTGCACTGTCACAAGTCGTTATGGCCACTGTCACAAGTGGCTACTCATCGCAATGTGCACTGTCACAAGTTTGGCACCCATCTTAGTGTACACTGTCACAAGTCAGTAGGCTACCAATCCTAATGTGCACTGTCACACGTCAGTACTCGTCTTAGTGGGCACTAACACAAGTCAGTACTTGTCTTAGTGTGCACTATCACACGTCAGTGCTTGTCGTAGTGTGCACTGCCACAAGTCAGTGCCCTCCTTGGTGTGCACTGTCACAAGTCGGGGCCACCTTGGTGTGCATTGTCATAAGTCAGTTCCTATCTTAGTGTACACTATCACAAGTCGGTATCCATCTTAATGTGCACTGTCACAAGTCGGTACCCATCTTAGTGTGCACTGTCACAAGTCGGTACCCATCTTAGTGTGCACTGTCACAAATCGGTACCCATCTTTATGTGCTCTGTCACAAGTCAGTACCCATATTAGTGTGCACTGTCACAAATCAGTACCTGTCTTTATGTGCACTGTCACAAGTCAGTACCCATATTAGTGTGCACTGTCACAAGTCAGTACCCATCTTAATGTGCACTGTCACAAGTCGGTACCCGTCTTAGTGTGCACTGTCACAAGTCAGTACCCATCTTAGTGTGCACTGTCACAAGTCGGTACCCGTCTTAGTGTGCACTGTCACACACCAACATGCTGATCAACCCATTTTTCTTCAATCCAAAATATCCTCCTGTCCTGACGCTTTGTGAGGCGTTAATTGTTTAGCACCATACCAGACAGATAATGTTGAATAAGGCTGTATTTGTGATATGCAAAATATATTATCTAACATATTTATATTATATATATATGATGTTTATGATTGATTGATTGATTTACTGCTGTGTCGGCAGCAAAGCCATATTCCCTATGAATAATATATGCTATCTATAAAGTTATAATAATATATATACAGTAAAACGCTCTCTAGCCGACCACCTGCACAGATCGACCACTCCCATATATCGATTGCTTTACTTGGGTCCCAAACGATCGCCCATACAATACTATTGTAAAAAAGATTGTTTAACTCCCTAAGCTGACCACCTCCCTAAATGGACCATGTAAAGTCGGTTCCATGGTCGGTCGATTTAGAAAGGTTTTACTGTATATCTATAGTATGATATATATTATGGCTATTATTTATTGCAGATACTATATGTAATTATATATTATAGAACATATACCTATTATATATATGTATATATATGTATATATATATGTGTATATATATATATATATATATATATATATATATAAATAATCACTGCCCCCCCCCCACCTACTGGTCCTCTTCCCTACTACTGAGCTATGAAAGTTCCTCTGCTGTTTATCTCTTGCTTGATATGTGAGTAACTATTTATTCCTGGATGATATATATATATATGTTTTAACCTGGATGATATATAAAAAAAAACTTCCGAGGGTATGGAGTGTGCGGACCACCGGGTAGGGGGGGGGAGCAGTGCATGCTGGGAGTCCCCCCCCCCCCTCCCCCCACACACCAGGGGGGGAAGGAATACACTACAGACCTTATTACACGCGATAAGGGGGTTATCACTATCCATATATATTATCATTAAAGTCTGTTAAACTTGTTGAACTTTATGTTGAAAGTTTTGAAAGTGAGCAGAGTAACAGTTGGCTCACGGTATATGAGGCGGAGGGGCGGGGGGGGGGGGGGGGTAGAGAATGGCCCGCTCCGTAGCAAATAACATGGAAGATAAGATGGTTACAGAGAAAGATTTAAGGGGCTGCCGTTATTTATATCCACATAATAAATTACATAGCATATATATTATATATATATATATATATATATAACTTGAACCTCCTCGGAATAATATACTTGGTGGTACCGTAGCTAAAGAACCGCTGAACCATAGGAACTTCTTTGAATACGTACGCTTCCAAATTGTACCGCTATAATCGGATGAAAATCCTCGGTGAATAGATAATGAAACGAATCCAAACCGCCATATGTCATAGCTACTTCAGACTGCAAGAGCCGTTACATGAACAGTATAGGGTGTTATAATTATAGCCGATTTGGGTTATTTAATGCTCCCCCTCCCCTCACTACATACATTAATGTCATTCCACTAGTCGGCTCTATAATAGCACTGAATACATACCCGCCCAATTATCGCCCATCACAATCAGACATGTATCCCATAATACACATGCATGTCTCGCAGTCGGACAGATTTGCTGAACCTGGGTGTAATGCCACCCACATCGCCAACTGCCGTCATGGAGGCTACAAGATGTGACTTATGGCGACTTTCATTGGCACATTTGTATACGTATTGAATGAGATTTATTTGGTAATATCGTCTACGGCGAGTCATTAAAGTGGGACTGAATATAAATATGTATATATATATGTATATATATATATACATGTCTCAAAAGGCGCTAAGCAATATGAGACAAAACTTTGTCCATTGTAACGATCAACATACTATCTGCTGATGCATTTGCTCAGGATAAACTGATTTGTTTTTTACATGGTGTTTCATAATCGCATTAGAATACATATTGATTTGAAGCAAATGTCCTTGTGTTTTCAGTGTAACTGTTTCTGTGCTGTTTTGTGTCAATCGTTACAATGGACCAAAAAAAAGAGTTAGCACCTTTTGAGACAGGCTCATATATTATACAGTAAAACCTCTCCAACCGACCACCTCCACATATGGCCACTCTCTTATATCGATCACTTTATTTGGGTCCCAACAATACCATTGTAACCATATTCTAACTCCCTAAGCCGACCACCTCTGTAAATGAACCACTTAAAGTTTGTCCCAAGATCGGTCGATTTAGCGAGGTTTTACTGTATATATATATATATTTTACCTCGGTAAACAGCCTCAGGCTAGCCTCAGGCTAGGGAGAGGTAAGCACGTCCGGTACCAGCAATTAGCATATACAACTCACGACTGGATAACGTGTCGTTGGGTTGCTCCGGCAAAATTAGTCTACATACAAGCAAATACGCAGTAAGTATAATAAAAACTGTGGTTAGCTTAATTATGATGCATTAGAGCATCATTATGGAAAGTTTAGACTTTCGTTGGTCCAATTTGGACGAGTTATTTGGTTATAAACAACCAAGGATAGAACACTCGAGTGGGTTTCTCGAAGGAACCAAACCGGTCATTAGCGGTTATGTCAACACCCGGGTCACCGTGTGACTATGGGTAGAGATGTGGGTTTCGCCCTATCTCATGTGGAAATTCTCTCGTACTCTAATAGAGAGTAATGTTGGAGATGCTCCTGGGTTTCTTTTATAGACTCCCCTAGACAAAACTTTTTCAGGCGTTTCTCCGAGTTTCGTAGCATTTTCTCCAACTTGTTGACGTAGTAGTCACAGGTGGGAGAAGTGTGCGGAACAGAGGGATGGGCGGGCCGATACACTGGTCCCGACCCCGCGTAAGGTTTGGGCTTGACCCACAACCCACGCACAAATTTAGCTTATTACGCCTGTGTTATAACGGTATAAACACGTTCTCTAACACCAATAGATGTCCAAATGAGTTTGAAACAACCATATTGTGACATATATATATACCGGGACTGACCAAAAATATTTGTTTCAGCTCCCGATGGCCACGAAGCGGAGTAAGCGCGGTGCAGCAGCAGCCGAGGGGCGTGTTCCGAGTGGAGTGGACGAGGAGTACGACTCCTCACCTGTGTTGTCGGCAGGGCCGTCGACACAGCCCCGGGCGCATATCCTCTCCGACCCGGACGAGGACGCAGTGCCTGAGGTGCCTGCGCCTCCAGATTGGGAGGCTCGCTTTGCACGATTGGAAAGCCACATCTTGACTGCCAAATCGCCTGTGTCTCGGAAGCGGCGTAGGCCGAGTGTCCAAGAGGATTCGTTTGAGGATTTCTTGGACACAGACTCGGCGGTGGAGCTTAAGGCTCCTCCTCCTCCTTCTCCTAAACGGAGGAAGAAGAAGAAACAGGTGATTTCTTCGGGTGATGAATTCACCAAGGAGCGGGCAGAGACTGGTTTTCGCAAAAAGCGGAAGACTAAGTCCAAAAAGAAGAAGAGGAAGAGGAAATATTCTTCTTCTGATTCGTCCACTGAGTCTACTTCTACGGAATCAGACTCAGACACCATTTATGAAGGGGTCTATGCGGACATTGGCACTAAAGTGGCTAAGAAGGTGGAGAAGCCAAAGGCTAAGCGGGTTAAAACCACTACGCTTATGCGCGAGACCGTGAATGGTCATTTTCGCACGTTCAAACCGGCGGAGGTTATCTCCAAGTTAGGAGATGAGTTAACAGGCATAAAGGGTGTTCCCAACTCCATCATTAAAGAAATGGATCGGGATGTCAATATGACGGATGACCGTAAGAAGTTTGAGGATGTGTTGCACACAGTGCATAAGGCAGTGTTGGCTACCCTAACAGCTATTGTTCCTGTGGCTAATAGGATGCAGAGTGAAAATAAGTTCTCGTCTTTGGCTAAGACAATGGACAAAGGCATTGCAGTGCTAGCGGCGGCAGGTAATTACCTGTCGTTTCGAAGATATGAAAATGTCTTCAAGTCAGTTTGCACAGATGCTGGCAAAGAAGTGGCTCGCTCTAAGAAGGTTACCGATAATGAGGGGAAGGAGTTTACGCTTTATCTTGCTCCAGAGCCGATTAAAGGGAAACCTTTAGATAACACCAAGATGTTTGGCGGTCAACTACAATACCTCTATAAAGAGGTAGAGACTGCAGCCAAGAGTGGCAAAAACATGGATGGCAAGAAGAAACAGGAAGCTCCTCGTTTCAAAAAGTCACGAGGGGATTTTCGTCCACGACGGTTCACCAGAGGAACCAGACCGAGTTCAAACTTCGGTCAAGGGTTTCGGGGCCGGGGCGCTCGCCCAGGCTGGACCGACAACACCGCACGGCCAATAGGCCGAGGGTTCAACTCGTCGAGACCTTTCCCCAGGGGCGGGTCCAAGTAGAGGTCCAAACACAAACTTTACAAGTCCCTGAAGCCTCTAAAAACACACAAACTGTAAGCAACTTTGTGGCTGGTAATATTAGTAATCATATTTCTGAGTGGCACAAAATTACTAGTGACCAAGAAATTATAAAAATAGTTAGGGGTGTTCACATTCCCTTTACACAAATTCCTGTACAAAGTATAATACCTTTTCCATATAACATTCAACCAGTTGAACGAGAGGCACTAACTAAACAGGTACATAAATTCTTTGAGAAAGGAATTATACAAAAAGTGACACACTGTTCAGGACAGTTTATTTCAAACATTTTCTCGAGACCGAAGCCTAATGGTGATGTTCGAATGATCCTGGATTTAACAATCCTTAATAAAAGGGTGGAATATCGACATTTTAAAATGTTCTCTCTAGATACGGCACGAGATCTGATTACACCAGATGCGTGGATGGCTAGTGTTGATTTACAGGATGCATATTATACGCTTCCCATAATGGAACAATACCGAAAATTTCTTCGATTTATTTGGGATAACCAACTCTATGAGTTTACCTGCATGCCGAATGGCTTAGCTTGTGCGCCACGTTTATTTACTAAATTGCTTAAACCTGTTTTCTCGGTAATGGCGAGGAAGGGTCACATAATGTTTCCATACATAGATGATTCTTTTATTATAGCATCAACACAAATTGGTTGTGTGAATGCAGTTTTGGATTTATGTGCATTACTCACTAAATTGGGGTTTTATGTACATCAACAAAAGTCAGTGTTTAAACCAACAAAACAACTCAAATGTTTAGGGTTTATTCTGGATACACAGTCCCTTACAGTGTCGATAACAGAACAAAAACTAATTAAGTTTATGACTACAGCGACTCAGCTTATTAAGTTATCAAAGCCAAAAATTAGACAGGTTGCTGTTCTTATTGGCATAATGACCTCATATGCACCTGCTGTGTTATATGGGAAGGCCCATATTAAGTCGCTAGAAATAGATAACAAATTTAGCGTTAACACGAACTAAAGGCAATTTTGAGCGAAAGATGTTTATTTCGCAAGAAGGGTTACAGGATATTGGATGGTGGATGCAACATATAGCAAGTTCACCAAATCCAATCCGCATGGCGGAACCTAATACAGTAATTACTACTGATGCTTCGTTAGAAGGTTGGGGAGCTCATCGAGATGGGGTCACAACAGGAGGTAGATGGCTTGATGATGAAAAATCAGACTATATTAATGCACTAGAATTGCGTGCTATTTATCTGGGCTTACGTAGTTTAGTAAAGATAAATAAATCACAGGTTAGAATACTAACTGATAATACTACTGCCATGGCATATATTCGTAACATGGGTGGAACCAAATCAAAGTCTTGCAATCAGTTATCTAAACTGATTTGGAACTGGGCACAGGCTCAACAAGTCTGGCTGACTGTAGCGCATATTCCAGGGTCACAAAATACACTTGCAGATTATAAAAGTAGAAATTTCCATGACCATTTAGAGTGGTCTCTCTCTACACCTTTGTTTAACTTCGTTTGTGAAAAATGGGGTACACCTGAAGTTGACTTATTTGCATCACGAAATAATAACAAGTTACCCTGTTATGTTTCTTGGCATCCTGAACCGGATGCTTGGAAAGTAGATGCGTTTGCTATTACTTGGGAAAATAATTATTTTTATATTTTCCCACCATTTAGCATTATCAGCCGAGTAGTGAGAAAAATCGGCTTGGAAGGGACACATGCGATACTGGTGGTGCCCGATTGGGACACGCAACCTTGGCTGCCAGCAGTTTCACAACTGGCAAAAGATCGTATACGATTCCCAAGAAAACTCGGGAATCTGACGCACCACGGACCGCTAGTGGTTCACGGCGACGTGTCAACGACGCCCCTATTGGCATTCCTTTTCTAAGGAAGCAGCTACAGCAATTTGGATTGGACAGAATTACTGAGGATAGGATAGTATCGGATGCCTGGAGGCCAGGAACTGTCAAAATGTATACAACCTATTTAAAGAAATGGGGTGTACATTGTTTGTTAATGAAAGTTAAACCAACAAATCCAAAGATTTCACAAGTAGCTCGGTTTCTTCGTTCTCTAGAGGATGAAGGACTTTCCTTTGGATCGATTAATGCGGCGAGGTGTGCGTTATCAATTATATTACCTAGAATTGATGGCGAAACAGTTGGAAAACATTATGTTATTTGTTATTTACTTCGTTCAATTTATCAAAGGAATCCTCCAAAACCAAAGTATAGTCGGTTTTGGGATGTTTCTATAGTATTTAAGTTGTTTCAGGCTTGGCCTCACAACTCGTGGTTAGATATAAAACAGTTAGGTTTTAAGGTCGCGGTCCTGTTATTGTTAGTAACCGGACACAGAGGACAGACGATTGTTGCTTTATCCTTAACTGGATTAGAAATAGACAAGCAACAAGCTACGTTTGATTTAGAAAAATTGCTTAAATCGAACACGTTAGGTGACCCTTTATCAACGGTTCACTTAGACTGTTTTCCGAATGATCGGAAATTATGTGTTGTGTCGGCCATACGGGCTTATATATACAAGACAAAGGATTTACGTGCATCACAACAACTATTAGTGAGCTTTATAAAGCCACATAAGGCGATTTCACGAGACACACTTGCCAGATGGACAATTACGGTGTTGAAATTGGCTGGAGTGGATACGAGTAAATACTCTTCCCACTCAACTAGAGGAGCCATGGTCTCCAAGGCACGGGTGCTTGGTATTTCTGTGAAAAGAATACTAGCGCATGCAGGCTGGAAGACGGCTAAGTCGTTTGCAAAACATTATAATAAACGACTAGAAAAGCCTACCGGCGTTGCAAAGCGTCTTCTCGCCAACTAACAAGAATAGGTGAGAACAAAAATTTAGAATGTTATAATAATAAGAAAGAATGATATTAAGGATAAAAATGAATTATGTAAAGGTCTCCCTAGCCTGAGGCTAGCCTGAGGCTGTTTACCGAGGTAAAATAGTATAGTTATACGAGTCTTACCTTGGTACAGATGATGGATAACTGTTGTTTTACCGAGGTATAAGCCTCGGATAGATGTGGGCTAGGGCCCTCCCGCCACACCCTGCCACATCTATTCCGTTGGTGTACCTTTTCGGTAAAGTAATAGTATCCATTGTTTGAAAGTCATTTTTATCCTCAATAAGTAGGTTAAGATTGCTGGTACCGGACGTGCTTACCTCTCCCTAGCCCACATCTATCCGAGGCTTATACCTCGGTAAAACAACAGTTATCCATCATCTGTACCAAGGTAAGACTCGTATAACTATACTATATATATTCTACCAGTGTGTAATATTTTTGGATGCCCGGCCGTCAGACCCTGAGATATACCACAAACTCTCCCCAGGTGCGTTCAGACAACCGTCTGTCAGTTCACACCTGATGCCCCTCTCCAACAAACTCATAATGAAAAAAGGGAAGACAAGTCACGCAAGATTGATAGTGAAGAAGTTGTGCTTTATTGGCTTCAACTCCTGTTCACCTACTAGTGACCTATCACCCTGACCCCTTACCTTCTGCCCATACAGAGCCTCATTACTCTCTTTAGTATGTATATGAATCAGTGCCTACAGCCCATTGAACCGGCGTCCCATGGTTGTTGCACACAACTCGGTTTGTATATGAAAGGTGGAGCATCAGACAGAATGTCTGGGTTCCTGCCCAAGAGAAGAGTGTGTCTCACTCAAGAGTCAGGAGTAGAGTGTACTTCAAGAATCCATCCAGAAGTGTATTCTAGTACTGCCTGTAGCAGCATATAGTTCAGAGTGTCTAGAATAATCAATATCAAAATGAGGCTTGTGTGGTCAGGTGGGGCAAACGGGTGCAGGTGACTGGGCCTCCCACAGCCAGCCAATCAGGCACCCTCCACAGCCTGGGTGCAATGCCCCCAATATGGGTAGCTGTCACTCAACCCAGCTGTAGGTGGCATCCATAATGTATGTAGATGAGGCTGGGTGTGTTTGCCCATCAGCCCTGTGTAACAGGTAGTTGCAGACAGTTACAATAAATATGTATACCAAAAATGTCCCTCTCCTCCACTTGCACCCTTACTGGTGCATAGAGGGAACATTTCACCAAACATTAACTGTAGGAACATCTTGTCATACTCTCGGGCACTATGTATTAACATATATTTCACATAGCCTAATATGTCACACAGCGAGTGGGGCACCCATTGCTTTTCTATTACATAACCTTGGTCCCAACTCCATCGCCCGAGGATAATAATGCTCTCTGCCAATATATCATTCCGAACCAAAAATCCACATATTCTTACAAGTGTGTACGGCGCGACGGGGGACACCCGTATATCTTACCCAGACATCTGGGGGGAGGGGGAGGGACACTCCACCACGGCGCCTATGGAGGAATATGGTCAGAAGTATATGTTGCCCTAGCAGTTATACTTGTATAATGCGTTATGCATCATATATATATATAAATTCAGCTATTTATTTTTAATGTAGGATATGGGGTATTATTTACACACACACATATATATATATATATATATACACACACAGACTGGTTGGCTCCAGTTGACAATGTGATATTGAACGTGGGATAGTGCATACGTTGGGCAGCACTTTGAAGCTGGTTGGAGTCTCTGCACTGTCACAAATCGGTGCCTAACATGAGGGATAAGAAATGTGCGACTTTCTGCTCACTTATCATAGACGAGATGTCTGAATGAGTTGAGCTCGCACTTGCCATATGACAAGTCATGAGTAAGGGAGTCGGACACCAACTGAGCCGAATCAGTTGAGCGTCCACTCCTGTATTGGGAGATCGGGGGATCCGAACCCAGGGGTTCGTGGGTTCGAATCCTGGTCAAATCAAACCAATGATTTAAATATTGATACTTGGATTTTGCCAATCTCAGAAGACAAACGATTGATTGGAGGGTAATGAGGCAGGTACGACTGTAAATAGACAACTTCCCACAGGTCTGAACAATGCAAACTCGGCACTCAGATCAAAGTTGTTCTGGGGCAAACACAGTTCATACAGAGGAAAATTGTTCGGACTTAGTAGGGGTCCGCCGACTATAGAGGTTGCTGAAATTAGGCACCACTATATCCTGTCCTAGATGCTGCAGGGCTATAGACACGACATTATTATTAACACTCTAAAAAGCACATCATGCAGCAGACGACCGGGATGAGTACATGACTATGATTGGTTTATTTGTGGTACTTGTGTTTTATTTTGTATTAATTGACTTATCGCCACGAATATGGGATTTCTTCCTCCACTCTGTCGTTAATCCTCCACTCCCTCCTATTGGTCGGGAATCAAATAGGAGCTTATTGGCTTTTATTTCTATGATTAATCTGCTTTCAATGCACAAGGCTGGCGTTTTAAAGCTGCAAGTGTAATAGACTTAGTAGCTGACTTGAGGTAGGCTTCTTAGTTGACGAGTTGTGAATGTCAACCAGGTCATGTGGGTCAGGAGATTTGGGCATACAACTTTGGTCATGTTCTCATGAGGTTATCTTAGTAGAGTAAGCATGTATATAGACATATATGTGGAGTGTAATATATTAGTCTTACTATATGTATGTGAAAGAAATAACCGTTTACTTGGACATATATCATTTCTCTTCACAGTGAAGCCACACCTCAGCTATCTCATCTCGACATCCCTCACTTTGTGAACCCACACCTCAGCTATCTCATCTCACCTTCTGTCACTTTGTCAATCCACACCTCAGCTATCTCATCTCGGCAACCCTCACTTCATGAACCCACACCTCAGCTATCGCATCTCGGCATCCCTCACTTTATGAACCCACACCTCAGCTATCTCATCTCGGATTCCCTCACTTGGTGAACACACACCTCAGCTATCTCATCTCGGCAGCCCTCACTTTGTGAACCCACACCTCAGCTATCTCATCTTGGGTTCCCTCACTTTGTGAACTCACACCTGAACTATCTCATCTCAGCAACCCTCACTTTGTGAACCCACACCTCAGCTATCTCATCTCGGCATCCCTCACTTTGTGAACCCACACCTCAGCTATCTCATCTCGACATCCCTCACTTTGTGAACCCACACCGCAGCTATCTCATCTCGGCATCCCTCACTTTGAGAACCCACACCTCAATTATCTCATCTCGGCATCCCTCACTTTGTAAACCCACACCTCAGCTATCCCATCTCAGCATCCCTCACTTTGTGAACCCACACCTCAGCTATCTCATCTCGGCATCCCTCACTTTGTGAACCCGCACCTCAGCTATCCCATCTCAGCTATCCCATCCCTTACTTTGTGAACCCATACCTCAGCTATCTCATCTTAGCATCGCTCACTCTGAGAACCCGCACCTCAGCTATCTCATCTCGGCCTCCCTCACTCTGGCTGTCTATCCATCCTCTGCAGGGCTGTATTACTTTGTAAATATCTCTATCCATCCTCTAAACATCCTCTGCAGGGTTCTATTACTTTGTAAATATATCTATCCATCCTCTATCCATCCTCTGCAGGGTTCTATTACTTTGTAAATATATCTATCCATCCTCTATCCATCCTCTGCAGGGCTGGATTACTTTGTAAATATCTCTGGCCATGTTTGCACTTGTCGAGATGACTACCCACACAGCCTACTGGTGATAAATAAGTCGGTGCCAGCGGTTTTGTTTACCGGCGGGAACCAGTCTGTCACTCACTGAACATGATTAATGTGCATTACAAGTAGGATATTATCACACTGTTGACAACTTATCTACGCACAGCCAGCTAGCCACCTCCGAGACCCCCCTCCCCCCCCCCCCCACCACCACCGCCCCCCTCGGGGCACACCGTCCAGGTCTGATGTGCTAAAGTAGTTCTTGCCCGATATGCGGCTTGAGGCACCAGGGGAGAGTGCGAGAGTAAGGATGAGTACAGGCAGTGACATCTAAATGTTAGCAATGCAGTGTTTGCACACAGTCGGATTATCCACCTTTCGTCGGATATTCATGTATTTGTCAGATAAAGTCAAATTTTCGAATACTTAGCGTTATTTTTGGATGAATCCGTTGGATTTTGTTTACATTTCTTGTTCAAAACTTAACTTGAATGTCATAAATTCTTTGGAATGCCAGGGGCGTAGCTAGGCATATGCGCCTACGCCAAAACGTCCACATCGTTTTGTCAACAAAAAAATTAATTAAAAAATAATAAAGAGAGAGAGAGAGAGAGGGGGCATGTAGTAGTCCGGAGTGTCGAAAACTCAAGTCTAAAATGTGTAAAATCTGCCAGCTTAAGCTTAAGCGGCCCCCTAAACTCCCTGCCGAAATTAGGAGTACACATCGACAACGACGATGATTGGGGGTGTTTGTAACCTTACGATGGTTACCGGTTGCAGAACTGCAACATTGGGTAGAGAGGCTCCGATAAATCGGCCCAATCTGTGGTTGAAGACTTAACTTCAGTAGGGAGTGTTGTAGAAGCTGGGGACATCTTCACAACATTGTAACGGCAAGGCGTTGGGGCAGCAGCGAATCTCTTCAGTCCGGCGTGTAGTTGAGCTGTAGGTGTAGTGTAGTATAGCACTTGAATCCGGTCAGCAGCAGGGGTTTGAGGAAGGTGGGCAAAGGTGGGAGCAGCGGTCATTCCAGCAACAAGAACAAGACAGAGAAATCGTAAAGGTGAAGGCCTCCACCCAAGAACACAACTACCCTGGTCAGGGGAAGAAGTGTGCCTTGGAGAAATCGAAATGGGCATAGTCTAGGAAAGAGAAATGAGGAGAGTTGAGTCAAAGGACCCCGTCTATTTGCTCTATGGTGACCATCCAGCGAGCCATAGACACGGACAGAGCAAGAGTAGAAAGTGAAATGCCGGTGGGCTCCCCCTCCTGGAACTCTTTTCAGAGATATCGAGGAGGAGCATGGCCAGCGGAGAGGTGATAGAGAGAGGTGTGGACAGAGTGCGGCCCGGACAGCAAGTGGGAGCACACATTGTTAAAGGTCTGGCTACACCCCTGAATGCTAATGAAATAAGTTACTTTATTCCGAATATATATTGGTAATTGTCTGACAACTTTGTTTTTTGTTTATATTTTAAATACTGGAGGAAAACTAAGATTTTAGTTGCACAAAAGTAGGATTTGTATTTCTGCTTTGATACAAACATTGTAATGGTTGAGTTATCAATATTTGAGATCATATAGGATCTTGCTTGGTCTATATTGTGAACTGGACTATTGGGCGAGGGTATTGAAAATTACTAATAGTAATTGAATGTTTATCTGTAGTGTTACACTGCATTCGGCAATATGTGCCTATGTACATTCTCACCTCAACCAGACCGATTTGCCATTCTGAGTCTGAGAATAATAACACATGAGGGTAACACCAGCCATTGCAGAGGCCTATATTATGTTCATTGCCCTCAGACTGTCAATATGGCAAATCGGCCCGGTCAGCATTAGGTATTATACAGTCCTACATTATGTTCATTGCCCGCAAACTGCGATATCGTGAAAGAACCACGTGTGTTAATCTGATCCGTACTAGGCTGACACTGTTAAGCCTAGGTCACACCTACCCGGATCAGGGACCGGACGAGCCCCGACCCGTGATCCAGCCTGGTCCATGGTGATCCAGTGTCATCCGTGGCTCATCCGTGGCTGGTCCTTGGTGGTCCGTGGTGATCCGTGGCTGGTCCTTGGTAATCCGGCATCATCCGGAGGTCAGTCCCCGGATGTTTTAAAATGCTTAAAACATTCGGGGTGATCCGGGGAATATTGCAATCCGGGGTTAACCGGCATCATCCGTGTGTGATCCGTGACTCATCCGGGTTGTCCGGGGGTCATCCGTGTCTCGTCCGAGGCAGTCCGGGTCATTTTATACTCCGGGAATAGTCCGGGGTAGTCCGGGGTGGTCCGGGGGAGTGGTCCGGGGGTGGTCCGGCTTAAAATCCGGGGCTTGTCTGGGTAGGCGTGACTTGGGCTTTACTGACAAGGACAAATACTCATGTGGGGAATGTGGTCCCTATAGAACCAGGTTGAAGACTACATGTGGTATCAGGCAGTTATTGCTTGATTATAAGTTGATATGTGGTTTGAACCCTTATGATCTTTAGGGTGGGCTGATCGAGGCGAAGGGATTCAGTGTCATATTAATTATAATAACAGTACTTTTGTTAATCATTTCAACTTTTAAAGATTAGCCATAATTAAACCACCAAGAAATGCAAAGAATGCAAAAAATATAAGAAAGAAATGAACAATTTGGGATTGAATATTATTGGAGTGTATTTCACTGGAACGAAGGTGTTGTCAACAGTAATTGTGCAGTCCTATGTCACCAGTACTCCATAAATTTTGTTTTATTTAAATGACACCGCTAGTGCACATTTATTTTTATCATCAGCTATTGGACGTCAAATGTATGGTCATTCTGACATATTTCTTTGGAGGAAACCTGCTGCAACCACAGAGGCTACTCTTTCCAATAAGCAGGAATGGGTCTTTTATATGTACTTTCCCGCAGACAGGACAACACATACCGCAGCCTTTGATGAACGAGTTGTGGACCGCTGGTTGGAACAGAAAGTAGCCCAAACTGCAAATGTGTCCATTGAGTAGGATCGATAGGATGACCCACCCCTTCACAGGTGGACACTGCACCGCCTGAACTACGTCTGGCTCCACACCAGTACTCTATATGTGTGTGTATGTGTATATATTGATAATTGGATTTTTTGCCTATCACAATCAGGTAATAACTGCTTAGACATGGTTCATAAATGTCAATGTTTTTCACAGTCAGGAGTAGGTTTAACCCCATCACCGCCCTCCCATCATCATCATCATCATGCTGTCTGTCGCGATGCGACAAAGACTGCTTTCATTACTTGACTACCGCTCTCCTATTTCATGAAAGCTGCCTGCAAAAGTGTTGAAGTGCTGCTGGCTTTTGCAAGTTACCAGCGGTACTCTCTCGGGGAGCAAATAGAGGTTTCACACCGGCAAGAACATGTCAAGACAGGCGCAAAACTATTTGTCCCTGCAGTGGCTGGTCGGGAGATGTTGGGAGTTCCATACATCAACGGCCCTTAATGCTGCCACAGTGACATGGTTTTCTGTTTAGGGTTTGCTCCCTTAGCCTTCGGTTCTGTCAAGGACCTGTACCACAAGGCAGTGGTTTACAACTCTGCAAGGCAGGGGCGTCAAACTCCCTGAGGTATTGCTATGCCTACAATACCTGAGGTATTGCTATACCGGCAATACCTGCATGCCCTCCCATAATCGTAACAGAAAAACATTTATAATACATGTATGATTAACAAAAGTAAACCGGACTTGGCTTTTAGTTTTCCTTCTTTCGAACATTTTTCTATATTTCTGGACCTGGTTTTGCAACATATGCACACTACATAGTTTAGCGGCTGTCACAGCTCGCCGGATTGAGCAACGGACGGAATTGTCTAGTCTGGTGGTGTTCGGGCATGATAAGTATCAAAATGTATTAAGATGTGTCAAAATGTTGCGATATTGGTCAAAAGCTGCTGGACTAATGGACATGAAATGGACATGAAACGGACATGAACGAATAACCTCTGGATGGTAAGCGGACTGAACGGACTCAAACCGGACAAGAAACATAGACGTCAATCCAGCGGCATCCGTTCCAAGTTGTGTGCATGTTCAAAACTTCTAACGGATCGGGCCGGATATCAATGGATATCAATGGATATCAACGGATATGCAATGGACACAAACCGGACTTTGCTGGATATCAACTGACTTTGTTTGGTTTCTTTCTGTTTCCCCAATCCGGTGATGCATGACAGAGCCTTTAGACAATCAACTAAAACACAAAGCACCGGGCGCGGTGGCCGAATCGGCAGAGCGCAGGTTTCCCGCGCGGGAGATCGAGGTTCGATTCCCGGTGGAATCAGACCAATAACTTATCAAATTGATACTTGTCATTTCCTAGCCTGGCGCTCGACATTAATAGACTAGGACAAGGACTGGTTAGCACAGTATCAGGATAATGTGACTGTGTGGGATATCGGATCATGATGCCAGGTCTTCCAGTGGGGCAGCACTATCAAAATCGCCGTGAGTACACACTGTCACAAGTCTGTACCCGTCCTGATATTACCTTAAATGTTGTCAGGATGTGAAGCTCAAACGAACAAAACACACAAAGCCCATAGACCCACAAAACCCGAAAACCCAAAACAACTTAAAATTTAACAAGAAATAGGGGGCACTGCCACACGCAGAGCTATGCAACACAAACCACCTCTCTCCAAGTACCCCACTCGTGCCAACTCAAAGAACCGATAAACAGACAGGCTTCTCTACCTAACCTAAAATGGTCCCTTTACTCGGCTCTCACGTCCCACACACATCTAGTTTAACTTTCTGCCGCCATGGTGGTAAGACAAATATGCATCGGCACGGACGCTGTGGTCATTCTGATGAATAAACTGTTTACCAAAAATAAATCCTCGGGTAAACACCCAACCCTCTCTACCCTACAGCTGGCCAGATGCATGGCAGGTATTGCTTTGGGTCGCGGCCAATTTACTTGTGGGTACATTTCAAATGACATATTTATACATTTATGTAGCTGATGTTACTAGTGTCGAGTCAAACCAATGACTTAAACATTTATACTTGTTGCTTCCTAGTCAGGCGCTCGGCATTATTACCATAGGGCAAGGACTAGTTGGCTCAGTGTTAGGATGACTGAGTGGGATATCAGGTCATGGTGCTGGTGGCCTGGTCTCCCAGTGGGGCAGCACCATGAGTGGGCACTGTCACAAGTCGGTGCCCGTCCTGATGTGACCTTTAATGTTGTCAGGATGTAAAACTCCAACAACCAACCAATCTACATTTATGTAGCTGATGTTAGTAGTTTTATATCTGGGCCCGTATATGCATGAAGAATTATTTATCGCCCCTGGTGGTAAGGACCGAGTTCGGGGTAGCTATCGCCGGGGGTAAGAAATGTGTCACAGGGTATGCATGGAGCCAAAGTGGCAAGGAGGTAGCTACCCTTGTAGTTATTTATAGATTTGGGAAACCCCTCTGCGTTTGTACCCATATATTAGGCTAAAATCTATTAAATGCTATCATATTTAACAGAATTACATACGCAATAAGTGATATTTCATGAAATTAACCCTAAATTCGAAGCAATATTAATGCCGCCGCCGCAACGGCAGTGATATTAATATTTTCGAATCGATGAATGCAAGCAACCGCTTGAGGGCGTGGCTTGGGGTGTAGGGACCGACTCGGGCCAAATCTATTGAATGCGATCATATTTAACAGAATTACATATGCAATAAGTGAAATTTTATCAATTTAACCTTAAATTCGAACCGTTATTAAGGCTAACGCCGCATTGGTGGCGATATTAATAGTGTCAAATCGACGAATGTAAAGTAAACAAATCGCCGCCGCCGCATCGACGTCGCTTTCCATACTGGTGGCGGCGATGATTTGTTTACTTTACATTCATCGATTCAACACTATTAATATCGCCGCCAATGCGGCGGTAGCCTTAATAACACTTCGAATTTAGGGTTAAATTGATCAAATTTCACTTATTGCGTATGTAATTCTGTTAAATATGATCGCATTCAATAGATTTGGCCCGAGTCGGTCCCTACCCCAGCCCTTATACCTGCTACTGAGTCGGGGTAGCTTACCCTACTTTTACCCCCCGGGGTTTGCATACCCCAGTCACATGCATACCGACTTTTCGCCGCTACCCCAGATATCCCCTCTACCCCCATGCATACGGGCCCTGGAATACAGCCAGATCAGGAAAATACTATTTTGACAGAATGGTCAACTGACAAAGTCAAAGGCAGTGAATGGTGAGAATCTGGTTTGGTGTATTTTTACTACTGCGTGTGCCTGTTCAATGCTTCCACCAGACAGGATAGCCGATTCGGTAAGAGCGCTGGCTGGTTTCCAAGGTAGGAGGTTGTAAGTTTGAACCATGGCCAAGTCCCGCTAACAGACTTGGTCTGGTGCTCGGCATTAATAGTGTAGTAGTCTCCACTGACCTCTCAGGCAAGGAGCCGCATAGACAGCTAGGTATGGGTACCATGGTGATATCAGAGAGTCTAGGTGGTAAAATGGTTAGCACACTGGCCCGGAATGCAAAGAGATGTGGGTTCGAGTCCTGCTCTAGGTGCAATATTTCCCATTTTCATCACCCCCATGAGACTGGTTGCCGTGACCATGATCCTGTATAAGCTACGCACTGTATAGTTGTTGAACCTACCCTGTGTATGTATATGTAAGTGCATTGTCTGGATGTAATTGTAAGCATTATAAGACTTACAATTCCAGGGGGACGAGTGTAGTAGTCTGCACTGAACTCTCAGGCAATGAACCACATAGACAGGTAGGTATGGGTACCGTGGTGATATCAGGGAGTCTAGGTGGTGTAATGGTTAGCACACTGGCCCGGAATGCAAAGAGATGTGGGTTCGAGTAATATTTCCAATTTTCATCACCCCCATGACAATAGCATAGGGCAAGGACTGGTTTTCTCAATATCAGAATAATCTGACTAGGTGGGATATCCGGTCATGGTGATTGTGGCCTGGTCTTCCAGTAGGAAAGCACTATTAAGTCACAACGAGTATGCACTGACAGTGACCTTGGGCCTTGTCAGGACATAAAACACCACCAAACAAAGATCAAATGCTTCCAAAGCGTTCCAAGTAAATAAATGAATGAACAAATAAATAAGTAAATAAAGAAGTCCACAGTAATCTAAGTGTTAGTACTATTGGCTATTTGTTGTTGTAAATATAGTTTGTTCAGTGAATAAACTAACTGATAAAGTCTTTTGTCAATGCAGTGTGAATAGCTAAAGCTAAGATTCCATGTATGCGGTATGCAAATGCAAATGCGACAAAAAAATGGAAAAGCATGTAAAGGCACAGTAGTGCTTCCATATGTCCGAATGCGATTGCTAATGCAGCAAATGGATCGACCCATGGACCGATTGGTGCAAATGTGAATGGGAATGCTGCACTAGTTGCCATAGGAAACAACAGGAACGTTGACTTTCCTTCACAAATTTGTAGAAAGAAATACCAAAAAATTGCATCTGTATCTATGCTGCATGCAGCATTCGCATGGCACATGCCCCATACGACATATATGGAATCTTAGCTTTAATTATCATGTTGGTGGGGATAGGATTTTGCAGGCGCTTACTGGAAGTCAAAGCAGACGCCTTAGAGTAGTGGCACTACTCAATTGTTGTTCAAACGTGGCACCAGATAAAGATTGGTACAGTTTTTCAGTTATCTACATGTAGACCCACTATGTAGTATCACACTGGTCCGTAGCGAGCTTAGGTGGTGTACCTACACAGGATGGTTGAACAACAAGTTTTCATTGGATCGATCCCCGACCGAGTCAAACGAAAGACTTGCAAATTGATACTAGACATTACTTTGTTTAGCACTCGGCATTACTAGGATAGGACAAGAGACTGATTATCGAATGGTCCAGATAGTGTGTAGGGGGAACTAGGGTCATGGTGCCAGTGACACAGTATCCCAGTAGGGCAGCACTATAAAACATGAGTTGTTGCTTACACAAGTATATTACCTCATATGTTACTAGGACGTAAAGCTTCAATCAATCTATTCTCCAACCAAACTCGACCCAAATCACAGTTGAAAGGAACCAATGATTGGTACTTGTCTCTACCTAGCCTGGCACTTGGCATTACTGGAATAGGACAAGGACTGGTTTGCTCAGTATCAGGATAATGTGACTGAGTGGGATATTACACTACATCACTGTATCCCAATGGAGCATAACTATAAAGTGTGCACTGTCACAAGTCGGTATCCATCTTAGTGTGCACTGTTACAAGTCAGTACCCGTCTTAATGTGCACTGTCACGATTCGGTATCCGTCTTAGTGTGTACTGTCACAAGTCAGTACCCCTCTTAATATGCACTGTCACAATTAAGTCGGTACCCATCTTAGTGTGCACTATTACAAGTCAGTACCCATATTAGTGTGCCCTATCACAAGTCAGTACCCATCTTAATATGCACTGTTACAAGTCAGTACCCGCCTTAGTGTGCACTGTCACAAGTCCGTACCTGTCTTAATGTGCACTGTCACAATTAAGTCGGTACCCGTCTTAGTGTGCACTATTACAAGTCGGTACCCATATTAGTGTGCCCTATCACAAGTCAGTACCCATCTTAATATGCACTGTTACAAGTCAGTACCCGCCTTAGTGTGCACTGTCACAAGTCCGTACCTGTCTTAATGTGCACTGTCACAATTAAGTCGGTACCCGTCTTAGTGTGCACTATTACAAGTCGGTACCCATATTAGTGTGCCCTATCACAAGTCAGTACCCATCTTAATATGCACTGTCACAACTCAGTACCCACCTTAGTGTGCACTGTCACAAGTCCGTACCTGTCTTAGTGTGCACTGTCACAAGTCAGAAACCCGTCCTGATATTACATTATATGTGTTGGGACATGAAACCCCAGCAAACCGGACAGGATGGCCAAATGAGTTAGAGCGTCCATCTCCCGTGTGGTAGATCGTGGGGTCGTGGGTTCGAATCCTGGTCGAGTCAAACCAATGACTTAAAAATGTATACTTGTCGCTTCCTAGCCAAGCGCTCAGCATTATTAGGATAGGGCAAGGAGCAGTGGAATGAGGAAGACCAATCACCTGCGACTGAAATTTCGCCTGCTTAAACAACTAATGTACCAACAAAAAAACAAAAACAAAAAAAAATGTTATATAACTATGGAGCGTGCCGTGACGTCACGATGAGGGGTTCTGGCTTTCCAATTCACTTCCTGTGGGATTCAGGCTCGGGCCGTACTTTGCTTTGCCTCTGCGTTTAAATAGAGTGTATTCTCGATTTAAAACCATATAAACCAATATGGATCCAAATGTACTGATATTTCTTTCTAAATTTAAAACCATATGAACCTATATGCATGCCTCCGAATGATTTGGTAGAATTTTCTCAAATTAAAACCCGTCCTAATATGACCTTAGATGTTGCCAGGACGTAATACTCCAAAAACCAACCGACCAAATTATAACGATATAAACCTTACATGCCTCTGAATGTGCTGATAGGATATTCTCAATTGAAAACCATAGCCATATAAACCTATAGACCAGCTTCTGCTTGTATGTCTGGATAGGGTATTATCAAATTAAAGATATGTACACGTATATGACCCAGTATGAATGTATTTTTATTGCATTCATATTTTTAAACCATATAAAACCACTCTATGCGTGTACTAATCTTGCATGTTCAATTTAAAACCATATAAACAGATATATATCCTTCTGAATGTACGTATCGTGTGTTCTCAATTGAAAACCAAATAAATAGGTATGCCTTTGAATGTGCCATTATTGTATTTCCAATTTAAAAGCTATTATTTTTTGTAAATAAATGTTATTCATGTAAATCTTTTGTCAGCGCCATATCACTGGTCTTCCGGCCTAGAGGCATGTATACCTCTGATTCTGAATGTACTGGTGGTATATTCTCAATTTAAAACGGTATATCACACCAAACAAATAATAATGTTGGCAAACCACGTATTCACAGTTCCGCTGAGTAAGAACTAAAGCTGAGACCCAGCACGCTGCTGTAGTAAGTTCAAAACACTACCCCACAAAAACACTACGGTGGTGTTTTCAACCTGGGTTCAAAACACTATGGTAGTGTTTTCAACCAGGCTGAAGGTAGGTTCAAAACACTACTGTGGCCACGCTCAAAACACTATCCTCAAGTTCAAAACACTACCTTTAAGTTCAAAACACTACACGGCAGTATGTAGTAAGGTGGGGCAGTAGGGGTTGTTTTTAGTGGTTATTGTTTTACATCCTAGCAACATGGAAGGTCATCTCAGGATGGGTACTGACTATCCTATTAATGCCAAACGCCACGCTAGGAAAGCGACAAGTATCAATTTTAAAGTCATTGGTTTTACTCGACAGCAAACTGAACTCCCGACCTTCCGCACGCGATGCCCGTGCTCTACCATCTAAACCACCGCGCAGCACGATCACTGTATACTAATTTGTTGAATGCCGCAGCACTATGTCTACTAGTACATTGTTAAACATTACAGCACTATCAGCGTATACTAATACATGGCGCACACCCCACAGTGCTATCACCGTATACTAGTGGCACACACGCTGCAGCACCATCAGTGTATACTAATATGTGGTGCCCACACCGCAGCACCATCAGCGTATACTAATACGTGGCGCACACGCCGCAGCGCTATCAGCGTATACTAATACGTGCTTCAAACGACGCAGCAGGGTCAGCTTGTCATGATAGTGTTTTGAACTTGGTGTTTTGAACTTAACAGTAGTGCTTTCAACCTAAGTTCAAAACACTACCTTAGTGTTTTGAACAGCTTACTGTTTTGGCGTTCTCTGTGGCGGACTGGTTAGAGTGTCTGACTTTTTTCTAGGTCAGACTCCTAATCTTATGGCCCTGTCACACTACGACGCTTCTCTCGGCGACCCATCAGCGTTGAAAATGAAATCTTGGGCGTCGAGAAACGTCAAACTTTTCGGCGGTTTGGGGGAAAAGATCGGCGTCAGCACAGCGCGTTATGCGCGCGCGGCCAACGTGTGTCGACGCGCTGGGGGAAAGAAAAAAAAAGTTTGGCGCGACGTCTTCATTTAACCTTAAATGTTGCTAGGGCCTAAAACAAAAACGGCCCAGTTTGCGCAACGCGTGAGCAACGACCCTCCCGCACGCGCGCCGTCTTCCAGCGTTCCCATAACGTTATGCCGGCGCGTCCAACGCAGCGCGACGCGCGCCTAACGTCCTTACCCATATATTTGCGCGCACTGGCGGTCGTTGGGTTGTTTTGGACAGGTTCAAAACACTCAGCGACCAATAACGCGCGCCGACTTTCGCCGGCGACAAAGAAGTGTACCGACGTGTACCGACGCGCCCATAACACGCCACCAGCGCTTCTCGATATTTCACCAAATATCGCCCAAAAACACCACACATTGACGGGTCGCCGGCGAGAAGCGTCGTAGTGTGACAGGCCCATGAGGGTCGGCGGTTCGATTCCCCGTGCCCCCAGCTCTGCCAATTTGGATTTCCACCGCTGTGTATAACTTACAGCGTCATCAAAGGCCGGTTGCTCTCATACCATGTCTATGTGGTGTGGGAGGTTAAAAATCCCTTGGGTCGGTAAAAGTGTAGGCTCGGGCTTTCTATCGACCAGCAGTGGAGAGGGGACGACCAGTCGTCTGTGACTGGGATTTCCCCTGCTTGGGACAACTAATGTACAAAAAAAATAAAAAAGACGACGACAAAAATGAGAGACAAATAAGTGTTCACACTTCCTGTCTACCATTCGCTATATCGCTATATCGAAGGTCCTACACCGGGTCACAGCTACAGCGTACAGTTAGTTACACACAGCCAGTTAGTTGTTGGAGCCCTCCCACTCCTTATTCTTCACTGCACACACACCAGACAGGGTGGCCAAATGAGTAGAGCGTCCGTCTCCTGTTTTGGGAGGTCGGGAGATCCGAACCCTTGAGTTTGTGGGTTCGAATCCTGGTCGAGTCAAACCAATGACTTAAAAATTGATACTTGTCACTTCCTAGCCTTGTGCTCGGCATTATTATGATAGGGCAAGGAGTGGTTGGCTCAGTGTCAGGATATCAGGTCATGGTGCTGGCTAGATAAAAGATTTACCCGGTACTTGTAGTACACGGGTGAACGACAACGTAGTCTAAATACGGGGGGCGAAAATAGCTTTAGTATGGAACAGGGAGTAGAATGTCTGCCTCCAGTATCAAATGGATACTTATATAGGCATAGAGTTGGTGAAATGGGAGAGAATGCAAAAAGACAAGATGGCGGCCGCAGAATGCCGTCGATTTCACTTTTAAATCTTATTAAACTAGATATTATATTATATTGTTCAACTCAAAGGTAACGGGCTATCAATAAGACATATGTAAAGAATAATTGTTGCTTCTTAGATTGTGAAATTAGGCTCTCAATTCATTGACCCGCATTTTCGACTGTTTTTATATAGGGTTGGTATTCACCCGTGTACTGCGAGTACCGGGTGAATGCTTTATCTAGGTGCTGGCGGCCTGGTTTCCCATGAGTGGGTACTGTCACAAGTCGGTACCCGTCCTGATATGACCTTAGATGTTGCTAGCACATAAAACAACAAACAAACAAATCACTGTAAACAGATCAAAGTTTTTATTGTTATTTTTAAACAGTACAGCCTGCATAAGATGACCAGACGGGATGGCCTAATGAGTTGAGGGTCCGTCTCCAGTTTTGGTAGATCGTGGGATTCGAGCCCATGGGTTCGAAACCAATGACTTAAACAATTAGGCGTTTTGCTTCCTAGCCTGGTGCTCGGCATTATAGGGCAAGGACTGGTTGGCTCAGTGTCAGGACTATGTGACTGAGTGAGATATCAGGTCATGGTGCTGGCAGCCTGGTCTCCAAGTGGGGCAGCACTATAAAGTCGCCATAAGTGCGCACTGTCACAAATCGGTATATGTGATGTATAGAGTATTATGCGAGTATAAAGATTCGCAAGGGAATATTACTTATTATTATTATTATTATTATTGTTATCCTCCGTAAGATACAACACTTTACCGGTGGTGCCATCTCGCCCACCTCACCTCCCCCAGATGTTGCCCAGTGTCAGTCACACCGGAGGGTTGATACATTCATATTGGGGCATATACGTGTTTACAGCTTTAATTTGATAATACCCTATCCATACATACAACTAGAAGCATTGGTCTATAGGTATATATATATATACACACACACGTATATATATAGATATATATATATATATATATATATATATATATATATATATACGTGTGTGTATGAACGCGTCTTTATATATTAGGTTTATTATTACACCCACCGCCGCCCCCTCCCCGCACCAAAGAAAATTCACACATTACAAAAGCCCCTGATTAAAATAAATATAGAATATCCAGGGTTCACTACTCCAGCTCGACCTCTGGTATACAATGGACTGTTGAAACAAGAGTCCGTTCTCACGGTGCTCCGTCACAGTGAAGTTACGCTCACGCCTGTTCTGGGCGCTGGTTGTGTAAGCGGCTTTCTTCCAAGTTTGCTGATCCTTGCAACAATCAAGTGGCACTCACCTGCACAGTGGAGCGTGGAGAACACCTCTCCTCCACTCCACTCCTACCCTCCCCTCCCCCTCCCCTTCCCTCTACTCCACTTCCTCCCTTCCACTCCCTTCCCTTCCCCCCTCCCCTCCCCTCCCCTACACTCCACTCCCCTCCCCTACCCTCCCCTCCCCCCCTTCCTCCTCTCTCCTCCGCTCTCCTCTCCTCTCCCATCCCCTCCCCTACCATCCCCTACCCTACCCTCTACTTCCCTTCCTCCCTTCCACTCCCTCCCTCCCCTCCCTCCCTCCCCTCCACTCCCATCCTCTCCCCTCCCCTCCCCTCCTCTCCTCTCCTTTCCTGTCCTGTCCTCTCCTCTCTTCTTCATCTCCTCCTCATCTCCTCTCCTCTCCCTCCTCTCCTCTCCTCTCCTCTCTTCCTCATCTCCTCCTCATCTCCTCCTCATCTCCTCTCCTCATCTCATCTCCTCCTCTCCTCTCCTCTCCTCATCTCCTCTCCTCCTCATCTCCTCTCCTCCTCATTCTCCTCTCCTCCTCATCTCCTCTCCTCTCCTCTTCTCTCCTCCTTTTTTTTTTTTCTTTTTTTTTTTTAATTGACGAGGTATTTACTCTGCCCATAACGTATAAGCTCCTGTCAGGGTGCTTGTTTTCAACGCTGGACAGCTGTGGCGCTGTCTTGATCTGTTCCTTTGCCCAGGAGTGTTTACCTGTGTCTGCTCGGGTCAGCCTTCTGCAATTTTGGTTGTTAGTAATAGCCTATGTTAGTTTTTTTTGTAATTTTCCAGTTTTTGTTGTCTAGTCTGAGTAATGATACCTTAGCCTACTATGTACATCTACTTGGGTGACATGCAGGCTTGCGGGAGAGGATCCCGTTCCATTCAGATTTTTTAATTTTTATTTGTTACAGCATCTCCTCATCTCCTCTCCTCCTCATCTCCTCTCCTCCTCATTTTCTCTTTTGAACTCAAGATCTTCGGTACGAGAAGCCAGCGCTCTTATAATTTATATATTCAGTCATTTCGTCCAGTTCTGATATTAGTGAGTCGATGCAGTGTAGAGTAGTGTAGTTTATTAAATATCCGGGAAAACTATTTTAATATCCGTCTTGCCTTCGCGACTTACGTGGCGTTAATCCACCATTGCTGTTTTTACAATTGTTTACCGGATGTATATTCTAGTATGTCCCAAACTGCCAGTAACACCTATTCGGTACCGACTGAAGGCAAGTACTGGCTTGAAGGGTCACTCCATACCACCACCCCCTCCCCCGCGGATGTGGAGCTCAAATTGACCTATTCTAGTTTGGTTTGTGATTGTCTTACGCCCTAGCACCTTCTAAGGTCATGTCAGAACGGATTCTGACCTGGACTTAAGATAGTGTGCACTGAAGGGGACTTATTAGTATTGCCCCACTGGGTACCGTGCCGCTGCCACTATGTACCGACAACCCATTCAGTCATAGTATCCTGACACTGAACTGCCCAGCCTTATCCTAATGGAATGAACTGGTAATTATAGTCGTATGGGAATTACATATTGAACAACACACGATAACTTGAGGTAATTTTGTGATTTATTTCTGTCTCGGTCAAACAAGGTCAAACAAATAGTCACCTACCACAGCATAGCCGGCAATGCAGAGTTAGTTAGTTAATGGTGATTTCTTAATGCTGAGTCAGCAGCAAAGTCCATAATCACCGCCAGAAGTGTTCAAATCTTGTTCTGTCATATTATTATCAGGCCCTCACTTTTACACAGAATGTAAAAGCACACAGTGAACTATGTGTAGCTGAGCGTCCGTCTCCCGTGCTGGTAGATCGTGGGGTCGTGGGTTCGAGTCCAGGTCGAGTCAAACCAATGACTTTAAAATTGATACTTGTCGCTTCCTAGCCAGGCGCTCGGCATTATTAGGATAGGGCAAGGACTGGTGTGCTCAGTGTCAGGATAATGTGACTGAGTGGGATACCAGGTCATGGTGCCGGCGGCCTGGTTTCCCAGTGGGACAGCACTATAAAGTCGCCATGAGTGTGCACTGTCACAAGTCGGTACCCGTCCTGATATGACCTTAGATGTTGCTAGGACGTAAAACAACAACAAACAAACAAAAACTATGTGTAGCAAGGTACAACAAGTATCAATGATGTACAACTTCAGCCTAAAGCCCCAGTCAGCCCTCACCGGATTGAGGAACCGGATAGAAAACGGACACTGTCCGGTGAAATACGGCAATGTACGGTTTATATACGGTACCCATCCGGCGTGTCCGTTCTAACTCCGGTGCTGTCCAGTACAAGTTTTGAACATGCACAAAACTTGTACCGGACACCACCGGACTGACATGTACGGTTGGTGCCCAGTTTAAGTCCGTTTTGTCCATTTCATGTCCGGTACCCATCCATTACGTCTCCAGGTTGGCTTCCTGCCAAGTCTGTTGACGGTTTTTGTTGTTGTTTTTTTGTTGGTTTTTTTTATTGCGGGAATTCGGTCAGTATATGTTTTCGGCGTGCCTGTGAACAATCCGGTACGGCCGTTTGACATTCGGTTTTTGTCTGGTTCTCGTCCGTTTCTCATCCGGTGGATATTTGTTAATGTACGTTCCTTGTCCCTTTAGCGTCCATTTCATCCGGTGGCCATTGCAACAGTTCGACACATTTGGGTACATTTTGATACCGAACACCACCGGACTAGACAATTCTTTGTCCGGTTTATGTCCGTTGCTCAATCCGGTAAGGTCTGACTAGGCCTTTACTCGGCCAATAGGCCTCAGATGTTGCTCTGGTGGAAGACAAATAAACCCTGCTTGATTGATTGGCATGAAGTGTTCCTCTCTGGCCCTGCAACAAACAGTGTGAGTATTGTCTGTGCAGGTGTTCCTAATACGGTAGGATGGTACGGCAAAGGTTAACCTTTGTGAAACCAGGTCGACATGCTGATCAATGTGGGATCAGAAGTAAGCGGGTGAGACCTGAAACCGGAAGTGGCGGAAACGCGGAGGAGCCGGTCGGAAGTAACCGGTAGACACGACAGGTGGCAGCACGCATAGGATGCGAACGTCACCACACTCCGTTTAACTAATTGATAACTAGAATTCTAATTGGACAGACCAGACGGAATGGCCGAATGAGTTGAGCATCCCTCTCCTGTTTTGGGAGATCGTGGGATTCAACCCATGGGTTCATGGGTTCGAACCCTGGTCGAGTAAAAGTAATGACTTAAAAATTGATACTTGTCGATTCCTAGTTAGGCGCTCAGCATTATTAGGATAGGGCAAAGACTGGTTGGCTCAGTGTCAGGATAATGTGACTGAGTGGGATATCAGGTCATGGTGTTGGCGACCTGGTCTCCCAGTGGGGCAGCACTATGAAGTCACCATGAGTGTGCACTATCACAAGTCAGTACCTGTCCAGATCTGACCTTAGATGTTGCTAGGACCTAAAACAACAACAAAAAACAAACAAACTTCTGAGCCAGGCACTCGGCATTATTGGGATAGGGCAAGGACTCGTTGACTCGGTGTCAGGATTATGTGACTGAGTGGGATCAGGTCATGGTGTTAGCAGCCTGGTCTCCCACTGGGGCAGCACTATAAAGTCGCCATGTCCGGACTCCACCTCGTCCACACCTCTTCTACCACTTTTCCGCTGCCGGTCCCCTCCTTGATAGTGTCTAGAAGAGTCCCACTTCAAAGACTTGTCATTATTGTTGTAAAGAACTCCCCGCTTCTACAACCGCCGCCCCCCCCCCCCCCCAGAAGTTTACTCTTCAGCCAAAAACGGACTGATTTATCGGGGCCATTTTCTAATGCTCCAGTCCTGCCGCCTGTAACCGATAGGTTACAAACCACCCATCATGTTAAATTACCGTCACAAGTCGGTACCCGTCCTGATATGACCTTGGATGTTGCTAGGATGTAAATCTCCAACACCAATCTGGCGGGCTGTGGGTGGTTATGAGTGTGTCTGTCTGTGTGGTGGGTGTTTGGCTGCGGTTTGTCTCAGACACCTGTAGAACCTGTCCGCTGGTTCTGCATGGTCGGGTTACCTCCGAGTACCAGAGGCCGTAAAGAAACAGGCGTCCAGCCCTCGCCCGGTCGACCCAGCAAGCTCCACCCCCACCCACCCCACCCCCCGCCTGAAAAAAAAAGCACTCCAAAAATAATTACAGCAACAAAAAGGCAATAGATTTTAAAAAGACAAAGAAAACACCACAGACTCACAAAATAACACATAGAATCCAAAATAAAGAGAACCAAAATAATCTCCCCTAAAGTTCTCAGCCCAAAAACTATGAAAAACAAGGGCAAAACAGACGTAAAAAAGAAACATCCAAGGTCATACTATCCTAGTATTTTGTGGGTTCTTTTTCTCTTGTATTCCATGCAGTCGGTAATGCTGTAGAAACACTTGACAGGATCTGGGCCTAGTCAGCCGGGTCGGATGTCCGATCGTGCAGAGCACTCGCTTCAGGTGCGGGAGGGCATGGGTTCAAACTCCGGCCGAGTCTATTCTTGTCGCCACAGTGCCTGGCGCTCAGCATTACTAAGCTATCGCAAGAACTGGATAGTTCATAATCAGGATAATGTGACCGAGTGGAATATCGGATCACGGTGCCAACAGCAGGGTCTTCTAGTGGGGCAGCACTAAAAAGTCGCCACGAGTGCAACGTGTGACAAGTCGGTGCCCGTCCTGATATGATCTTAGATGTTAGTAGGACATAAAACAACATAAAATTAATAATTCCGCCCACACATTATCTTCTGTACTGTATTCAACACCCCCACCCCCATACCCCCATTAACCGGTTATCTGGTTCCCGGTCTCCTCTGTGTTAACTAGGAAGCTGCCTGTCCATACAATAGGCGTGATCTATAGTATGTACATATATACACATAGATAAATATATGTAGACACATGTTCTGTGTGTGTATGTCGGCGGGTAGGTAGGTGTGTAGGCATGTCTCTGTGTCTATCGACTGTATGTATGTGTTCGTCTATGTACAAGTATGTATGCATATTGGTTGTTGGAGTTTTACGTCCAGGCAACATCTAAGGACATATCATATCAGGACGGGTGCCGACTTGTGACACTGCACACTCATGGTGACTTTATAGTGATGCCCCACTGGGAAATCAGGCCACCAGCACCATCACCTGATATCCCACTCAGTCACATTAGCCTGACACTGAGCGAACCAGTTCCTGCCCTAACCTAATAAAGCCATGCGCCTGACTAGGAAGCAACAAGTGTCAATTTTTAAGTCTTGGTTTTGACTCTATCAGGGTTCAAACCCGTGGGTTCGAATCCCACGATCTACCAAAACAGGAGACAGGCGCTCAACTGATTCGGCCATCATGTCTCGTCATGTATGCATGTGTACATGCACGAATGTATGCATATGTGTATGCATCCAGGCGTGCATGAATACATGAATGTATATGTATTTCTTATATGTGGGGGGAGTGGTCTTGCTTATCGTTCTACGCCAAATCACACACAATTCGATGAACCGTGACCAATGTGTTTATCTAATAATTGTTGTTAATGGAAGAAACTCAAAAAGCATGGCACTACGTAGATAAAAGATTCACCCGTGTAGTACACGGGTGAAGACCAGCCTTATATAAATACGGGTGAAAATAGCGTTAGTATGGAAGTGAGGCTCCAGTATGTGGCTCCAGTATCAAATGGCTACCTATATTATTATGCATATAGGCACAGAGTTGGTGAAATGGGAGAGAATGCAAAAAAGACAAGATGGCGGCCGCAGAACGCCGTCGATTTCACTTTTAAATCTTATTAAACTAGATATTATATTATATTTTTTAACTCAAAGGTAGCGGGTAAATAATAAAACAGATGTAAAGAATAAATGTTGCTTCTTAGATTGTGAAATTAGGCTCTCATTTCATTGACCCGTTTTTTCGCCAGCTTTTACATAAGGCTGGTTTGCACCCCTACTGCAGCAGTACGGGGTGAATCTTGTACCTAGGGACTACGCAACTTTACTATAAAATGTGAATTAGCACAAGTTCACTGCGACCCAATTCAGAAACAAATGAATAAACACATGGTTCCTGATGGCCACACTCTTGTCGTGCGTGTCCAAAGTGACTACAGAATAGTGACTACAGTGCAGGAAGATAAAAGATTCACCCCGTACTGACAGTACAAGGGTGAAAACCAACCCATTAGAAAAGCTGGCGAAGAATTTCGACATGCTGGGGAAATTAATTGAGTGAATAATGTCTTAATTTAAGAAGTAATATTTATTCTTTATATATGTTTTTATATTTCCCCGCTACCTTTGAGTTGAAAAATGTAATAAAACATGCAGTTTAATAGACTTTAAAAGTGAAATCGATGGCATTCTATGGCTCCATCTTGTCTTTTTGCATTCTCTTCCATTTTACCAACTCTGTGCCGATATAAGTAACCATTTGACACTGGTGCCAGGCATTCTACTTCCTGTTCCATACTAAAGCTATTTTCGCCCGTATTTAGACTATATTGTCGTTCACCCCTGTACTGTAAGTATGGGGTGAATCTTTTATCTACAGTGCAGGATGGTGCTGAGGAGAACCACCCCACTACCGGTGTGTAAACCCGCCAGGTGCCAGCTTCAGTCGGTACTCGGTCGGCCGCCGTCTGTTTGGTGAAAGGCCTGCATTAGATTGAACTCTGACCCTCACTTCGCCGCACCTGGTCTGCGGTTCCCGCCTTTGTTCTGTTTAAATGACACCCTTTTGCGGTTTTTATTTTAATTGACACTTAGTTTAAGATTATTTTATTGTATTACTTTGTAACATCAGTATCTGTGGGGCTCTTTTTAATAATGATTGCATGTACATCTGATATCCTGTTTATTTGGTTGGTTGTTGGAGTTTCACGTCCAGGCAACATCTAAGGTCATATCAGGACAGGTACCAACTTGTGAATGTGACAGTGTGCATTCTTGGCGACTGTATAGTGCTGCCCCCTGGGAAATCACTGCTGGCACCATGACCCGATATACCACTCAGTAACATTATCATGACACTGAGCTAACCAGTCCTTGCCCTATTCTATTAATGCCGAGCGCCAGGCTAGGAAGCGACAAGTATCAATTTCATAAGTCATTGGTTTGAGTAGACCGGGAACCGAACTCCCGATCTCCCGTACGTGAGGCCCGCGCTCTACCAATTCGACCACCGCGCCCGGTCATATCTTGTTTAAAACACTGTCTTAAAAACGTTGAGTCTCGTCGGCACTTGAGTTTATGAGGGGTGGATGACACTTATTCCCTTCCGTTAGGCGCTCTTTGTGGTTGTCCTTACTTTTATCAATTAGACGCAAGTCCTTACTGGTGTAAACATATATTTGTGATTTACATAGCCGCTGCAAAATACTTCCATTTTACCTAATTTTTTCTCACGAGATCACACACTGATGAACAATTAAATACCGTCCTTTCGATTGCATCTTGAGTGGTTGGTGACACCAAAAAGATTCCATAAAAGTAACATGTTCCCTGTCCGTTTAGCGTCCGTTTCGTCCGTTTCTTCCTGACACTGAGCTAACCAGTTGTTGCCCTATCCTAGTAATGCCGAGCGCCAGGCTAAGCGGTGACAAGTATTAATTTGATAAGTCATCGGTTTGACTCGACCGGGAACCGAACTTCCAATCTCCCGCACGCGACGCCCGCGCTCTCCCGATTCGGCTACCGCGTCCGGTGTGGAGATATGCACATATATGTGTGCATACACGTATATGCACGTCTACATGTGTGTTCATCAGATGCATACACGTAGATGCATGTCTACATGTGTGTCCATCAGATGCATACACGTATATGCACGTCTACATGTGTGTCCATCAGATGCATACACGTAGATGCACGTCTACATGTGTGTCCATCAGATGCATACACGTAGATGCACGTCTACATGTGTGTCCATCAGATGCATACACGTAGATGCATGTCTACATGTGTGTCCATCAGATGCATACATGTAGATGCACGTCTACATGTGTGTCCATCAGATGCACACACGTAGATGCACGTCTACATGTGTGTCCATCAGATGCACACACGTAGATGCATGTCTACATGTGTGTCCATCAGATGCACACACGTAGATGCACATCTACATGTGTGTCCATCAGATGCACACATGTAGATGCATGTCTACATGTGTGCCCATCAGATGCATACACGTAGATGCACGTCTACATGTGTGTCCATCAGATGCACACACGTAGATGCACGTCTACATGTGTGTCCATCAGATGCATACACATAGAATCATGTCTACATGTGTGTCCATCAGATGCATACACGTAGATGCACATCTACATGTGTGTCCATCAGATGCATACACATAGATGCACGTCTACATGTGTGTCCATCAGATGCACACACGTAGATGCATGTCTACATGTGTGTCCATCAGATGCATACACATAGATGCATGTCTACATGTGTGTCCATCAGATGCATACACATAGATGCATGTCTACATGTGTGTCCATCAGATGCATACACATAGATGCATGTCTACATGTGTGTCCATCAGATGCACACACGTAGATGCACATCTATATGTGTGTCCATCAGATGCACACACATAGATGCATGTCTACATGTGTGTCCATCAGATGCATACACGTAGATGCACATCTACATGTGTGTCCATCAGATGCGGTGGCTGAATCGGTCAGAGCGCTTGCAGACTTGCTGTGCGAAAGGTCAGGATTTCGAATCCTAGCTGAGTCAAACCAATGACCAATTGATGCTTATTCAATAAGTTATTGTTACCTGGACTGGCTCTTGGCATTACTACGATAGGCCAAGGACTGGTTAGCTCAGCGTCAGGATAATGTGACTGAATGGGAAATTAGGTCATGGTGCCAATGGGCTGGTCTGCCAGTACGGTAGCACTATAAAGTCGCCATGAGTGTGCACTGTCACAGGTTGGTGCCCATCGTGACATGGCCTTAGATGTTGCCAGGATGTAAACCCCTCCAAACAAACAAATATATGCGTTACTTTGATATAGATGTGGCTTTTGTTCACTAACACTGACACCATGTGGCCCATTTAACCTAGGAGATATTTTAACTGTAAACATGCAAAATTACTTTTGGTGTGTTTGTCAAAACTCAGAACCGCCCAGCTCACAAAACGAAACGTCATACTGACGTCAGTATGACGTTATAAAATGCTGCAATAAGTTTATTAAAAAAGTCAAATAAACATTATTTTGTATGGAGTAAAAAACGTTATACAACGTTATTTTATAATGTTCTTAAGACGTTTTTTAACGTCATTCTGACGTTTTCATACAACATTGCATGTTAAACGATAATGGCAGATTAATAGTTGCTCTGAGTACCAGGTATAGGCCTACAATGCTAAACAATGTTTTGAATGGGTACTTGCTGTGATCCTTGATTTTGGTTGTCCCACAGTGGCCCTTCCTTATGGGGCTGTCACATTACGACGTTTCCGCCGGCGTGCCGGCAACGCGCAAAATATTTGCAACCAGTCAACGGGTTTCGACGTGTTGTTAACGCGTCCGTAACGCCCCCTCCAACCCGTCGGCGCGCGTCGAAAGTTTTGTGCAAGCACAAAACGATCGGCGCGCCCCGACGCACGCCGACGTGTCCACCCACACGTTGCTATCAGTCAACGTGTATCGACGCGCCACTAACGCGCCGCTAACGCGTCCCGACGTGTGCCGGCGTTTCGCCCAAAAAGGCGACACGTCGGCACGCATCGACGCGCGTTGGTGAGAAACGTCGTAGTGTGACAGCCCCATTACTGCTGAAGCGTATGGGGTTAATTAAATTGACTTAGTACGCCCTTCTATATAGCAAGAAACACTTAATAACTGCACCAGTATCTAAATTGGATAGGTAAAATCAAATCTAGATAAGTGGTTTGCTTTCGACAATTTGATACTTTTTTCGGAGTAGGCAACTTTAACCAACAACAAACAAGACACACTAACACGTAGTTGCATACATCCGCACGTGACTGTACATGTAGAGGACTCACGTTGTAGTCTTTAATCTATTCTATTCCAATAATCCCACAGCAGCTTTACTTTTTTGTTGTTGGTACATTAGTTGATCAAGCAGGGGAAATTTCAGTCGAAGATGACTGGTCTTCCTCATTCCAATGCTCCTTGCCCTCTCCTAATAATGCGGAGCGTCTGGCTAGGAAGCAACAAGTATCAATTTTTAAATCATTGGTTTGAGTCGACCAGGATTCGAAACCACGATCCCAAGATCTACCAACACGGGAGACGGACGCTCTAACATTCGATGGATATCCGATTTTTATTGCCTTTCCACATATTGGTAATTTCCTCACATATGTGCCAGATTCACCGGAAGTCCGACTTGCGCTTTTCTTGTTGTTGGCGGCGGCTCTCCTCCTAGGTAAAAACAGTAGGGGTGAATGACCACGTCGTCTAAGTACGAGCAAAAATTGCTTTAGTATGGAACAGGGAGTAGAATTCCAGTATCAAATGGCTACTTATATCGGCACAGAGTTGTTGATATTGGAGAGAATGCAAAAAGACAACAAGATGACAACGATAGACTGATCGATTTAATTTTTAAAGTTCATTAAACTACACATTTTATTATATTTTCCAACTCAATAGTTTTGTTTGTTGTTGTTTTACATCCTAGCAATATCTAAGGTCATATCAGGACGGGTACTGACTTGTGACAATGTGCACTCATGGCGACTTTACAGTGCTGCCCCACTGGGAGACCAGGCCAACCAGCCCCTCAACCTGATATCCCACTCAGTCACATTATCCTGAGACTGAGCCAACCAGTTCTTGCCCTATCCTCATAATGCCAAGTGCCTGGCTAGGAAGTGACAAGTATCAATTTTAAAGTCATTGGTTTGACCCGACCTGGAACCGAACTCGCGACCTTCCGCACGCGAGGCACGTGCTCTACAGATTAAGCCACCGATCCCGGTCTCCTAGTCCTAGATAAATGAATCACCCTGAACTTGCAGGAGGGGAGGGGGGGGGGGGGGAAATCACCCCATACTTACAGTAAGGGTGATTGACAACGTAGTCTAATTATGAGCGAAAATTGCTTTAGTATGGAACAGGAAGTAGAATTCCTGGTTCCAGTATCAAATGGCTACTTATATTGGCACAGAGTTGGTGAAATCGAAGAGAATGCAAAAAAGACAAGGCAATTGTGATGATAGAATGCTGTCGATTTCACTTTTAAAGTTCATTAAACTACAAATTGTATTATATTTTCCAACTCAAAAGTAGCGAGTAAATATAGAGATGTATATGAAGAATATATTTTCTTCTTGAATTAAGAATTTATGCGCTGATTTCATTTACCCAGCCTTTTCGCCATTTTGTCTAATGGGTTGTTTTTCACCGCTACTGCAAGTACGGGGTGAATCTTTTATCTACTCTGATCCCTGCTTATTGGCGCTATGTTTCAGACATCTTCCGGGCAGCTGCTGAGGCAGGACCTCATGACATTCTGAAGCTCTACACGCCTGAGGGATGTCTCATCTCGCTGTCTCCGAGACTGCTGGCCAACACTCCCAGCACCAGCTACAGGCTCGAGGTGGTCGCGACGCTGTGCTCAGGTAACACTAGATAAAAGATTCACCCTGTACTTACAGTACAGGGGTGAAAACCAACCCATTAGAAAAGCTGGCATGCTGGGGAAATTAACTGAGCTGGTAAATTCTTAATTTAAGAAGCACAATATATTCTTTATGTATATCTTCATATTTACCCGCTACTTTTGAGTTAGAAAATATAATAAAACATATAATTTAATGCAATTTAAAAGTGAAATCGACGGCGTTCTCTGGCCGCCATCTTGTCTTTTTGCATTCTCTCCCATTTCACCAACTCAGTGCTGATATAAGTAACCATTTGACACTGGTGCCAGGCATTCTACTTCCCGTTCCATACTAAAGCTATTTTCGTCCGTATTTAGACTACGTTGTCGTTCACCCCTGTACTGTAAGTATGGGGTGAATCTTTTATCTAAGGTAACACCTGCCCGCACCGCGGGGCATGCGCACTGACCCGTGCACGGCGGAAACTAGGTCAACTCGTGCAGCGAGCACTGAGTCGGTGAAGAGTTACCACTTAAGAACTCTGTCAGGCGTAAATAATGTTTTTAAATTAATAAAATAGGAACGTGACCATTAGTAGGCCTATGTGATGTATTCCAGCCTTCTGGATTAGAAAAAAAAACTAACAACTGGCCATCAAAGTCATTGCTACTCTAGGTGTAAATCTAAACTGCTCTAGATCGAAATGTAGGTGTCAAGTGTGTTATCATGAATTTGGCACACAGTAATGATGCATTTAATAAACTGGCATTGAGTGGAAGACACTCTATTTAAAATAGAATAAAAATACCACGTCAAACAAGACGTACATTTCCGGTAGTTCTGTGCTGGTTTCTGTTTTTGGGGCGCTATTATCTAGTACATTCATTCTCAAAGAAAACTGCGAATTGAGCAAATCTACTTGACACAAATATAATTAAATATATTTTGTTTAAATAATTTAAAATTAAATGTATTTATTCCACTTCAAAATGAATGTTTTTTCAAATGTATATAACTAATCATATTCTCTAGTTTGTACATACATATGATTTTGCTTTACTTTGTTGGTGTTTTATATCCAAGCAACGTCTATGGTCCTATCAGGACGAGGCTTTACTTTGATGCTACATATATAGCTGGTATATAATAAGTTTAATGGGATTTATTTATTACCTGGTAATTCATTATATATAAGTCTACTGTGACTTATAAGTTATATATAAAATGAATTATCAGGTAATACATAATTTTAGTGGGACTATAATGAATTACCAGGTAATTAATAAGTCTACTGTGACTTACTTAATACCTGATAATTCATTATGTTATCTGCACCTATAGGCCATGCTTGCCACCGGATGTTACAGTAATTAATAGATACACTTACAAGGGCCCCTCCTCTCCACAGGTGCCTCAGTAGCAGCTGATCTGGGCTTCGAGATTGGCGCCATGGAAGCAAGGTAAGGTTGGGTGGTTGGTTGTTGGAGTTTTACGACCTGGCAACATCTAACGTCATATAAGGACAGGTGCCGACTTGTGGCAGTGCACACTCATGGTGACTTTATAGTGTGCCCCACCAGGAAATCATGCTGCTGTCACCATGACACGATATCCCAATCAGTCACATTATCTTGACACTGAGCTTACCAGTCGTTGCCCTATCCTATTAATGCTGAGCGTCAGGCTAGAAACCGATAAGTATCAATTTTAAAGTCATTGGTTTGACTCGACCGGGAACCAAACTCCCGTCCTTCCAGCAATGAAGCCCACGCTCTACCGATTCGGCCATCGTGCCCGGTGAAGCAAGGTAATAGGTCGCCGCGGATAACGCTAGATTGATTGGGCTTTACGTCCTGGCAACATGTGAGGTCATATCAGGATGGCTACTGACTGGTGACAGTGTTGGAATTGATGACAACTTTATAGTGCTGCCCCACTGGGATATCTACCATGCCACTAGCACCATGGCCCGATATATATCACATTCAGTGAAATTATCCTGACAGCGCTTATAAAATAAACATAGACACTACCTCGCGTCCTGTCCTGGTTATGTATCCTGGTTAGTTTATTTATGTGCGTTGTAGACCAGTTTTCCTACTACTTGCATTTACTACTAATCCAACAACTATTCAAAGTAATAAGCAACAAATAATATTGACATTATATATACCGCTCCCTGCGACTAATTGTGTTTATATATATATATATATGATTTATAGATATGGCTTATATATATGGCTTATATATATATACATACATTGCCACTGGTCGTAGGGAGCAGTATATATATATGTATATATATGTATTGTGTCACTATTATGCGTTGCTCCTTACTTGGAATGGGTGCTGGATTAGCAGGAAAGTTGTCCACAACTCATTGTTGTCGACATCCCTCTTGAGGGCAGTGTTCCTGTGCAAACACTAGAAGATGTCAGCGTTCTGATTAAACTCGGTCACCATGTGCACTCAGCCACTGTGAACTTTCTGCACCTTGTAGCTGTGTCCATATTGTGACGTCATCGGTGTGAATTGCTCAACCCAATGCTTTTGACAATCTACTAAGTGAATGAATGCAGGCCCTGCTATATCACGCAATAGTGCACGGCACAATTACCTCATAGTGCTAAAAATAGGTGAAACAATAGCTGGTCGGCAGCGGCCATTTGAGAAGTGGAACAAACAAGTTAAGTACTGTATGTGTAGCAAGTAAGACATTGAATAAACATTAGGAGTTGGAGTTAGGGAAAACAACCATGAAGGATAGTGATGGCAAAGCACCGTTCTTCAGACATTCCTGTTATGCTCCACATGTTCTTTTCGGTGACCATATGACACTTGCCTCATACTGCTTGTCGGACAGCCTGCCCGATATAGGACCTATGGAATATTCATGCCAGGGCCTAATGTCATTCGCTACAATTCTCAATGGCTTAGTCATTTTGATGCATAATGCATAGCATTGCGTTTGATTCATGGCAAGGGTGGAACCGCTCTGGCTGTTCTACCATCCTCCCTCCAGACTCTTGACTTGGGCCTCACTCGGCCGAGGCGCCACCTGTCACCTCCCACCAGAACATGCCACCGCGTTGCTGCATTTCCGCTCACTACTCCTCCAGCAGCCGAGACATCCTCCCCTTTGTGCGAAACATAACTTAATGTTGCATAGTCCTATGGTTTTGAGTTTCTGTAAATTTTCTGAGATAAATATGTTAGATTGGTCATTATGATCTACCTTTCTTTAGTTTGAAGTAACTTTTATTTCAAATTGCTAACTTTTGAGATATTTGAAGTGCAAACATGTCAAATTAGTTTTGGCAAGCATGCAAGCATGCCAAAACTCTGACACCATAGGCTTCTGCAGTAACATTTTCTATTAAATTGACTCAGCATTCCCATCTATGTAGCACCAAATAAGTGCATTGGGGTCTAAGTTAGATATGTAGAATCAAATCTAGAGAATTGATTTTTGTTGTTGTACATTAGTTGATTAAGCAGGGGAAATTTCAGTTGTAGACAACTGGTCTTCCTCATTCCACTGCTCCTTGCCCTATCCTAATAATGCTGAGCGTCTGGCTAGGAAGTGACAAGTATCAATTTTTAAGTCATTGGTTTGACTCGACCAGGATGCAAACCCACGATCTACCAACACGGGAGACGGATGCTCTAACTCATTCGGCCATCCCGTCTGGTCAATTGTCCTGGTGTTTTGGTTTTGAAATGTTCATGCTTCATCAGACTATGCACCTTTAACTTCGGATGACATTCAGTTTGTAATTTTATGACATTCAGTCATGACGGAGTTGACCCATTATGCTGTGCTTTCAGACTTTCTGACCTTGAGCGTCGACTCGGGGCTGACGGGGGAGAAGTGCCAGGGTCCGTGCAGGACATGAAGGCCAAGGTCGAACAATTCAGGGTCAAGTTGGAGGTAAGTTAACTTGAACTCGCCAATGTTAAGGGCAGTGTCAAGGTCTGTGTCTTAATTAGTTATAAACACTTCCTGTAGGACCATTCTTCATTCATTAAACGTGAATGTGTTTGTACGTATGTGTGTATGTGTATGCATGTAGTGTGCGTGCATGCATGTCTATGCATGTGTAAGGAAGTTATCCAAATATTTAATTAAATCATAGAAGTTATCTTATTGATGCTGCCACAGTGAATCATAGGAGCAGACGACATGGAGTGGTTGTAAAGTAATGCCTACTCTCGCTTTGAAATGATTTTGGCCATAGATCGCAAAATCAGAATCGATGAAAGCCAAAGACGGAATGATTTCAAATAGACTTGGAAATCACCCCCCGTTTGTTAGTTCAGCCACGTGTGAGTTCAGTGGTTTAGAATGGGCTGAAGCCGAAGGCTGAGGCTTATCTCAAATCACTTTGACCACCACAAAGTGCTTTAATGTACAATATATGTACAATGTGCTTTAAAGTTCAATGTACAATATATACACAAAGTGCTTTAATGTACAATATATGCACAAAGTGCTTTAATGTACAATACACACACAAAGTGCTTCAATGTACAATATGCATACAAAGTGCTTTAATATACAATATACAGACAAAGTGCTTTAATGTACAATATCCGCACAATGCGCTTTAATATACAATATACGTACAAAGTGCTTTAATGTACAATATACACACAATGTGCTTTAATGTACAATATACATACAAGGTGGTTTAATGTACAATATAAGCATAATGTGCTTTAATGTACAATATACACACAAAGTGCTTTAATGTACAAAATACGCATAATGTGCTTTAATGTACAATATACACATAATGTGCTTTAATGTACAATATACAGACAAAGTGCTTTAATGTACAATATACACACAATGTGCTTTAATCTACAATATACACACAAGGTGGTTTAATGTACAATATACGCACAATGTGCTTTAATGTACAATATAGACACAAAGTGCTTTAATATACAATATACAGACAAAGTGCTTTAATGTACAATATACACATAATGTGCTTTAATGTACAATATACAGACAAAGTGCTTTAATGTACAATATACACACAATGTGCTTTAATGTACAATATACACACAAGGTGGTTTAATGTACAATATACGCACAATGTGGTTTAATGTACAATATACATACAAGGTGGTTTAATGTACAATATAAGCATAATGTGCTTTAATGTACAATATACGCACAAAGTGCTTTAATGTACAAAATACGCATAATGTGCTTTAATGTACAATATACACACAATGTGCTTTAATGTACAATATACACACAATGTGCTTTAATGTACAAAATACGCATAATGTGCTTTAATGTACAATATACACATAATGTGCTTTAATGTACAATATACGCACAAAGTGCTTTAGTGTACAATATACACACAATGTTCTTTAACATACAATATATGCACGAAGTGCTTTAATGTACAATATACACACAAAGTGCTTTAATGTCAAATATATGCACAATGTTCTTTAATATACAATATACGTACAAAGTGCTTTAATGTACAATATACACACAATGTGCTTTAATGTACAATATACATACAAGGTGGTTTAATGTACAATATAAGCATAATGTGCTTTAATGTACAATATACACACAAAGTGCTTTAATGTACAAAATACGCATAATGTGCTTTAATGTACAATATACACATAATGTGCTTTAATGTACAATATACAGACAAAGTGCTTTAATGTACAATATACACACAATGTGCTTTAATCTACAATATACACACAAGGTGGTTTAATGTACAATATACGCACAATGTGCTTTAATGTACAATATAGACACAAAGTGCTTTAATATACAATATACAGACAAAGTGCTTTAATGTACAATATACACATAATGTGCTTTAATGTACAATATACAGACAAAGTGCTTTAATGTACAATATACACACAATGTGCTTTAATGTACAATATACACACAAGGTGGTTTAATGTACAATATACGCACAATGTGGTTTAATGTACAATATACATACAAGGTGGTTTCATGTACAATATAAGCATAATGTGCTTTAATGTACAATATACGCACAAAGTGCTTTAATGTACAAAATACGCATAATGTGCTTTAATGTACAATATACACACAATGTGCTTTAATGTACAATATACACACAATGTGCTTTAATGTACAAAATACGCATAATGTGCTTTAATGTACAATATACACATAATGTGCTTTAATGTACAATATACACACAAAGTGCTTTAGTGTACAATATACACACAATGTTCTTTAACATACAATATATGCACGAAGTGCTTTAATGTACAATATACACACAAAGTGCTTTAATGTCAAATATATGCACAATGTTCTTTAATATACAATATACACACAATGTGCTTTAATGTACAATATACGGACAATGTTCTTTAACGTACAATATATGCACAAAGTGCTTTAATGTACAATATACGCACAATGTTCTTTAATACAATACAATATACAGACAAAGTGCTTTAATGTACAATATACGCACAATGTGCTTTAATGTACAATATACAGACAATGTGCTTTAATGTACAATATACACACAATGTGCTTTAATGTACAATATACACACAAGGTGGTTTAATGTACAATATACGCACAATGTGCTTTAATGTACAATATACACACAATGTGCTTTAATGTACAATATACGCACAATGTGTGTTAACGTACAATACACGCACACTATGCTTTAATGTACAATATAGGCCCTACTCACAATGTGGGATAATGTACAAAATGCTTCAATGTTTGCGTTTTGTGGCACATGTATGAGATATTTCCCGCTAACTTAACACGGCACTAGTGCCATTCGACAGAGCGGTAGACATTAAAGTAGCACCTGTGCAATAAGAGTTAAAGATTGCTGGCATGGCGCCAAACCACGTGGGTGGCTGACGTCCTTTCTTCAGGACGCATTCCAGCACCGTGCCAAATCAGCCCGACCCGCCCCCAGTGGCTGAATTACAATCCTGGCGGATTAACTGGCAAACCCGCTCTGTGGAATTCTACAGGGCCAGTCAAAGTCAGCAGGGAGTGGGCAGGGAACCCCCACCCACCCACCCACACCCACACCCCACCCAGCTGCCCACACCCACACCCAAACCCACACCCACACCCACACCCACACCCACACCCACCCGCACGTATCCAAAACAAGAATTACCACCAGTATTCGGTTATTCGTTATGCTTGACAATTTCTAAAAAGTTCATTTATATTCGCGTTTTCAATAGGTTTACAGTTGTATATTCCGAAGGTTTTGAGTTTCAGACATTTTTCACTAGATAAATATATATGGATTTGAATCAAATTGGACTAGTGCTGCCCAGCGGTGAATACAAGCAGTAACACACTTATCCGTTATGAGCAGGGTCAATAAATTCATCACAAAAATGAAAAATGGTTGAATGTTATGATCTACCTTACTTTAATTGGAGCAGTGGAAGTAATGTTTATTATAAATGGCTAACTTTAGGTACGGGCAGCGAAATTTTAAAAAATGCCTATGTTCCAATATTTGTATTCCTTCCTGTAGATGTTGAAATTAGAAACCCAAATCTAAAACCAGTTGGGCTATATATAGTATTGTTCTGGAGATAATACTTTTTTTAAGATTAAATATATAAAAATGTATTAATTTTGAATTAAAGGTGGAACTTTGACCAAATATAATAAAAAGTGGAACGATGTGAGGGGCGTTCTGCTAACCAATTTCCATTGTACATATATAAAGGAATTTAAATGGTCAATTGCTAAATCAATTAGTAAAGCAGATTTTTAATAAGACAATGTCAAAAAGTGCAATTCATAAAGTTAGTAACTTTGGATGTCTTCACTTAAAATATCGCCAAAGTTAATTTTGTCGTGCACGTCAAAATTCTGACACCATATATTTCAGCCGTAGCAAGTTCTGTCAAATTGAGTTAATGTTCCCGTCTATACTGCAATAAATGTCTAATCAGTGCACCACTATAGAACACGTATGAGTGCTGAGAAACTGGCTAGTAGCCTCCTTTCCCTTGGATATCGAGAATCAAATCTAAATAAGTGTTTTGGTACAGAGAATTTACTGTTTTCATTTGACTATGCAGCTTTAAACTGATTTTACCTAGACCGGTGGTTCACTGTTCAATTTGCTCCGCAGAAAAAGGTGCTATAGATGATTTCCACTGCCAATTCCACCACTCTGGTGGCAGTGGGAAGAACTAATGTTGTGGATAGCAGCTCAAGTTGCAATATGCTGCATAGATAAGGGTTTAGACAGTATTTCCACCACAAACCCGCCCTCTGTCGGCAGTGGCATGACCTAATGTATTGGGTAGCAGCTCAGTACACATGTTCTATAGAAAAGGGCCTAGTCCTTCACCTACCTAGCCTGGTGGTCTACATACTAGAAATTGGCATGGAGCAGTAGAATGTGGAAGACCAACTGTGTGTGATTGCAATTTAGCCATTCTTAAAGTTGTATAGTTCGATGCTTTTGAGTTTCTGACATTTTCTGAGATAAATACATTATGCTGATCTTTATGATCTACGTTACGTTAGTTTGAAGTAACTTTTAGTTTAAATGGCTAACTTTGGAGGTATTTGGCGTTAAAACATGCCAAATTAATTTTGGCAAGCACGCCAAAACTCTGACACCATAGACTTCAGTACTAACAGGTTCTATTAAATTGACTTATTACGACCTTCTATGCAGCAACAAATGCTTAATAAGTGCACCAGTCTCTCAGTTGAATATATAGAATCAAATCTAGATAAGTGTTTTGGTTCTGAAAATTTGATGTTTTCATCGGACTATGCAACTTTAATTAAAATTCATAACCAACCCGTTCTTCTTTTTTTAATGGATGTTTGTAAACTTAAAGCTGCATAGTCTGATGAAAGGACACAAATTTCAAAACCAAAACATTTATCTAGATTTGATTCTACATAGAGCTAACTTAGGTCCCACTACCAGTGCACTTATTAACTGACTTATTAAGCATTTGTCATTGCATAGAAGGGAATACTGAGTCAATTTAATAGAGCATGTTACTGCTGTAGCCTATGATGTCAGAGGTTTGACGTGATTGCCAAATTAATTTGAGGTGTTTGCACTTCAAATATTTCCAAAGTTAGCCATTTAAAATAAAAGTTAAATTCAAACTAAAGAAAAGTAGATTATAAGAATTAATTTAATATATTTATATTTACAAATGACAGAAAGTGTAAATGATGAGACTATGCAACTTAAAACCCCCTTAAGCCCCCTTGAAGCCAGCCCCTTAAGTCCTTTGAAGCCCTTGAAGCCCTTTGAAGCCCCCTGAAACTCTTTGAAGCCCTCTGAAGCCATTTGAATCCCTCTGAAGACCTTTGAAGCCCCCTGAAGACCTTTGAAGCCCCTATGTGTGACTCTTCTCGACCTGTCTGCAGACGGTCGAGCACCTCAGCTGGCTGGGGCTGTTCAAGAACGTCTCCTGCGGGACGTCAGGCACGTCACAACCACCCTTCTGGAACAAGCACTGCAACGTGCAGAAGACGGCCGAGCACAACAAGAAGGTCTACGACAGGTTCATCAGCATGAGGTAGGCGCGGTGGCCAAGTGGGTAGAGCGGCCATTATCCCATAGGATCAGTCTCCGGCCGGACCGGGCGCGGTGGCCGAATTGGTAGAGCATGGGCCTCGGGAGTTCTCTTCCCAGTCGAGTCAAACCAATGACTTATCAAATTGATACTTGTCGCTTCCTAACCTACCGCTTGGCATTAATAGGATAGGCCAAGGATTGGTTAGTCCGGTGTCAGGATAATGTGACTGAGTGGGATATTGGGTCATGGTGCCAGCAGCCTGATTTCCCAGTGGGGCAGCACTATAAATTCACCATGAGTATGCACTGTCACAAGTTGGGACCCGTCCTGATATGACCTTAGATGTTGCTAGGATGTAAAACAACACAGTCCCCGGTCGAGGTAAACGGTGAAACCCCAAAGACTTATTTAAGTTACTAAGCTGATAATTATTGCTTCTTTGTCTGGTGCTCAGCATTACTAGGATATGCCAATAACTGGTTGGCGCAATGTCAGGATGATGTGACTGATTGGGATATCGGGACTGGTCTGGAAACATGGTATTCCAGTGGGGCAGCACTATGAAGTCGCCATGAGTGCACCACAATCCGCTGAAATCACTACATTTGAAGCCGAGGCAATTTCTAAATTTGATCTTGCATATTGAAATTAGATGCGACTGGGAGGGCGCAGGAATTTCAGATTAGCTAAAGCGCAGATTCTGGGAGTTATATGGGGAATTCGGATTCTAAAAGATTACCTTTAAAAACAAAATATAGGATTAGGAGACTTGTCATTAAGGCCGCATAGATGAAAGCATCACATTTTCGAAACCAAAACCAAACCACTTTATCCGACATATCCAAATTAGATATATATGTGCACTTAGTAGGTTTGTTGCTCCATGGAGGGGAATACTATGTCATTTTAATACACCCTATTATTGCTTAAGCCTACCGTGTCCAGCATTTCGACACTCCATTGTACATGTTTTCACTTCAAATATCTCCAAAGTTAGCGATTTTAAATCAAAGTTAGTTCAAACTTAAGTAAAGTAGATTATAATGATCAACCTACTTTATTTCTCTAAAAAGAAGGAAAAAAAGTGGAGAGAGGATAAACTCAAAACCATCGCACTATGCACATTTAAAGTAAAATAATGCATATTATAATGATCAACTTAATAATTTATTCATCAGATAATAGAGAAACTCCAAACCATTGGATTATGCAACTCTAGAATCACCATCAGCGGAGTTATTTCTTACTTCTTACCGGTGAGGGGACACACAATGCTAGCTTTATCGTACAGACATAGATAGATAACTTAGATAAGTTGATAAACAGGACAAGGGGTCCGTTGTTGACGATAAGCAGTGATGGTGACTTATCCAGCTTGTAGGAAATAATGTGTGTGACATTGGAAAGAAAATACAGGAAGAGGAACATAGGAAAGAAATGCTTAGTAATAATTACTTCGATGTGTATCTAGTTCTGTAACTACCTGCGTTTAGCCATCTCTGTGATCGAGATCCCCTACAGTGTGCGAAAAGAATCACCTTATTTGACCAATGTTGTCCCGACATAGGTGTCCTTCCATTGGAGTGACCGTACACAGTGGCCCAATCGGTAAGAGCGCTGTCTGGGCAATGTGACAGAGTGGGATGTTGGGCCATGGTGCTGCCAGCCTGGTATCCCAGTGAGGCAGCACTATAAGGTCGCCATGCGTGCGCACTGTCACAAGTCCGTATCCGTCCTGATATGATCTTAGATGTTGCTAGGCCATAAAACTCCGACAGACATCCATCGGAGTTGTCCTTTGATGACATGTGTTGTTGTATAAAGTAGCATGGTAGCATCACTGAACATTCATTTGTGTTTGCAGTAATATTCAACTAACTGATGAAATCCGGGAGTACCTGCGGAAGCCGACGTTCGACAACTGGCAGTGGGACGAGGCGGAGATGATGGTTCTGCTCAGACAGATGTATCTGGACCTCAACCTGCACGCCAAGTTCAACATAGAGGTACGTGATGGAGCCATGGATGATACAGCTTGTTTTATTACTTTGACATTTGTGTAATGTAACACTGGTCTTCCAGCCGTGATCAATTCATCATCATCATCATCGCCCTCATCACCATTATCATCGGTCGGTTAGGATGTGTTCGTCTTATTATGAATATTCATGAATGTGCATCACTATCATTCACGATACTCCAGTCATGTTTATTTCTTGTGGGGTATAGGTAGTGAAGTAGGGCTCTACGTCTTTCTTCAGCACAGAACCATCTGGTGAATGGTTTTCAAATTCACGTTGATATTCCATATACATGTAGTTGCTTTAGCAATCATAATCATTCGAGAAGTTAGTCTTCACCTCTGCCTATAGAATATCAATCCAGCAATTTGGAATCAGATGCGGGAGCCGAATCGGTAGAGCGCAGGCTTCCTTTGCAGAAGGTCCGGATTTCGATTCCTGGTCGAGTCAACCAATGACTTACGAAGTTGATACCTGTGGCTACCTAGCCTGGCACTCGTCATTACTAGAATAGGTCAGCATCAGAATAATGTGACTGAGTGGGAAACCGGGTCATGATGCCAGCGGCCTGGTCTCCCAGTGGGGAAACACTATAAAGTTGCCATGAGTGTGCACTGTCACAAGTTTGTACCCGTCCTGATATGACCTTAGATGTTTCCAGGACGTAAAGCTCCAACAACCAACCAACCAACCAACCAACCTTAGATGTTGCTGGGATGTAAAACGCCAACAAGCAGGACACAATTTGGTAGTGGGAGGGGACGTGACAGTTTCCAGGAAGCAAACGTGAGTGCTATAGGGGGCGGCGGGGGGAGGTTAACTTGAGCTTACCACAGTGAAGTATTGTGGGTGGCATTATCCAGTTGATGTTGTTAAGCTGTCATTAGCACAGTGCCACCGCTTTAGGTGCCTTTGACGTACTGCAGGCCTCGTGGGACGGGGATAGTTCATTAACAGTATTCAGGGCAACCAGAAGCACAAAAAGCAGGGGAGACAGCGGAGAAGCCTCGGCTGACCTGCCGCAGCGGCTTATACTGGTACAGGTAGTGGTAGGATGGAGGTGTTAGTGAGTGTGGACGCTGAGTGGGGGCGCCACCGGTAATGGAATTTGTAGGAAATTGGGTTATTTATATTCACATATGTCATTATATAGTACATATATATCATAGTTTAACTAATGAATTGATATATGAGACTGTCTCAAAAGGTGCTAAGCAATATGGGACAAAACTTTGTCCATAGTAACGATCAACATACTATCTACTTATGCATTTGCTCAGGATAAACTGATTTGTTTTTTACATGGTGTTTCATAATCCCAATAGAATACATATTGATTTGAAGCAAATGTCCTTGTGTTTTCAGTGTAACCGTTTCTGTGCTGTTTTGTGTCAATCGTTACTATGGACAAAAAAATGAAGAGCTAGCACCTTTTGAGATAGGCTCATATATATATATATATATATATATATTATATATATATATATATATTATATATATATATGTGTGTGTGTGTGAATATGAAGAGCTTAGGCACAAAACCATGTAAACGTCAATCCAAAAATGTACTTTAAATAAAAGATTGTTCCCTGAAAATAATTTTAATTCTCACTAATTCCTCTTTTCATATGATCATATGATTATGGAGCGATGAACAAACCAGTAGGAATATAAAAAAATGAACTTTTTGTAGGGTTGATTCCAATGTTTATCTCCATTTTTAGATTGGCGTTTACGTGGTTTTGCACCTGAACTCTTCATATATATAAACATTAACAATAAGCTGGGTAATATGAAGTGACACAGGGGAACGGGGGGGGGGGGGGGGCAGCGGCGCCCTAGCCTGTGCTCCACCGTTACACTATTATATTGCAAATAACCTAGTTGTGTGTTTTACCTCTGGTTATAGCATGCATATTAGCTACCTGTAAGCCTAGAGAGCGAGAGGAGGCACTACGCAGGTCCCAAGATGCAGTTATTTCTTCATCTATATCCCCATCTATATGACCTTAAATGTTCTCAGGACGTAAAACTCCAACAACCAACCAATCATCTATATCCAGGTAAGAATCGAAATAATCAGGAAATAATATACGATTCTTAAACCTCAGTCACACTAGGCCTACGACCTCTTTGCGAACACTTACAATCTTTTTGTTTAAATCTCGCCAACCTCCTTGCGACCAAATCAAAAAAACGTGGGGAAATAAAGGTTTGGCAACTGCTGCCGAAAACCAGGGAAGATGGATTGACAATCGGTTGACAAGTGGTCTGGGACTGATTTGCAACTGGTTTGCGACCGATCAGCGTTCGACTGTAGATCAGTCCCTGACCTCTCGCTAACCGATTGTTAACCATGATCGACAAATGTGTTATTCTGAAGAATAAAACTATTTATAATGATTTTTTTTAAAGATTTATATGTGTTTCTTCTGCAGATGAGTGTGCTTCACCAGTGGCTGTACGAGGTCTACAAGCACTACAACCACGTGCCGTTTCACAACTTCAAACACTGCTTCATGGTTGCACAGATGGTAAGTAACCCACACCAGAGGTATTGACATAAAAGGAAAGAAATGTGTGTATGTGACATTTTCTGTTAAGTTGATCATTATAATGTACCTTACTTTAGCTTGAAGTAACTTTAATTTTAAATGGCTAACTTTTGAGATATTTGAAGTGAAACCATGGAAAATTAATTTGAGCAAACATGCCAAAAGTTTGACACCATAGTATTCTGCGGTAACAGGTTCTATTCAATTGCCTCAGTATTCCCCTTTGTGTGGCAACAAATGTTTATTAAGTGCATCAGTATCTAAGTTAGATCTGTAGAATTTAGATAATTGATGGTTTCTTTAGACTATCACCTGACTACTGTGATTTGAACAAAGGCATTCACAGAAGAGTTTCAGAGTGGAGACACCTTATATGGGAATGTTAAAGTCTTGTGTCGTTATTGTTGGAGATTTATACTGCCTTTCATGGATAAGCCTGAATAGGCTTGTTTTCACCATTAGACAGTTTGTCGATAGAAAGCCCGAGCCTACACTTTTACCGACCCAAGGGATTTTTAACCTCCCACACCACATAGACATGGTATGAGAGCAACTGGCCTTTGATGACGCTGTAAGTTATACAGAGCGGTGGAAATCCAAATTGGCAGAGGTGGGTCACAGGGAATCGAACCACTGACCTTCAGATTAGGAGTCCGACCTAGAAAAAAGTCAGACACTCTGACCACTCCGCCACAGAGAACACAAGTGTCATCACAAGTTATACTCACGAGAACCCTAATTAAGATGAACCAATCAGATATTATTACACAAAGTTATAATGGTTACCAGATTCAGATAAAAATTAAACATGTGCCAATGATTAGTAAATTAGTATGCACATAGCCTCGCTCGTGCAGTGGACAAGTGTGTGAGGAGGAGGCATGCTGCAAAAATCCAGAATACTCGTGCAGTGTACAAGTGTGTGAGGAGGAGGCATACTGCAAAAGTCCAGAATACTCGTGCAGTGTACAAGTGCTTTGATTCAGCTTATTTACTAGCAGTGGGTTGTAATGTAGATTATCATATTCCCAAAGTGTGTTGATAACACATCAATTCCCCTGGTGATATCAGTAGCTCAGTATGCTATCAATACTTTCCTTGTTTCCTGCAATCAGTCTGTGCCATATAGTGTAGCTTGCTGTTTATCTTGTCGTCTGCGATGAGAAGACGTCACTTCCTGTCCATCTTGTCAGCTGTCATGAGAAGACGTCACTCCCTGTTTGAGTGGCAATAACTCACACGGAACTCTGCTCTTCTCTAGATGTATGGTATTATCTGGCTCGTGGACCTGCCAAACATTCTAGACGATGTTGACCTACTTATACTTCTGACGTCAGCAATCTGCCATGACCTAGATCATCCCGGCTACAACAACACCTATCAAGTAGGTTACCATGACGTCACGGATGTCTGCTACCTAGAACAGAGGTAATGCTGCGCACATAAAAAAGATTGTTGGCCAACCTCGAGTCTACATGAATAATGTTAATTATCTCACGGTTACATGTGATATTAATTCCAGAGCTGGTTGGTTTAAGGTCTATGCCATTTGCCTGGTAAAAGCTTCCAATGTTTGGTATATACTAATATAAATAGATATATTCATGTATTAAAAGCTAAACAAGCCTCTTCTGCATCAACTGATCAGACCAGACGGGATGGCCGAATGGGTTAGAGCGTCCCTCTCCCGTGTTGGTAGATCGTGGGTTCGAACCCTGGTCGAGTCAAACCAATGACTTAAAAATATAGGATAGGGCAAGGACTGGTTGGCTCAGTGTCAGGATAATGTGACTGAATGGGATATCAGGTCTTGTCTCCCAGTGGGGTAGAACTATAAAGTCGTTATGAGTGCGCACTGTCACAAGTCGGTACCCGTCCGGATATAACCTTAGATGTTGCTAGGACGTAAAACAACAATAATCAAACAAACAAAACATCAACTGATTCTTTCATAACCTCTTTTGTGAACATATAGCATAGCATAGCAGATACTTTGGCATTCTGCCTAAGAACAGCCAGCCAGGCAGAGCTGCTACCCAGGCACTCTCTATTAGGAGGATTAGTGTTTTCAGTGAGAGATCATGAATAGCCGAGTGATAATACCAAACCTCTAGGCTTTGTGGCTTTGTGGCTAAGAATCCTATATAGTGCACTACTGAATAGTTCTAGAATTGCACACCAGGTGGGGTCTCTGAACTAAACCCAAGTGAGTGCTTTCAATCCACCTCACTCCACCCCACCACACATACGCCTACATATACAGTATAATATTTCACTTTGACTTCAAATTGTAATCTGAAAAGGGACCAGCTGAGGACAGGAACGAGGTCACTGGAGTGTCGAGAGTGACAACAGTCATACAGCTCCTTCAGTGGACCTTCTGACATGTACACAGGTGACGTCAGTCATACAGTCCCTTCAGCGAGGCTTGTGACATGTACATAGGTGACGACAGTCATACAGCTCCTTCAGTGGGCCTTCTGACACGTATATAGGTGATGTCAGTCATACAGTCCCTTCAGCGAGGCTTCTGACATGTATATAGGTGACGTCAGTCATACAGCCCCTTCAGCAAGGCTTCTGACATGTACATAGGTGACATCAGTCATACAGTTCCTTTAGCAAGGCTTCTGACACATACATAGGTGACATCAGTCATACAACCCCTTCAGCGAGGCTTCTGATGTGTACATAGGTGACATCAGTCATACAGTTCTTTCAGCGAGGCTTGTGACACGTACATAGGTGACATCAGTCATACAGTTCCTTCAGCAAGGCTTCTGACACGTACATAGGTGACGTCAGTCATACATCCCCTTCAGCGAGGCTTCTGACAAGTATATAGGTGACGTCAGTCATACCGCCCCTTCAGTGAGGCTTCTGACATGTACATAGGTGACGTCAGTCATACAGTTCTTTCAGCGAGGCTTCTGACACGTACATAGGTGACGTCAGTCATACAGTTCCTTCAGCAAGGCTTCTGACACATACATAGGTGACATCAGTCATACTGCCCCTTCAGCGAGGCTTCTGACACATACATAGGTGATGTCATTCATACAGTTCTTTCACCGAGGCTTCTGACACGTACATAGGTGATGTCAGTCATACAGCTCCTTCAGCGAGGCTTCTGACATGTACATAGGTGACGTCAGTCATACAGCCCCTTCAGCGAGGCGTCTGATACATATATAGATGACGTCCGTCATGCAGTCCCTTCAGCGAGGCTTCTGACAGGTGTATAGGTGATGTCAGTCATACAGCCATTTCTGTGAGGATACTGACGCATACATAAGTGACGTCAGTGGTACAGCACCTTATATGAAGCTACTGATATGAACATAGGTGACGTCAGTCACACAGCCCCTTTTTCACAGAGCATGCTGCACAATAAACTGCTACCCACAACATTAGTTGTATTTCCACCACAACATTGGGTTGGTGGTGGAAATCATTTATGAGACCTTTTCCATAGAACATTCTGTACGGTGAACTACTTCCCACATTAGTTCTTCCCCTGCCATCAGAGGGTGGGTTGGTGGTGGAAATCATTTATAAGACCTTTTCCATAGAACATTTTGCACAGTGAACTACTTCCCACATTAGTTCTTCCCCTGCCATCAGAGAGTGGGTTGGTGGTGGAAATCATTTATAAGACCTTTTCCATATAACATTCTGCACAGTGAACTACTTCCCACATTAGTTCTTCCCCTGCCATCAGAGGGTGGGTTGGTGGTGGAAATCATTTATAAGACCTTTTCCATAGAACATTCTGCACAGTAAACTACTTCCCACATTAGTTCTTCCCCTGCCATCAGAGGGTGGGTTGGTGGTGGAAATCATGTATAAGACCTTTTCCATAGAACATTCTGCACAGTGAACTACTTCCCACATTAGTTCTTCCCCTGCAAGTTGTTTACTGCTGGTTTTATTTATCATATACCACTTCTGATTTTACCACAGTTGTATGCTCTTTGGCAGACATTTCTGTGCTCTATTTTACTTGTTAGAAGTATAATAATTGTTTTTAGTCAGATATGTTTAAGCACTGTATGATGCCCAATAGTTGATGTTTACTTTTTGTGATAGGGTGGGAGGGGTCGTTAAACAAACAAACAAACAAAGAAGGGTGTGTTGGTGGTGGAAATCCTTTATCCTATCAGAGAGCGGAATAATGGTTGAAATCCTCTATAACACCATTTCGACAGAGCATGCTGCAGAGTGAACTGCTTCCCACATTAGTTCTTGTCCTGCCACCAGAGGGCGGGTTGGTGGTGGATATGGTCTGGTGCTGCTGTACAGGTTGCTTGTGTGCGGCTTGTTGACCTGTTTGTGTTACCCTTGTGTGCCAGATCAATGCGCGGACACAGCTTGCCCTGCGGTACAACGACATCTCGCCCCTTGAGAACCACCACTGCGCAGTGGCCTTCGAAATCCTCCAGGACCCGGCAGCCAACATCCTCCTGAACCTCACTCTGGCTGAGTACAAGACGGTCCGCGAAGGGCTCATCAAGTAAGACCTTCCGAACCATCCCAGGGACGGGTATTTCTGAAGTGACACCTCCCTTTCCTTCCCGCTTACCGGACGTGGTGGCCGATTTGGTACAGCGCATGCCTCCCCTGTGGGAGATTGGGAGTTCGATTCCCGGTCGAGTCAAACCAATGATTTACTAAATATATACTTGTCGCTTCCTAGCTTGCCGCTTGGCATTAATATAGGGTAGGGCAAGGACTGGTTGGCTTACTGTCAGGATGTGTCAGGATAATGTGTCCAAAACCACCGGACTGAAACTTTAAACAATGGCCCATGTCATGTGTGGAAGTGTTCCAGTAATAGTCTGAAAAAGTTTGTTTGTTTGTTGTTGTTGTTTTACGTCCTAGCAACATCTAAGGTCATATCAGGACGGGTACCGACTTGTCACAGTGTGCACTCATGGTGACTTTATAGTGCTGTCCCATTGGGAAACCAGGCCGCCGGCACCATGACCTGGTATCCCACTCAGTCACATTATCCTGACACTGAGCACATCAGTCCTTGCCCTGTCCTAATAATGCCGAGCGCCTGGCTAGGAAGTGACAAGCACCAATTTTCAAGTCATTGGTTTGACTCGACCATGGTTCGAACCCACGACCCCACGATCTACCAGCACGGGAGATGGACGCTCCAACTCATTCGGCCATCCCGTCTGGTCTCTAGTCTAGGCTGACAGGTCTGGCTGTTAGTGTTACAGGTTTAGAGAGGTTTATAGGTGGCACTTACAGTTACAGCATCTTCCACGAGGCTACTGACACTGTATTAGTGGGTTGTAGGAAATGATGGATTAAGGGCAAATATTTTTGTTAAATGGTGATCGTCCTTTTGAAATAAAAATCAGGATCGGGCGGGCGGTTTTTATTTGTATTCTGTATTTTGTATATAGACACCAGGCGCAGAGGTCGAATCGGTAGAGCGCGGGCCTCGCGTGCGGAAGGTCGGTTCCCGGTCGAGTCAAACCAATGGCTTTAAAATTGATACGGGGACGATCACCAATTTTCTTTTTTAATTGGCCTAATAGACATTATTTTTATGTGCATAATAGTTTATATAGTACATAATTAAAATAAGCATTTATTGCCTGATAATGGTTTAGCACCTTCTGCGAACCTACTGACACTATTACTAGTGGGCTATATTAAAGTTGCATAGTCCGATGGCTTTGAGTTTCTGTCATTTTCTGAGATAAATACATTAAATTGATCATTATAAGCTACTTTACTTTAGGTTGAAGTAACTTTTAGTTTAAATGGCTAAAATTGGAGATATTTGAAGTGACAACATGCCAAATTAATTTTGGCAAGCACGCCAAAACTCTGATGCCATAGGCTTATGCAGTAACAGATTCTATTAAATTGACTCAGTATGCCCTTCTATGTGACAACAAATGCTTAATAACTGTACCAGTATCTAAGATAGATATGTAGAATCAAATCTAGGTAAGTGTTTTGGTTAAATTTGATGCTTCATCAGACTATGCTACTCTAAGTACTTATTGCTTGATATCGGTTCAGTAGGGTACTATAAAATGACTGAATACATGATTCGAAATTGTGTATTTGTGAGCAGCGTGCGACACATAAAGTGTATTGTTATCAATTAAATGCTGTTTTATTTAAGTTCTTTGTCATATTGTTTACAATTTATATGCACATGTACAGTGAAACAAGTTGAGCAAAAAGAAATAATTCGATTTTTGTGTGACTTTTTTGGTGATGGTGTATTTATGCTGCCCATAACGGTTAAAGGCCCTGTCACATTATGGCGTATGGCATTAGCGTATGCCGACGTATGCTGTTTTCGACCCATACACCATCATATGCCGTCATACGCCATCATATGCTACGCACGAGGTCCCAGTGGCATCTGTAGCGTACTCCCAGCCTATGCCTAACCTATGCCTAACATATGCCTAACCTACCCCTAGCCTATGGCGGCATATTCAAAGCGTATCCCGACCTATGCGTGGAGTACTGTGATGAGGTTTGACGGTTGTGATTGACAAGTTCAGCGTATGCCCAACCTATGCGTAACCTATGTCGGCGTACGCATAGCATACCCCTAGCGTATGAGCAGCGTATGATCCATACGCTGCCATACGCTGACAATTTTGAGCAAGGAAACAGGCTTGTTGGAGGATCGGCGTATGAGGGCGTATGCTGGCATATGATGGTGAACGCTACGCGTATGCATAGCGTATGGCAGTGTATGCCGATGTATATGACATAACGCGCATACACCGCCATACGCTCCCGCTAAAAGCCCTAATGTGACAGCCCCTTCAGTCTACTGATTTGATTTTGATTTAACCAAAGGTGCATTTTGGCGACAGACATGGCTAAGCATTCGGAAATACTGAAAAACTTCAAAGCCGTCATCCCGCACTTGAACTTCAAGGATAAAGAACACAAGGACCTAGTGAGTATTGATATTGAATATTTGGTAATCAGAAGGATGTCATTTGAAATGGCCCAGCAGTACAACATATGCTTCCAGTGCCGAGTGAATCAAACCAAAGACTTGGGGTATTTTGAGTAGGGAGGTTGATGTTGGGATAATGTGACTGAGTAGGATATTTAGGGAGTCATGATGATGACAGCACTGTCTCAATGGGGCAGCACTTTAAAGCCAGCATGAGTGACGCAATGTCATAATTCAGTGTCCGTCCTGATTTGACCAAAAATGTTGCCACGACCCACCCACTCACTCAGTAAAATACTATGCAGCTTCCTGTCCGGTGTCTGTACGCGGCCTCTAAGGTCTTGAAAAGTCTTGAACCTAATTTGCCCCATTTCAAGGCCTCGAAAGTCTTGAATGTAACCTATTTTGGGGAATTAGTCTTGAAAACCCTTGAATTCCATTAAACTATCCCCACTAATTTAAATTAGTTTGAAATCGCCATTGTTGTTTTTTCCTGAAATCCAAATGAAAGTAGTATTGAATTCCTATCAAAAAGAGCATTGAAAAGCCTTGAAATAGCCTTGAATTCCACATCTTTTCATGTGTACGGACCCTGTATACGTTACAACGCCAATACTATTTATTACCAATGGAGTGATGCTGCTTGATTAGTTCCGTGAGTTCTCACTAGCCGGAACCGGCGCACTCAGCCATTCCGTCCTCATCTGCTGTGCACAACACTCTGTGAGAAAGGTCTTCTAGAAGATTTCCACAACGAATCTGCCATCAGATGGCTATGGGAAGAACTAATGTGGGTGGGAAGGTCATTGCGCATGCTCTGCAGAAAAGGTGTGCTGGATGATTTGCCTCCTACCTCCCTAAGCCTGCCGTGGTTGTCGTGACAGTGCGCACTCATTCATGCTGGCTTTACAGTGTACCTAGCACTGAGCCACCCATTCCTTGTCCATCCTAGTAATACCAAGTACCACTAAGTCAATGATGACAAATTTCTGCGATTTCGCGGATTTCCACAATTTGTTGGTAATATGCGATTTGTGTTATTTCTTTGTTTTCTATTTCTTTATTACCTAAACATCAGCACAGAATTAGAGCATTTAAGCATTTATTACCGTGTCTGTCGTTCGGTGCTGACCGGGGTTGGGTGCCGAGCGTTGGGTTGACATCCGGTGTTGGGGGGAGGGGGGGGAGTTCTACACAAAAATGTGCAAAGTATCTAAAAGGCTTCACTGGAAATTGTCGGAAGTCAGATCCCGTACACTACTCTCCAAGCATAGTCTTGGTACTGGACCTATGACTAATCCTTAGTATGTTCTACTGGAAGATCCGTTGATTTCTGCTCCATTTTTTTCTTCTCCAAGAGGCAAGACCCATGTCATCCCTGTCTGTAACTCTTTGGTTTGACTCGGCCAGGAATGGATCTCATGACTTCCTGTGCGGGAAACCCTAACACCATATGATGTTTAGCATTTGCAAGCTACTCGTTTATCAAAAGCAGACGACATTTGAATGAAGGGGGGGGGGGGATTAAAAAAAAGCAGCTGTTATTAGTATTGGTTAACAGAAGGAGATAATTAGATGGAGTACACAACATTAGTTCTGCCACTGCCGCCAGAGGGCGGGTTGGTGGTGGAAATCGTCTAATGCCAGTGTAGCCTGCTCTGTGGAAAATGTTTCATCATGTCCACCAACAACCTGCCCTCTGATGGCATTGACGGGAACTAATGTGAGTTGCAGCTGAAAAGATATCTAAGGCCCGTATTGTGGCTCAAAATGATAAATGGGAAAATAGCTGAGGAACAGCTTAATGGTTAACAGCAGCCGACAGCATGACGTCAGTATCACTATCAGGATATGCCATGCACTACACCAGTTTCCCTTCTTGCAGGACCCCGACCATAAAGAGAAGGTAACTAGCATTGTGTGACCTTAATATGTACCTTACTCCCCAAGCGTGAGGTTCCCTTTACATCATACACTGTCATAGGGGAGGGGGGGTTGTTAGTATGATGAGTGTTTGGAAACTAGGTGACTTTTCAAGCCCTGCAAAGTAGTCAGTAATAGATGGTATTAAAATTTAAATCAGCTAGTATTTTTTAGATTTATTTAAAGTTGCATAGTCCGATGATTTTGAGTTTCTGGCATATTCGTTTTAGATAATACATATTTAGAGGAAATCATTATACTTTAATTAGGTACTTTAGTTTGAAATAAGTTTGATTATAAATGGCTGTGTTTGGAGACATCTGAAGTGAAAACATGTCAATTTACTTTTGGTGGGTCAACCAAAATACTGGACTTGGGCAGTAACAGGTTCTATTAAATTGACTTAATATTCCCTTCTATGCAGCAACAAATGTTTAATGAATGCACCAGTGTCTTTAGATCAAATCTAGGGAATTTCGTTTGGCTTTGTGTGAGGCTTTCATCGGACTATGCAGCTGTAACATCTGAGAACCACTTCTTGCCGAGTTTGATTCACAATCCGACATTTGCTGAGGTGTGTAAAAGTTACCCGGTTGTTGTCTCTCACGAGCTCTTTGTTCACTCATCCACAACTGACTTGATCGGATGTCTGCACCACCCCATAGTCCTAGACGAGATGGTCGAATAAGTTGAATGTCCGTCTCCCGTCCTAGTAGATCGTGTGATTCGAATTGACGGGTTCGAACCCTGATCGAGTCAAACCAATGACTTAAAAATGTTTACTTGTCGCTTCCTAGCCAGGTACTCCGCATTATTAGAATATGGCAAGGACTGGTTGGCTCAGTGTCAGGATAATGTGACTGAGTGGTATATCAAGTCATGGTGCTGGCAGCATGGTCTCCCAGTGGGGCAGCACTATGAAGTTGTCATGAGTGCGCACTGTCACAAGTCGGTACCCATCCTGATATGACCTTAGGTGTTGCCAGGCTGTAAATCTCCAACAACCAACCAACAAACCAATCAGACAAGAATCGGCTTTCCAACGTGATTGTTTAAATATATGTTTAATGGTGTCTTTAAAGGGGCTAAGATAATTTATATATTAAGTAAGTTTATGTATGGCCAGACGGGATGGCTCAATCGGGAAGAGCGCCGGCTGGCTTCCCAGGTGGGAGGTCTTGGGTTTGAATCGCGACTGAGTCAAACCAATGACATACCAAATGTATACTTGTCACTACCTAGCCTATCGCTCGGCAGTACTAGGACAGAGCAAGGACTAGTTTGATCAGTATCACTATCAGGATAATGTGGCTGAGTAGGATATCGGGTCATGGTGCTGGTAGCCTGGTTTCCCCAAAGTCACCATAAGTGTACCCTGTCACAAGTCAGTACTAGTCCTGATATGACTTTAAATGTTGCCAAGACGTAAAACCCCCAACAAATAAGTAAGTTTATAATAGCATTTACAAAGTGCTTAGGAGATTACTATTTATTTATAAGGGGCTAAAGGTACATTATTTGTGGTATTGTTACAATGTGAGTGTTATCACGTCTTTAAGCACAATGTATACATGTCACAGACTCACTGGTGAAACAGAGTGACTTCAAGTTATTGTTTGCTTCATTATTTTCGTTTGCTAAGTTATATTAAGTATACATTATATATTAGCTTTGTCATCATTGATCCCGAATACAATCTCTCACCCAACCTTACCCGAAAAGGAAAGGTGCCACTGTAGTTTATTGAGATAACTATGGATAAAATGTTACAATGTTTTACTAATGATTGCATGTAGATTGTTATGTAATGTCACTATGGCAATGTTGACATATTAATATATTATTAACGAATTGTGTATTTTCCTTCGTGGTTTACTAATAAGTTATTATAATGAATCTGTACCTTTCTTTCTAATGTACATTTTCCTTGAAGGCTGTCGACGACAAAGTGGTATGATGGGTGATTATCAGTTATTGTGAACGAGTGCATTCCCACTGAGAGTTACCGGGCGAGGTGGCCGAATCGGTAGAGCGCAGGCCTCCTGTGCAGGAGATCGGGAGTTCAATTCCCGATCGAGTAAAACCAATGACTTATCAAATTAATACTTGTCGCTCCCTGGCCTGGAGCTTGGCATTAATAGGATAGGGCAAGCACTGGTTAGCTCAGTGTCAGGATAATGTGACTGAGTGGGATATCAGGTCATGGTGCTGGCAGCCTGGTATCCCAGTGGGGCAGCAATCTAAAGATCTCTGTGGCAGAGTGGTTAGAGTGTCTGACTTTTTTCTAGGTCGGACTCCTAATCGGAAGGTCAGTGGTTCGATTCCCCGTGCCCCCACCTCTGTCAATTTGGATTTCCACTGCTGTGTATAACTTACAGTATCATCAAAGGCCAGTTGCTCTCATACCATGTCTATGTGGTGTGGGAGGTTAAAAATCCCTTGGGTCGGTAAAAGTGTAGGCTCAGGCTTTCAATCGACAAACTGTCTAATGGTGAAAACAAGTCTATTCAGACTTATCCATGATAGGCAGTATAAATCTTCAGGAAAAAATTAAATACAAAAAATAAAAAATAGAGTCACCATGAGTGCGCACTGTCACAAGACAGTACCCATCCTGATAATGATCTTAGATGTTGCTAGGAGGTAAAACAACAATAAACATAAACAAACATACTTGTCACCCAGTCAGTGCCCTGCCACAATGCATACCGTCACGCTCTGGTGGAGCCACCCACATAGACCAGTCAGTGTACAATGTTTTGGGGTGTTTTTCTTTTTAACGTAGACGTCTATGCCTATTACACATGCCACTACGTACTCGACTACATGTTAAAGGAATCTTTGCTTGCTATTTTAAAGGCTAATTGTACCGACTATTCCCAGCAATAATATGTGTTAAAGGAATGTCGGCTTCCTATGTTGGTATAATTGCACCGTGTGCTCCCAACGATAAGAACGCCATGTGGCGGTTTAAAATCTCAGTGTGTTCAGAGTCTACGCTTTGGGTTCTGTGGATGCGTCAATGGGTTGCTAGAAATTCAAATAGAACACCACAAGTGGAGTTGACAAAAACACATCCCTTGTGCAAAAGGTTAACCCACCTCTTTGCTGGGGTTGGCTAGGAGCGATGACGTCACATTTGTGCGTCAAAAAGTTGCTAGGGTCACCCGAGTTGATTAATCGAATACGCTGAAATGCCGTTCGATTTTGATGCATGCGCAGAACCCAGAGCGTCGAATCTAAACACACTGAGATTTTAAACCGCCACGCCGGCCTGCTCCTTCCTTGTAGCTAATGCTGATAGTGATGAAGGTGTCAGATATCTCAAACGAGGCTCGGCCGCTGCAGGTCGCCGAGCCGTGGATCGATTGCCTCATGCAGGAGTTTTTCAACCAGGTGACGTCTTACTAACTAACCATTAAGCAGTCGCGTTGTTACTAACTAATCATCGAGCACACGGAAACCGACGCAAGCACTTATTAACCGATACATAATTGGGTTTTAGTGCTGGGTGGGGGTCGTTAAACAAACAAACAAACAAACAAAATGGTTTTAAGGCCTGCGTTAATGATATTATCCGAGTAAAGTTATCGGTCAGTGGATGCCCCGAAGAGCCAAGAACAATCAAGACTTTGTCTTTAAAAATATGATCTTACAGAAGCTGTTGTCTTCATTTCTGTTAGTAAATTATTAATTCAGATGTACTGTAGCGGAGATGACAGCATACCGGTGAAATATCAGATAGGGCAGGTTATCCTACTGGGCACATTTATTTCATTACTGGTCTTTCATGTAGCATAATAATTCCTCACCAAACGTCTAGGTATGTGGAATAGGTAGGTAATATGTTGGAGCTGGGTGTTTTTTTGACAATATGCAGCTAGTATTTATCTTAGTAGATAACGCTGCAACCAGAGCAATGCTGTCACCCAGATACAAACGAATCCAGCATCAAAAGCTCTCCAAACATACCTTTGCTTAGTTTGTTCAGTTCATGCCACTGAACACATGGGAGGAGAGTTGAGGTCTGTCATGTATGAATGACATCATAGGTGGGATTCCCTCATCACATGACCTAGAGGTGTTCCACACAAACAGTGGAAGCCATGGCAACCACTGAGATGGCAGCCACAGAAAGCTCTCAATTCAACTTTTAAAGTCTATTAATCTACATGATTTAATCAATTATTCCTACAAAAGTAGCTGGTTATGATAAATAAACATTTGAACTTTATATTTATCATTTTAGATTGCAATTTCTAACATTTCTTTCTCTATATGGTTGTCTAAAAGTGTCAGTGCTGCTGAACTAAATAAAACACAACAGAAGCAACCAATGTCAGCACTCTCCCCACACATATGTAGTTGCATAAACTGAAAACTGGCAAACATATGCTTGGAGAGCATTTGTCAGACTACGGGTAGTGTCTCAGCGACCTATATCTGGTCCCTTTAAAATAAAACAAAGACAGTTTTGTCCCTAAGAGCCTTCCACACATGGCAACGGTTCACCGACCCTAGGATTGCTGAAGATAGGTATTAATTTATTTGGATTTTCGAGAGCGGTCAATACAATAATATTTATAAGTACTAATCACTATCCGGATACCAACATGCACAGAATCGCCTTCCTTGGTGCAAGCTAGCCTTTTCAACAAATTCGGTGTGTTACTGACTACCAACGCGTTATGAAGTGCAGTGTTAAACAGGCTCGGTATAGGCCGCTGAGACTGGAATTGTACTCAGACAAATGCTCTGCAAGCACACCCTTTCAGTTTGTATAACTGAATATGTGCAGGGAGAGTGCCACAATGGCTAGTATGCGAGCACAATCTAATCGGGTTCCCCAGTGTTTTCAGGTCTGCGGGGAACCATATTAGGTCCATGTGATGAGGGAATCCCACCTGTGACGTCATTCATATTCCACTGCTTAATCAAGTAATGAATCAAAAAATATATAAAAAATGTTGCATTCCGAGTTTGTTTGTCGTCTCAGTGGACTATACCGGGCGACAACTTTAAGACAAAAACAATACTCTAAGAACACCAAATTGCCAACCACACTGTTCAGAAATAGACATGCTGCACGCCCATTATCACATCTTAAGGATTAATCAATTTCCTCATATCGTAAGTGTAAGTTTCCCAGACTTTCCTTCCCTCCCCTCCTGGACTGTCTAGTTATTAAGCAATTAAGAGTTGTGTGTTGTGGGAAAACAACTGGTTTAACTAATTGAACCGGGGACCTGGTGTCTTTGAATCACGAGTCTGAACTGTATTACTGGTGTGTGATTCAACAAGTGATTAATTGCAAATAACCCACTTTTCACCCTTTGTTAATACTATGTATTTTTCTCTTCATTAAATTTACAGAAAGTGAAATATAACCAACTTTTCAGTGTCTTTAATAAATATTACTCTTTCCACTCTCCATTAACTTTGCAGAAGGTGTGGCCGGATGCAGAAAAAAAAAAAGAGAAACAAAAGAATTGCTCTCCCCTGACTGCTGCGTCCCTTCCACGTTCTGTCTATCTGCCTGTCTACACCTCTGTGCTAAGACCTTCCTGTTGTCTGTTGCCCCACTTTGGCTCTGTCCCTAGTTGCTGATGACCTTAATAAAGATGGCCGACATATCTAACGAGGCCCGACCCATGGAGGTCTCGGAGCCCTGGGTTGAGTGTCTGCTGCAGGAGTTTTTCAACCAGGTAACATAACCAAAATAGCTTTACATTATATTTACCCTGAGGCACCAGCGAAGCCTCTCTTTGCTTTCTGAATGGGAAACCTTCGCTGGTAACAGACATGATGTATACCAGAATACCTATAAAGAATTTGATTTCTGAATGGGAAACCTGCACTGGTTACAGACATGATGTATACTAGAATACCTATAAAAATTTGATTTCTGAATGGGAAACCTGCGCTGGTTACAGGCATGATGTATGCCAGAATACCTATAAAGAAGTTGCTTTCTGAATGGGAAACCTGCGCTGGTTACAGGCGTCATGTATACCAGAATACCTATAAAGAATTTGCTTTCTGAATGGAGAAACCTGCGCTGGTTACAGGCATCATGTATACTAGAATACCTATAGAGAATTTACAGTCAACCTTCGTTAATATGAGCTATTCTGTTGCCAGCACCCAGTGACAAATTAATGAGACTGTCGGATAACTGATATGTAATATTGGAGACTAAATGAATGGGATATATCTGTACCGTGGATGTTATTTGACATTCATGAGATGGGCGGGGAATGTATTGGTAGAGGAACCTGGTCACTATAGAGACAATGCACTATGTACAGTTATTCCTTAAATTCTTCACATGTAGTAGGCTACTTAGATACAGCTATGGGCTGCGTTCAAGCTACATCTCGGAGGCACCTCGGAGATATTCCGGATGTTGCGCCAGTCTGAACAACTTTAGCTGTTTGGTGCCTCGAAATGGCAGCCTCCATAGGGGCAGCCATTTGCAATTGAAAAGAACCGCTCTGATTGGCTGAAACCATTGAATTTGGTGGCCATTTTCGAGGTGCTTTTTGCCTCCTATCTGAAAAGCGAGATGTCTCCGAGGTAACTCCGAGGCGTACCCTGAATGCAGCCCTGGATGCCTAACTTCTACTCGGTTCGAATGACACTGGTACCATATGACGTCACTAGAATAGTTCCGCAGCAAATAGCAAAACACCTCCATAGTTGTGCAACAACAAACCGAGCCCTGTTTCAAATGAGTCTCAGTCTTTGGTAATTTTGCTAGTGGAATATTAATACTGGTTAGCATTCAATCACGATACAGACTGAGCTACCATAACATGCCATGACGCTACTCTGATACGCTTCGATTCCTACAAGACGATTACAATACATTCTGATAAAATGTTCATCTGACATGATATAGCTACTAACACATGACTCTGACAAGACTTCATTCTTGACACACCATGCAAGACTGACTATGGAAAGTCGTGACAGTGACACGATTCTAATAACATGTGACTGACAAGACATGGCCGATATTTTGAAAAGATCTGGTACTGATAGAGCATGACCTTACTAATGTATTATAGGGTCTTTGTATAAACATAGACGCTAATAAAGTCTGTACTAGACTACTAAATGACTGAAACGTACAATCCTCCAAGCATTGTTTATCCCATCATTACTAACAACCTACTTACTCAAATTACTTCATGTAGTAAAAAAAAAACACACCCATGGTATTAACCTTTTAAGCCTAACCCTACAAGCTAACCACACTCTATCTAACAGAATAAACAAACCATTCTTCTAACACTCCATCTCAAAATGTTAACTCCAACAACATGATAATTTTGCAATTCACAACATAGTAGGCATACAAACCTATGAAGGGAAACTATGCACCTAACCACTCTGTAATGTTAGGGTCTAATCAATACACATGTAGGCCTATGTATCTAAGTCAGGGGCGTAGCTAGGCATACGCACGTACGCCAAAACGTCCACATCGTTTTGTCAACAACAACAAAAATTAAAAAGTAATAGAGAGAGAGAGAGAGAGAAGGCATGTAGTAGTCCAGAGTGTTGAAAACTCAAGTCTAAAATGTGTAAAATCCGCCAGCTTAAGCTTAAGCGGCCCCCTGAACCCCTGCCGAAATTAGGAGTCCACATCCTTAAAGGTCTAGCTACGCCCCTGTAAGTGTGTATGAATACAACATATAACTACACTTTTTATATATATTAGATGTTGCTAGGACGTAAAACAACAACAAACAAACAAACAAACAACATATGAATTGTCAAACTATACCATATGTAGGTCTTTGAATGTTTAATATTGTTATTTCAGCTGATTTGAGCTAGCTGCTGATGACAATATCAGACTACATATACATATATTGTAATGTCACATGGCTGGAAGACCAGTGCCACGGCGCTGACAAAAGACTTTATTAAATTAATCAACTATATTTACAACAACAAAAACCGACAGAGCTACGGTACCCCAACATGAAATGACGTCACTCTGATACAAGGTGATTCCAACAAGACGTTTTACAATACATTCTGATAGAATATTCCTCTAACAAGACATGACTACTAAGACATGACTATTGACACAACATAAGCATACAAGACAGACAGGATGTGACTCCATCAAGACATGACTACGACACTTGATTCTGATAAAATGCCACTCTTGCAAGACATGACTGACAATCATTACTCTGACAAGACGTGACAATGACACCATTCTAATCAAATGTGACTGACCAGACATGACCGACATTTTGACAAGATCATATTGAAGATGTGACATTGATAAAGCATGACTTGATGCGACTCCGACACCTGAGTCCTCCAGATACGACTCAACTCCTACTAGTCCTAGTAACCCAAAGGCTTATTATAGCTGTATCCTATTGATTGATTGATTGATCAGTTAAGTACAATTAGTGATTAATTGGTGTTTGTATTTCTAACAATAACAACGCACTCTTCATTTACAATCAGTTTTGGCGTTCTAATATGGTCGACTAACCCATGTGGTGAGGTATGGAAAGTGTTGGTATATTCGAGGGGATAACTGTCAGTTATTTTTGTTGAAGTCATATTTTATAAATCGGTCTCTTTTTGTGTTTCTAAATTATATCTATATTAAAATTGAACCTGAAACCTAAATGTCTAATTATGGTAATTAAAATAAACATTTAAGTAGGTTCAATCTTTCGTTGGTTAATGAGGAATTGTGGTCGAATAAACACACTAAAATTATGATGGGCTATTTATTTATAAATCAGTGACGGTCTGAGTTACTAGTCGAAAAAACACGGTTATGATCAGAAATAATTCGCCCTTACCCTCCTTACCTTGACTAATTCAGAGTGACCTGGAGAAGCTGGAGGGACTTCCGGTGGCACCGTTCATGGACCGAGACAAGGTGAACAAGGAGTCGTCGCAGGTGGGCTTCATCCAGTTCGTGCTGTTGCCGCTGTTTGAGGCGCTGGGCGAGCTGTTCCCGGCCATACAGGCGAGTCTCCCTCCTCTTTGGTGTTTCTCGGTTTATAAACGACACAATTCCACGTACTCATTGTACTACATAGTTGCTTTTCAACGTTTGTTATAGTCAGCACTTGTTAATCTGGAGCATGTGTGTATAGTAGAATACTTACTGTCAGCACTTGTTAATCTGGAGCATTTGTGTATAGTAGAATACATACAGTCAGCACTTGTTAATCTGGGGCATTTGTGTATAGAAGAATACTTACAGTCAGCACTTGTTAATCTGGAGCATTTGTGTATAGTAGAATGCTTACAGTCAGCACTTGTTAATCAGGGGCATGTTTGCATAGTAGAATACTTAGTCAGAACTTGTTAATCTATGGCATTTGTGTATAGTAGAATACTTACAGTCAGCACTTGTTAATCTGGGGAATTTGTGTATTGTAGAATACTTACCCTAAAGCTACAGTCAGCACTTGTTAATCTGGATAATTTGTGTATAGTAGAAGATTTACACTAAAGCTACAGACAACACTTGTTAATCTGGGGAATTTGTGTATAGTAGAATACATACACCAAATCTACAGTCAGCACTTGTTAATCTGGGGAATTTGTGTATAGTAGAAGATTTACATTAAAGCTACAGACAGCACTTGTTAATCTGGGGAATTTGTGTATAGTAGAAGATTTACACTAAAGCTACAGACAGCACTTGTTAATCTGGGGAATTTGTGTATAGTAGAAGATTTACACTAAAGCTACAGACAGCACTTGTTAATCTGGGGAATTTGTGTATAGTAGAAGATTTACACTAAAGCTACAGACAGCACTTGTTAATCTGGGGAATTTGTGTATAGTAGAATACTTACACTAAATCTACAGTCAGCACTTGTTAATCTGGGGAATTTGTGTATAGTAGAATACTTACACTAAAGCTACAGTCAGCACTTGTTAATCTGGGGAATTTTTGTATAGTAGAATATTTATACTAAAGCTACAGTCAGCACTTGTTAATCTGGGGAATTTGTGTATAGTAGAATACTTACCCTAAAGCTACAGTCAGCACTTCTTAATCTGGGGAATTTGTGTATAGTAGAATACTTACCCTAAAGCTACAGTCAGCACTTGTTAATCTGGGGAATTGTGTATAGTAGAATACTTACACTAAAGCACTTGTTAATCTGGGGAATTTGTGTATAGTAGAATACTTACACTACAGTTACAGTCAGCATTAATCTGGGGAATTTGTATATAGTAGAATACCCAATAAGAAGTCAAGGCTTGTTAATCTGGGGTACTTTGTTCCCAACACTCAATGGAAGATTATTGAAATTGTCGGATATGCATTTTTTTTTTTTTAAGATTAGAAAGAAGTTCCGTAAATGTTTTGATTCGACAGCATCAGTGAATGAGTGGGGAAGGGAAAATATATTGCTAGGATGCACTGGTCACTACAGACAATGCACTAAATGCTGTGTAGATATGCCATCAACTTCAGACTGACACATTCCTGGTTCACTCTATGAGGAAACATTCATGCAGTGGAAGCCTGGCTCCCCATGTGGCAGGTCGCGGAGTCAATCCCCAGCAGAGTCAAACCAACGACTTAGAAACTGTATATTTATCGCTACATTACTGGTATTCAGCAAGACTAGGATAGGGCATGGTGCAGTGAAATGAGGAAGACCAATTGGAGTTTCTGCACACGAATCTAACTCCCAGACGTGTAACCTTTAATTACTGCATGGCATGGTTGTTTGCAGAAGGACCTTGTGTCCCGAGTAAAGGACTCCCTCGTCTTTTACTCCAAGAATAAAGTAGAGCCGGATAAGTTGATTACTTCCATGGAGCAGTGACTTGATCCTCCATTGTACTTAGCGTGTAGGGACGGTAAGCGGGAAAGCCAATAGACGTGCATACACTGCGTGCATTACACATACATATATGTTATAAACAGACATATACTATGTTTCTCTGTCCTCAAATTTAATGTGTGATTTGGTTTTTCATCTCAGTGCACCACTTTTCATTATAATTGTCCGATTTGTAATTGAAATGTACAGTATTCAGGAGTTGCTCTTATAGAACACGGTTCTTTCACTGAGGCTGTATTGTTTCCCCTGTGCTAAAGGATAGGTGGATAGAAACATTATACATATATAGTATGTTAAGTGCCTGTCACACTATGGCGGATTGAGCAACGGACAGAACCGGACCAAGAATATTCTAGTCCGGTGTTATTCGGACTTGAAATGTATCGATTATGTAATGGACGGATAACGGATGATAACGTATATAATGATCAACGGACAATTCAGAATACAAAAAGAACTATAACGAATGGCAACGGACGTGTAATGAATATGTAAAGGACGGGAACGGACAGGAACGGGTGGGGAACGGTCGGTAACAGATATTAACCGCATTGGTCAGTCCGGCGGAATCCGTTACAAGTTCTGTGCATGCTCAAAACTTGTAATGGATTAGGCTGGATATCAACGGATATCAATGGATATGCAATGGACACAAACCAGACTTTGCCGGATATCAACGGACTTTGTTCGGTTTCTTTCCGTTTTCCCAATCCGGTGATGTGTGACAGAGCCTTTACTTGAAGTCCTATCTTGCCTGGGTTTAGGTTGTTCATCTCAGTAGGCCTTATATAACTGTGAGCTTTTTAAATTCAGTGTCTACTGACACAAAATTGATTTGGTACTTTTGCACTTTGTAAAAGCGATGTTTAAATAAAAATATAAACAATTCTCACTGTGAAAATGGCCTATGTTGCCGACACCGCATAAAAAAAAAACAATCAATCAATCTCAGTAGGCCTACAAAGCCGGTGTTGCGGATTCCGAGGGACACCAGTTTGCCAGGGACACTTCCATTCAAATGCATTGTCAAGGGCCGTGAGCAAATCTTCATCCAGAAAAAATCAAATATCTCTAAAATTAAACCACCTAGAAACAAATCGCTTGGTACACATATAGAAAACATCTTTACCATTAAGATTATATTAAATTGATAAGGTTAGGGTTCTTGATTTCTATTAATTTTGAATAAAACTAATGTTTTTCACTGCGCGTACCATCCAACTCAAGGCATTGTCAATGGCCATGAGCAATCTTCATACAGAAAATACAGGAAAAGTTAAATATCTCTAAAACGACACCACCTAGAAACAAATCGTTTGGTACACATATAGAAAACATCTTTACCCAAAACATTATATTAAATTTATAAGGTTAGTGGTGATGCTGTTCGATTTTGACGCATGCGCAGAAGCAATGTGTCCCTGGCAAACTGGTGTCCCTGGGAAACCGCAACACAGGCATTTACTCTGTAGAACACATGCCTTTGCATTTGAGCTACATAGTTTCGTTAGATGTTAATGTGATCTCTGTTTCTGCACAAGTGTGATTGACGTGTGCGGGGATGAAAGATCTCTGAGATTTCGTTATTTTTTAATATTCACCGATTAACATTCACAAAATGCCAATATATATGACAGCAATTGATTAGTCTGAATCCCATTCTTATATGACCTTAGATGTTTCTAGAACATAAAACCCAAACAAGAAAGAGTTTGGCATTCACAATAAGGACAGTTGAAACTTGACTTCCAGTATTTTCCCGCGATTCTCTGACTACTAATCATATGTGCGAAAATCCACATTTTCGGACAAATTCATTGAAGCAGCTAGGTGGCGGCAAAGCATCGGCTTGATTTTTGCGGGTTTTTTCGCCTCTGTGAGTGAGTGATGCGTGCTGAGATACATGTGGGCCATCGTTTGTTTGTGTGGTTGTGGTGTGGTTTTCTGGGGTAGAGGAGTGGTGGGAGGGTTAAAGGGCATATGAGGCTGTCTCGAAAGGTGCTAAGTAATTTGTGACAAAACTTTGTCCATTGTAACGATCAACATACTATCTGCTTATGCATTTGCTCAGGACAAACTGATTCATGGTGTTTCATAATCCAAATAGAATACATATTGAGTTGAAGTAAATATCATTGTGTTTTCAGTGTAACGTTTCTGTGCTGTTTTGTGTCAATCATTACGTGGACAAACAAAAAAAAGAGTTATCACCTTTTGAGACAGGCTCATATGGTGTTTAAATGACAGGCGGATGGAAGGTCACTTGTCATTCACTGCAGGACTGACCTCACAAAAAACAGCAATTGGTAATATTTAATTAGAGAATGAAGTATCTAGTACTACTTATTAGTCTGTGTGTTTTCAGTTGTATTTAAATGTGTGTTATGTGTGTATGAATGCTGCTGCCTTCAAACACTATCCATATGTCCTGCATACACCAGGGGGAGCGGGATGTAGCTCAGGCGGTAGAGTGTCCACCTGTGAAGGTGCCAATCATCCGATCGATCCGTTTCAGTGGACCCATTTACAGTTTGGGCTATTTTCCGTTCCAACCAGTGGTCCACAACTGGTTCATCAAAGGCTGTGGTATATGCTGTCCTGTCCGAAGGAAAGAATAGCATATGTGGCAGCATCGGGTTTCCTCCATAGAAATATCTCAGAATGACCATATGCTTGACATCCAATAGCCGATGATACGGAAAATCAATGTGGCTTTAAGAATTATGCGAATGTTTTAGTTATTTCCTTATTTCTTTAGTAATGGAGATTTTGATGTTTCAATTTAAAAAATTAAATTCTGTTAATTAAATATTGTCTAAGCTCTTTTATAACTTGAACTCAAATCTGAAACAATTGTACTAACGAATAGAGAGCTCCAACACTATTTAAACAGATTAATTTAATTTTTAAATATGGAAAGTATGTTACTAATGCTTAGTTCAACTTTAACAAATAATTCGAGACATTTAAAATGAAAATTTTAAAGATCGAAGGTATGTTATTAATTTATATTTCGACTTTAAAAATAAGACATTTATCATTTTTATTTACTTTAACAATAATTCATTTATATATAGGGGTAAACTATCTAACCTTCAATGTATATTATTAATTTTGTATTTCAAAAGTAATTTGTATGACTTCCTGATTTTGTCTTTGTAGGAGGAAATTATCAAGCCCGTCAAAGAGGCCCTTTACTACTATAGCAACGCCGGTGACAAGTCGTAATGTCTAACTAGTCACGTGACCCTGTCAACATCTGACCCCATAAACCATATTAGTACGTCACGAGAAGGGCCACTTGACGGCCAGGTAATGGGGGGGTGGGGGGGCATTCCCATTGGGATGTAGCATCCGGTGTATCTTAAAGCTGCATAGTCCGATAAAAGCATCAAATTTTGAAAATTAAAAAAAAAGATCTAAAATTGATTCTACATATCTAACTTAGATAATGATCCGCTTATTAAACATTTGTTGCCACATAGAAAGGAATACTGAGCCAATTTAATAGAACCTGTTTCTGCTAAAGTCTATGGTGTCAGAGTTTTGGCATGCTTGACAAAACTAATTGTTACATGTTTACACTTCAAATATCTCAAAAGTTTGCCATTTGAAATAAGTTACTTCAAACTAAAGTAGGGCAGATCATAACAACTAATTTAATATATTTATCGCAGGAAAAATGACAGAAACTCAAAACCATCGGACTATGCAACTTTAAGAATATCATCCAATTGCAGAGTGTGTAAAATAACGTCATTTCTTTTCGTCACTAGTGGAAAAACCAGTACTGAGTAGGGCCTACTCCAGCAAACCGATTTTATGTCACCTATCTCGTTTTTGTTTCATGTGCAGATCAATTGCGCCTGACATTCAAAAGTTATTGTTAGCAATTTAGCAAAGATTAAAAATAAAAATGTATTGAACATTTTTACTGTGAAGAATTCATACAAAGCTGTGCTGGAGATCATGTCAAGGTACATTTCTGGAGATATTATCCAGATCTTGCAACTGCAATTACAATGATTGTTCTTTCAACTGTGGCGCTTGAGCCTCATGGTTTAATCTGTTGTGAATAGTTCTGTCTTTACTGATTTAGTTGAATCAATAAAGTAGTATCCTGTGGGATGTAAGGACCTCACGTCTAGATAATATAACTAAGACCATCCTGTGTCCTGACAGCTCAACGTTCCAAGTCCAGATAGTGTAAATACGGTACATCTGGTGATCTATAACCTGCTTTCTGGAGGGTTTTTTTTTTATTTAAAAAAATCTATTCCTCTCGTGCATTTAAAGATGCATAGTCCGATGAAGCATCACATTTCCAAAACCAAAGCACTCACCTAGATTTGATTCTAAATATTGAACATAGATACTGGCACACTTATTATTTGTTGCTACATAGAAGGGCATATGGTGTTTTAACAGAACCTGTTATCGCATAAACCTATGGTGTCAGAGTTTTAGTGTGCTTGCCAAAATTAACTTGGCATGTTGCCACTTCAAATATCTCTAAAGTTAGCCATTTAAACTAAAAGTTACTTCAACTTAAAGTAAAGTAGATTATAATGAATAATCTAATGTATTTATCTAAAAAAATTGTACACATTCCAAACCATCGGATTATGCAACTGTACGGTTGCATTGTTTGGTGGGTTTAAATTTCTGCCATATATGGTGAGGTTTAGTGGGATTACAATAAAATATATTATTGTTTGAACAATTCTGATGTCAGAACATTAGTGTCGGTATATCGCCAATTGGCTCTGGTGGTATTTTCAGGTAGACTGAAAATTGTTCACTCCGGTTCCGCTTTATGACAGTAAATTAGGCTGGTTGGTCTGTGTGTATGGCAAGTGTTGGTCAAAGTGAACAGTTACTACATACGTGTGGCCAGTAATACCCATCACTTCAGGGACGGTGTACAACAGTGATTGACCACTAAACCCGGTAAGTAGGAGCTCATAATCACTCCCACTGCATGTTCATGGTGACAATAATCGCTGAGGTAATCTTTCTTGTGAATGGAGGTGAGCAAATATACTACTACACTGAGCTGTCTTTGGCGAATCCTGCCACATGCGGACATGTTCAGTGTACAAGCTATCCTTGTTTCATTTGGTTGCAACTCCGATGACAGGACACCTGCTATGGCCTGTCACTGGTTCAAAGGCACAATTGTCTAGTACTCGTTGCGTGTTGTGATTGGTTGGTTGTTGGAGTTTTACGTCCTGGCAACATCTAAGGTAATATCAGGACGGGACGCGTGTTGTGAAGAAGCACCCAACATATAAATTGCGTATTACCATGCCGTAGTAGGGAAAGATTGTTAGGTGACGAATTATTCTATGTTGGAGACGGGTACTACTGTGATGTACACGGTTTTGTTTATTGAGGCTTCTCGTCCTAGTAACATTTACGGTCATTTGAGTCCTGACAATGTGCATCAACTGTGGGGGCATATTTAAGTGTAGTAGTAGCTTTGGGGTTAGAATTTTAGTTTGACCAAATATAGGTATTTTATTTGTTTAATGTTTGTTTTGTTAGACATATTAGGACTTTATAGTCCTTAAATGCCTACTTGGAGTAAGTTGCACATTTACTAGATAAGGACTTAGCATCCATTCTTCATTCTCAGGGAGGTCAGGCATGTCAAAGTTATTCACCATTTGAATAGCTAACATTAAGAGGCCATCATTTCGCATTGCACAGGACTAACCCTTTCAGATTAATGCATGGTCCGTACACATGTGAAGATATGGAATTCAACGCCATTTCAATGCAGTTTTTTTTATATGAATTCAAGACTACAGTAAAACCTCTATAACTGACCACCTCCACAGATCGACCACTCCCCTATATTGATTGCTTTATTTGGGTCCCAAACGATCAGCTATAGAATACCATTGTAATGATAAATTTTTAAAAACCTCCCTAAGCCGACCACCTCCCTAAATGGACCATTTAAAGTCATGGACGGTCGATTTAGATAGGTTTTACTGTATTTTCATTTGGATTTCAGGAAAATATAATGCCGAGTGGCGATTTCGGACTAATTTAGTGGGGACAGTTTAATGGGATTTAAAGCTTTTCAAGACTAATTACCCTAAGATAGGTTAAATTGAAATGGGCCAAATGAAGTTAAAGATTGTCCAGGCCCCGTACGGCCCCTGTTAATGTGTGTGTTATGGATGGTAGCCTCCAATGAGTGGCTAAATGTAATTTATCATGTATATAGTGATCTAGCCGTGTAGTTGGTCAAATAACCTTCATGTGTACAGGTAGAAATGGGTTATTTTCGCCAATGTGATGGTCACTCCCATCCATGTGGTGGTTTTTGCTGTGAACTGTTGCTATAGTGCCTGACCTGTCAATCACTAGCTCTACCGATTTTGGTAATTTGGATTCCCCACTCTATAATACATAAACACCTCAGGTTGGCTGCGAGTAGGAAGATGGTGGCGCCACCTTGTGTCAGTGTAGTCAAAGTATCATTACGTTAGAAGGGAATTTTCATGGCCGTCATCCACATTGTACGTGTATGAATAACCGCGCGTGTTTAATTATTATACTTATTGTTTTGGGACATTGTTGATTGCAATACATATAATTATAGAATAATATAAACAACTTAACATGTCTATTTATAAGATTAAGATGGTTTGTTGGCAGATCTCGTGGTGAGTATGTCATGGTTACGAATCAATTATTGTTACTACGTACGTGTTTAGTAGTGTGTGAATGTTGTAGAAAACACTACAGACTTTGTTGGGTTCATTTTTAAACCACCCAAGGCACTTGCTGGTGATGCTGAGGTAGTGACAGGTGTGCATTTAGAAAGGGTGGACTGAATCACCCAGGTTTCGAACCCGCGACCTTCCACACTGGAAGGGAGCGCGCCGCCAACTGGGTGAACCGGTCTGATGTAACGCATGGGTCAAACGGGCAGGTTTCCCTGCAGTCATCAAGCGGGACCCAGCTAACCCCAAGCAGGACCCAGCTAACCCCCACCACGACCCCAAGCGGGACCCAGCTAACCCCCACCACGACCCCAAGCGGGACCCAGCTAACCCCCACCACGACCCCAAGCGGGACCCAGCTAACCCCTACCACGACCCCAAGCAGGACCCAGCTAACCCCCACCACGACCCCAAGCGGGACCCAGCTAACCCCCACCACGACCCCAAGCGGGACCCAGCTAACCCCTACCACGACCCCAAGCAGGACCCAGCTAACCCCCACCACGACCCCAAGCAGGACCCAGCTAACCCCCACCACGACCCCAAGCGGGACCCAGCTAACCCCCACCACGACCCCAAGCAGGACCCAGCTAACCCCCCACCACGACCCCAAGCAGGACCCAGCTAACCCCCACCCCGACCCCAAGCGGGACCCAGCTAACCCCCACCACGACCCCAAGCAGGACACAGCTAACCCCCACCCCGACCCCAACCCCCCCAAATCCCAGCGTCATTAGGACAAATATATATATTTAATATTTTAATTGAAAAACAGTCGATCGTTCTTTTGATCACATAAATCCAGATAGGGCGGACGTTGTTTTTTTTTTTCACCAGTAGATCATAGTTCTTAGAAGATTCAATTTTGGAAGTCAAATATTTTAATTAACAGTAGAAACCCCCCTTTTCCACAATATTTTCATTTATCCCACAGCAAATACAGATTGATTCATATCCTGTTGAGTAATGTGTAAATTCTATGCCAGCCCAACAGATTTTTAACAGTTAAAACAAACAAAAAAAGATGATTTTTTTTGTTAATCAGGGGCGGGCGATTTTTCAGGCGTGGACAGGGACGATCACAAATATATTTGTTATTTGGGCTTTAGAGTTATGTGGTGGTAACAAGAAATTCTTATTTATGTAGTTGGTGGGAGCGAGGTCAGAACAAAAAGGTATGGTTGAAGCGTGTTTTGAATTGTGCGGCGAGAATGTCTCTTGACAATAAAATGTATATTTTCCATGTGAACACCGGGCTACATCATGTTTCCGTGCATATGGGATGTTCTATGACCCGAGGACAGTCACAGGTCCCCTCCCAGGAGGTAGGAGCAGCAGAGTCCCTCCCCTGTGTGGGGGGGTGAGTGACTCTGCCCCCCCCCCCCGCTCCGCGCTGAGGGTGGGTGGGTGAGGGGTAGAGGTGGGTGGGTGAGGGGCAATGGGGGACTGATCCCCCCTCTCTAACCCCAACCCCCCCTTCCCTCCTGTGAGGGAAGCGTAGACCAGTCCCCAGGTGGGACTGATCCACCCCTGCCTCTATGGGGGGGGGGGGGGGGGGGGGGGGGGGGGTGATTCTGGTCCCCCATCCTCCCCGGTCCCCTTCTGCCCTGTAGTAGAAGGGGGAAGAGCGGATTGGTCCCCAGTTCCCCTTCCCTGGTTCCCCTGTATGAGAAATGGGGGGGTTACTGGGGCGACTAGTTTCCCCCCCCCCCCGCCAGTTCCCGAGGGGAGGGGGAGGGGGAGGGGGTGGGGTGGCTAGTGGGCTCCCAGTCTATATTCTGAATGAGCAATGCTAAAACTTAGCTACACAGGCTTTCCCCATTTTGAACGCTTTATTGAAGTGAAATACTCTCCGTCAAAGAATGAGCGTTTCTTCGTGAGACGTGACATATCTGCTCTCGGCTCGGAAGCCTATCATCATGTCACTTTAAGAAACTGTGACCACCTTTACTCTGTGATAGGAGCTTTCACATCCTTTTTAAGTTAATGAATTCTGTCAGATATCTATATAGGTTTTGTAATAAATGTAGAATTCAACAAGGTTTTGGACACTATAAGCATACAGGGATGAATTTCGCTGTCAATATCAATTACTTTCCGACACATGTAGTGCATTTACAGGAAGCTTTTCTATGGATGTCTGTATCATACACGGCACACATTAAATTATTTATAAAAAAAAAAAATTTAAAATAGGAAGCAGGATCTCTACCACTGCGGGCTGACCACCTGGACTGCCACCAGATCGGGCCGGGCGAGTCGAGACAACCGTGGATGGACACTCTAGAAGACACTGAATCTATATTGAAACAGGATACACAAGTATCGTATGCAGTGATAATAAACGTAATTTTGCACACAACTTGTCTTCATGGCCTTTGATTTACAGCTTCATGCCTAGAGAGAACAGAACTAAAAGTACCAATTTCTTTCTTCAGTATACGCCACCTCTTACTCGTCAGTAACCAATAAGTAGTCAGACATAATGTGTTGATATCTACTGGCTTTGAACCCAGTGCGACATCTAACTGCATGTTTTAAGGAGCCACGCGTCACTTGAGGACAATGCTGCATATCCGGCATCATATCGACAATCTTGTCAGTGGAAATCGTCATAATTAAATGTGCGTACGCGTGTTACTGTGATCCACGGGTGTATTCTGCCGATTGGCACTCGTACCATATATGAAGTCACCAGAATATAGTTCCATCTGTGTCTGCGCACTATAAAACCCAGAGCAGACACAGTACATACAAGTAGGCATGAAAGTCTTTAAAATTTGGCAATGATATTCTGATATAGGTACAATGACGGTGATCTAGCAATTAACTCCAGGGAAAGTTCCCTCACAATCCTGACACATAACTGCCATATAAATAATAAGCACTAGTTACAACCGAGACTTCTCCAATATCAGCCTAAACATATAATAAACTGAATTCATCGATCACGGATAACAGTGGTTTCAGGCACACAAAAAAGCGGAAATCAAGGCCAGATTATTATCCTGATGGCAAATTTCCATCCTAGAGGCTAGCTACCGTACCATTTTTAAATGCCCCCAGGCTGTGAAAAAAACCCGGAAATCCGCTTAAAAACGGAAAAATATCATCCCTGATCGATAAGAACAGTATATTTAATGCACTTGTTTTGCTCCTGACCTGATGCATTGTATTCTAAGTGATTTTCGTGAGTTATCATTGCATCTGTGAGGCGGCTAGTGGTGGTGGGCAAGGTGGCTTCATTTTAAGTACTTTTCGGACAATAACTCAATGGCTGATGTGTTAATATTGTCCCTGTTAAAACGAAACGGAACTAAGTCTTGGGGCTGCTAAGTCACTTATAGCAGTTATGCGGGGGGGGGGGGGGGGGGGGGGGGGGGGGTGAGGGGAGTAGAACAATTCAGGATGGCAGTGAAGGGCGACTTCAATGACGTCACAACACATGAAAAAGCCTTACCCTAACATCTAAGTAGGTCAGTTCAAATCTATGGAATTATTGTTGAAAAGATACAAATCTAAACAACAACAGCCCTTCCCCCCTTGATAAATGCCATACCTACATTACAAAGCACTTTTAAACTAAGTGACTGAATGCCCCGAAAAAGAAAATGGTGGACTTTTGTTGTCGGCCCGTAGCTAAGCAACCTGCGGGAAACCTGCGTCCGGTTTAACAACTCGAACGGGATGCACGCGCATCTGCCGTGTCTGACATTTCCTGTGCAGTGGCCACGTGGGAAAACAAATGAAGTTCTGTAGGAATTTACACACTGGAAACTAATGAGATGAGACGGTATCGGCTGGGGAAGTTGTTCGGTGCGGCATAGGTGGGGCTTCACCACGTTCACTAGATAAAAGATTCACCAGTACTTGCAGAAGCGGTGAATGACAACGTAGTCTAAATACAGGCGAAAACTGCTTTAGTAGGGAACACGAAGTGGAATTCCTTGTTCCAGTATCAAATGGCTATTTCTATCGGCACAGAGTTGGTGAAATGAGAGAAAATGCAAAAAGACAAGAGGGCGGCGATAGAACGCCGTCAATTTCACTTTTGAAGTCCATTAAACTACATGTTTTATTATATTTTCCAAATCAAAAGTAGTGGGTAAATATTGACCCACCATGTAGATATTTTTCACCAGTTTTTCTAATGGGTTGGTTTTCACCCTTACTGCACCCTACACGTTCACATGCATTGACAAAGTTCCATTTCAGTTCACTACAAAACTGACACCCCTGGTGAGGACGACACACATTCAAAAGACAGCCAGTTTTAAATTCATTGAGCTGACATGGTAGATCTACAAGGTCAAGATGGGGTTGGGGAACGGGGAGTGTGTGCACATAATTATGAAATTATTACATCTTATGTGTCAAATCTTGATAGAGATAGATAACTCTAATAACATTGTTGCGAAATAGCCAGGCTGCCTGCATTAAAAATGCACAAAAGCGCCAGTTGAGTAAGGTGTGGAAGGAAACCCGGCTCTTTTGAATGAGTTGGGTGGTACTTGCCACTCCGCTTCGCCATACGCTGTGGACCAGCAACAAGAGGGGGGACCATTAGCGGGAAGATGGTGGCCGTGGTGCAGGCTGACTTCGTTGTCTGCAGTGGTGATGAGCATGAGTTGGGTGGTACTTGCCACTCCGCTTCGCCATACGCTGTCGATCAGCAACAAGAGGGGGGGACCATTAGCGGGAAGATGGTGGCCGTGGTGCAGGCTGACTCAGTTGTCTGCGGTGGTGATGAGGTCAAGGATGGCCTTCATCAGGGCGCCCTCCTTCGCATTCGGGCTCCAGTCTGTCACTCCGGGGTTGGTGATCTTTTCTTCCAGTAGCTTGTCAAGTTCCACCCTCAATTCCTGGCGAATTTAAAGGGATATAATCTAGCTTTCTATATTTTTCATATACATATTTTTTACTAACACTTTGAGTTCATATCAAGTACTAGTTGCTGTTTTATAGATTGCTTTCTGCTTTGTGCATTGCACAATTCCTTGCAGTAGATCACACACTTATTATCAGCACGGGTTGTGAACATGCCATTATTACTTATTTCACCACGTATGGTCCCTCAAAAGCACCTTGCACTTCAAAAGAATCTAGGGAATGTGAGGAGACTGACTGTGTAGACCCAGGAAGCAGGATGGGGAGAGGGCGGGCAGGGAATTAAATAATGACCCAAAGAAATCCAGAATACCTCTGGCATTTCCAGACTATTTTACGTTTTCCACCCAAAATGAATTTTATATAAAGTTTCCTGAAAATTTGAGAACCCTTGAAGACTGACAACCATGCGGCTTTCCGGCCCACCTGCCCACTTGCTTACTCCTCCTGGCGGGGTTCAGAGACATGATTAGTGATGTAATAAGGGGCCTACCTTGACAAGATGTGCCACGTTCTGAGATGCCTTGAAGGAGATCCAATTGTCCACAACGAGGCAGTTCGTGTTATCCTCCTGAAGGTCACACAGCATTCCCAGAGGTCATAAAGCATTGAGTTTGTATAAAGGTAATGCACAGGATATCATATTTCCAGATGTCAATATTGTGAACCAAAATAGGAAACATTTTATTCGGAAGATAAGATTTTGTGCGACGGCACGACAATCGGACATATATCATGACATTGTATAATCATACAATATATAACATGTGTATATAATAGACGGGTTCGTAATTCCAGCCACGCCGTGCATTGTGGGACGTGTGGCAGCAAAACAAACCCACGCGAAGCACATGGCTGATGCTAAGACACTGGCTGCTGCTATGAAATCTGCTAGTTTCAGCTCATTTCAGCAAATGTTTGAAATGTTGAATACCAATTTAAAAAATAAATATATTAAATTAAGGAGTGAATCTTTCATCTACCATTGCATTTACATAAAACTAATCAGCATGTCTTATACCATGTGCATTTAGATCTAAGCCAAATGTAGTGTTAGAACTAGTATTGCAGTACTAGTATAGCCAGTGACTGGTAGAGTCAGTTTGACTGATTTTATTGTTTTTATTTATATCTGATGGTTAATAACATACATAGGGCTAAGAAATGGGTAGGATTCATGAGATATTGTTTCTCTTGACACATTTGAAATTTTAAAATTTAGAACAAGAATTAAAAATGGGGATGTGAACATGGGCCTAAGACTAGGTAAAGTGACATTGCTCTGTGGAGAATTGGATGTTTCTTGGCTCAAAATGCTTAATTATGGATTGTTGTGTCTTAAATATACTCATTATATCATTACATTATTATGTTGCCTGATCGTAACTCCATGTTTATGCCATATTGTTCTGTATTTCTATTAATTTTGAATAAAATCAGAGTTTTGCACCGCGCGTATCAGCAAACTCAATGGCCGTGCGCATTTGTTTTGCAGTCGACGCCGTTTTCAGCGCATGCCCAGTCGGAATTACGAACTCGTCTATTATATTATATACTTTTTTTCATACAAGTCCCACCGTGTGTCTATGTGTCATTTTCTAGGCTCTGCTTGCCACCTTGAGCTGCTGATGTCTTTAAACTGCTGAAAGTAGCTGATTATGCCTTTCAAATTAGCTGATTTTTTTTAGGTGGGTGAGAGTGAAAATTGGAAGATTTGCACATGGAATCACAATATCGGAAGAGAGTATCAAAAATCGGAAGTCTTCCTATAACATTGGAGCAGTTGGCATCTCTGTATTTCCGCCCATGTATACATTAAAATTCGTTAAACTGTGCAAGAATCACAAAGGCATTGTTTTGATGTGTTTAACAAAATAAAGAATCTGCACTCACCCTTCTGTACTCGATCTTACCGCCGAAGAAGAGGAGTGGGTAGGGTGAGACAACTGTGCAGTCGTACAGGTTTATCTGCAATAGGCATCGTTTAGAAACAATTAGCAATGTTCTTGTCAACAACCATAAGCCATGACACACTGGGTCAAAATGGGAACAGATTCACCCGCCTTTTGCAGGAGAGTGTTTATTTGGAAGGTGAGGGGCAGATATTGGTTGCAAAGAAACCCGCCACTCAGTGCCGCTAGGTCGTTATGCATTACGCGAGCATTAGGCGCGTGTTGGTATACGTCAGTGGTGGTGAGCTGGTGGTGGCCAAGGCCTATGCCTGGATGAGGGGTCACCCCTGGGTCAGGGTGGCAGCAGGGGGGCAGCTGGTCGGTGTCCGTCTCAGTGTGGGAGCTCCGATGTGTTCTCTCCGATAGTCAGGGCGCGTCTGGTGCCATGGGCCTATGGCACTAATCCATTATGTTCACCTTCCAGCTCCTCCATGCGACAACAATTACCCGCGTCTTAGTAAATGCATTAGTACTGTGTGAGAAGTGAGCCGGTGATTAGAGGCAGTTAAAGTAGAAAATCACCCGCAAGTGGGTCTAATTACACAATATCGGGAGTTGCCAGTGTCAGTATTATAGTAGTGAGTTTTGTCTCAGGGCGAGAGTAGGAAACTAGAAAGACGAAAGTGGGTCTGGCTGCGTAATATCGGGAGTTGCTGGTATCAGTATTATAGAAGCAACTTTGTCTCAGGGCGAGAGTAGGAAACTAGAAAGATGAAAGTGAGCCTGGCTAGATAATATCAGGAGTTGCCGTTGTCAGTATTACAGAAGTGAGTTTTGTCTAAGAAGCGAAATTAGAAAACTAGAAAGACAAAAGTCGGTCTGACTAATAATATCAGTAGCCTGTGTTTGTCGTCTAAGATGGTAGTAGGGTGAGATTGGTACATGAGTGAATAGTGAAATTGCATCTGCCATTGACACTAGTATGGTATGAGGGAGGATGAGACATGGATGACATAACAGTAAATAATAACAGAGCAATAATATGTACATGAGAAATGCAAATTCATTATGGGGCTGTCACATTATAACGCATCGCGCAAACGTACGGCGACGTATGTGATTTTTTTTGCCGCTAGGTCGTTATGCATTATGCGAGCATTGGTATACGTCAGTGGTGGTGAGCTGGTGGTGGCCAAGGCCTATGCCTGGATGAGGGGTCACCCCTGGGTCAGGGTGGCAGCAGGGGGGCAGCTGGTCGGTGTCCGTCTCGGTGTAGGAGCTCCGATGTGTTCCCTCCGATAGTCAGGGCGCGTCTGGTGCCATGGGCCTATGGCACTAATCCGTTCCCAGAATGTTCCAAACCCAAACAGAAATACCTACCTACAGTCCTGTCAGGTTCCAGGATTAGTAGGTCATAGCCACAGGACTTTTGCCAAGCTTGTCGAAATTATTTTTGGTTCTTTCAGCTCAAATTACTTCAAAACTAATCATCTTTAATCAAAATCACTCCGGACTAATGATTAGTAGCTCCTAACGATCAATTTGATATATTTATCTAAAAAATAAGACAAAAATTCAAATGCCATCGGACCATGCAACTTTAAATAACATACAGACTGAGAGTGGAAAAGTGAAGTTGGTTAGATCAAACTTGTCGATAGTTTGAGTTGCATTTCAGGCTGGGAGCAGACAAGGAAATTGTAAGTAGTAGATGAGATGTGAGACGATGTCGGATTGAGGGTAGAAGAGGGAAATGAGCATTGCTACATAATATCAGTAGGTAATAATGAGTAATAGAATAATCCTTAAAGCTGCATAGTTAGATTTTTTTTAAATGGAAAACACTAATTTGTATTAGTGTTCCTTCATATCCAAGTTAGATACTGCTGCATTTATTAAGCAGTTATTGCTGCATATAATGAACATGAAGTCAATTTAATAGAGTCTGTCACTGCCCATGATGCCCAGCATTTTGACGTGCACGCTAAAATTAGTTTCCATCTTTTCATTTCCAATATTTCCAAAGTTAACCCTTTAAAATAAAAGTGACTTCAAACTAAAGTAGATTATAAAATATAATAATCAACCTAATAAATTGAGCTAAAAGTTATGGCCAAAAGATGGTTGGTTGGTTGGTTGGTTGGTTGTTGGGGTTTTACAGCCTGGCACACCGGGAGACCAGGCAGCCAGCATCATGACCTGATATCCCACTCAGTCACATTATCCTGACACTGAGCCAACCAGTCCTTGCCCAATCCTAATAATGCTGAGTGCCTGGCTACAATGGAGCCACCATTAGGACCAGCTAGGAGTGACAAGTATGAATTTTGAAGTCATTGGTTTGACTCGACAAGGGTTCAAACCCATGAATTCGAATCCCACAATCTACCAAAACGGGAGACGGATGCTCAACTCATTCGGCCACCTCGTTTGTATGGCCGAAAGTCAAAACCATCGGATTGTGCAATGTCAACATTACATACCCGCATGGTCTTCATCTTGAGATGGTAGATGAGCCACTGACTTTGGAACACCTCCAGACTACTGTTGACAGACTTGGGATGGATGCAGACACTGCGTTCTGTCTTTGTGGCCACCTTCGTTTCGCTGAGGTCAAATAGAGGTCAGATATAGGTTAGCAAAGTCTGCATGCTTGTCAAAACTATTTTCACATGTTTAGACTTCAAATATCTCAAAAGATATCCCTTTAAAATCAAAGTTACTTCAAACTAAAGAAAGGTAGATTATAACAATCAGCTTAACATATTTATCTCAGAAAAAAGACAGAAACTCAAAACCATCGGACTGTGCAACTTTAACTACATTTACAAACTACACTGGTCCCGAATAACCTGATACCTTCATGAGCAATAAAACCACTTACCATTGCACTTACCATTACACTTTTCCCATCTTTTTCCCCCCCTGATAACATGTCTACATCTCCACGTCTTAAATCGCAAGGTCCCTACATGTTAAGTCATGAATTTCTTAATAATAATAATAATAATAATAATAAATATATATGTATATATTATATATCTATATATAAATATTTATATACATATAGTTATATATATATATTTTTTTTTTTAAAGAAAATCTTCGTGTAAATCCTCGGTGTTACATGTTAAAAATAATAACAATATATCGAAACTGAAGAATATCGGCCCCGAATTCTTCAAACTGCGAAAGCGGTGCAAATGTGAGGCGCCTTACCGATGGCCCCGCTTCGGTCGCTTCACTTGCGCCACATTAGGGTAGAGCCCGGCAGTGATAACGGCCTTGATGAGCTTCGTGTTATCTGAAGGCGAGCGGAAGGCAACACTAACGACAGTGTAACAGGCATGTGCAGTGAGCAACTGGCATTGTTCAAATAGGTTCTCTTTTCTGTTAGTAACATTGTCCAAATAGGGTTCTATTCCACTAGTAACATTGTCCAAATAGGTGTCCAGATGGGATGATCGAATGAGTTAGAGCGTCGGTCTTCCGTTTTGGTAGACCGTGGGGTCGTGGGTTCGAACCCTGGTCGAGTCAAACCAATGACTTAAAAATTTATACTTGTCGCTTCCTCGCCAAGGGCTCGGCATTATTATGATAGGGCAAGGACTGGTTAGCTCAGTGTCAGGATAATGTGACTGAGTGGGATATCAGGTCATGGTGCTGGCAGCCTGGTATTCCAGTGGGGCAGCACTATAAAGTCACCATGAGTGCGCACTGTCACAAGTCGGTACCCATCCTGATATGACCTTAGATGTTGATAGGATGTAAAACAACAATAAGCAAACAAAACCTAAACAATCCAAATAGGTTCTATTCTGTTAGTAGCATTGGCCAAATAGGTTCTATTCTTGACAACATATTCAGGGATGAAAAAATCTGTGGCGAAATCTGTGTAAATAATCGAAACACTGAAAACAGAATGTTGCTTCAATAATAGTACCCTTATCTTAGTACTCAATTGACCATAGATGAGAATGTCCTGACAAAAAAAAAAAGAGGACAATATTTGATGAATTTGGGGGACTTCTGAAGTAACGGGAGAAGCCGGAATGGTCGCAACTTTTGACCATATCCGACAAAAATCAGGTGGATCAAAATCCGGATAAATCTGGAATATTCATCTATGATTGTCTTCCACTGTTCAAAATCATGACATTTCTGTGAAAACACAGATATTCCCCCAGAGGCTGTCAAGGAATCGTGAAAGATTTCTGGAAGTCAGGTTTCATCCAGTACTTTCTGAGCACTGGCTTGGCTCCGTTGCAATGATCAGTCAATGCAGGCTATCCTTAGAGAGGATTCCACTGTCCTTGTGACTATCATTGTCCATGCCGTCATTTCTCTTTTTCTCTCGCCACAATAACAGGGTTCGTACTCTTTTTCAGGCTTCTTTTTTAATTACTTTTTAATTACTTTTTTACAGGCATGTGATTGGGTGCAGGGGAAAAAAACCCTGAAAATGAGTCGCGAGAGAGATGAAAATAGTGTATTTTAGAGGTGTTTCACAGCCAGAAAAAAAAAACGGCATTAAAAAACTCCCACGGAATTCCAGTTTCGGCGGTCAGAAAAAAACCCCGAATTCCAGTTAAAAACGGAGAAATCCGATGCCTGTTTTTAAGACCATTAACAACCTTGGTTTCATACACCTATTTGAGTGGATGTTGTAGTGTAAGTTAATGGAAATGTTTGCTAAATATACCACGTCAAAATAATTGATATAATCAAAATAGTTATCCTCACTTCCTCAGATTTCTAAAAAAAAAAAAATTATAATAATAATAAAAAGTTAAAAAACGTTTGGATATCAAAATCTGAGCAGTTACACCCCTAGTTATACCTACTTGAGTTAATGTTGGCTTTGGCGGCCTTTGGGTTGTCGGACTCGAGGAACTTCATTTTGTGGAGGAGTGTGGTGAACTGACGGCGCATGTTACACAACATGCGCAGAGTTGACTGTGACATAAAGTTGTGGTAGCAGAACTGGCCCGCGTTGCCCCTCGCATCAGCGCGCTCCCAGCCCTGACGCACGGCAGGAAACAAATCATTTCACATCAGCGTAGACAAGCGCAATGTAATTGAAAGACACCACCTGACATAAGTATATATGCATACATAATATACAGGGTTCCTGCACCTATCAGCCAATCACATTTAAGACCTTTTTAGGAGTTTTTAATACCATTATTCATACAATCTGACTTGAATGGAGCCCAGATAGTGCTAGGAGAGTACTGGATCAAACTTGACTTTGGGTTTTCCCCCTGCAATTCCCTGACAAGGCTAAGCCCATGAGGCTTGCTGCATTTTAGCAAAAATCAAACTTCACTCAAAGGGACATGGTTGAGTGTTCCAAATATTGCTGGCATTTTGTTGTATTTAAATACTAGTTGGATAAAATCCATTTAATATTTTAAGTGTAAAATATTGTAGAATATATTTTTAGAAACACAAATGGCAAATTACCAAAACGTGTGTACATCGCAGAGATCTTTGATCCCTGGTGATTGAGTGTGTGAGTAAATGTCGATATGGATGGCCGACATCGATTAATCACTTCGGATCATCACAACCATTTATTGCTCATGCGCAGACCCTACAAACTCTGGTTGCATAAACAAATGTACTCGGGGCGGAAAAAAATGGCAGCTTAATCAAAACTTTTTTTATATAATAAATAACCAATATAACTCAGCAAGATAGGATTTAAAGTATTTTATGATTGCATAGTTATACGTATATATATAGTATAATTATTAAAGAAAACTTACCTGGGTATAATGAATGATAACTATTGTTTTCCCGAGGTAGGAGCCTCGGTAGACGTGGCGAGGGAGAAGGAAGCACATCCGTCCAGCAATCTTTACCTACTAATTCAGGATAAAAATGATTCTTAAAAAACCAAACCTAAGTCATCTGACCCATTCCTATATGAGTGATTGAATAGACGTGGCAGGGCGTGAGGGTGGCGCCCCTCGCCCACGTCTAACCGAGGCTCCCCTACCTCGGTAAAACAATAGTTATCCATCATCTATACCCAGTAAGATCTCTATCTAATCTATTTTACCTCGTATGCCCGCCTCTGCTAAGCCGTAGGCAAGGAGAACCTTACGTAATAGCATTTTATCCTGATATTCCTGTTTGTTTTTATTATGTTTGATCAAGTCTTATTTATGTAAATGGAAAAACGATTGTATGACCAATAAAGAAAAAAAGTTTTGGTTTTTCGTACCTCCTTTCTTTTAGTTGGCGAGTACTCTGGCTACGCTGAGGCTTCTCTAGTCGCTTGTGATAATGTCTAGCAACGAGTCTAAGCGGTCTTCCATCCGCGTGAGCTAGGATCCGTATTAACGAGATGCCTATATCTCCTTGGAAACATTGCAACCCCGTGTAGAGTGCGATGTAATTCTGTCTGTATTGACTCCAATAGTTTTAACCACACATTCATGGTCTCATCTGTCCGAGGGTATCCCTGGAAATGGCCATTGTGTGGCTTTAATAAAGCCTCACCAAAAGTTGTCTTGAGTTTCTTATTAACTTTTTTTTATGTCTTGGATATATATTTCCGTATCGCGGAGACTACACATAATACGACATGGGTAAACTCGTGACACCGATTGTGAAAGGGGGCACCTAAACATTTGATTTTAATAAAGTCGTAAATCAAATGTTGCTTTCCTTGTTATCCATTTCCCGACCATTGAGTGACAGGCGACTATATTTGCCCCTGAGTACTGACGAGGAAACAAACACTGCTTACTTTTCTGAAACCTAATAGCTTAACGTACCAGATATTTATTTCTGCCATTTCTTGAATATGTTGAACACAAGAGAAACAGCCCAAAACCTATTATATTTGGTTTAGGTGGATTCCTCTGATAAATTGATCGTAACAGAGTCCAACAAATAACATGTGTTTACCCATGTTTTTCGCAGTAACTAACCCGAGGTAGATTTTGGACAGAGTGCACATCTGGCATGCATTGAGTGCGCGCCATATGCCCTGAGAACCTTCCGTCCTCTAAGAACAAGAAGCGTCCTACCGGGTTGTATATCGAGAGGACTGGAGTATTCATTGCTTCACGTTGCTTAAGCAAGTGGCAAGTAAAAGGAAGCGCCCAATTTCTTTAATAGTATATACATTTAACCGTTGCCTTTTCCCTCGCACGCTCATCAACGCAAACTGCTGTTGTGTAATGTTTTCCAAACCGAATTGTTCCAATACTTATATGAGGAAAAGGTTGCCAGCAACGGTAGTTTCGGCCACTGTCGTGTGGCTTGTAGTGGTCGCCTGATCGAGCAGTTTCCTCTAGCGTCCTTGGAAGCGTAGCTGCTTTTGGCATGGCGACATAATCTCGGTAGCGCACGGGTTGAGTGTGCCATTCTGGACATGAGATGCGTGTGTTCCCCTCCGATTTTACTGTTCGGCGACTTTGCTCATGATAGTAAAGGGGGGTGAAAATTAAAAGAAATGATGTGCCACTTTAGTGTATAAGGCATCGATGTCCGAAGCATTTTTGGTTCGGTGCCGACGAAACATGATTTCTCGAGTTTAAAGTATTACGCGAAGCAAATAGAGATCGAGTAGGTGAGGCTAGCCCCCAGATTGTGACATATATGGTTAGAATATTGATGGATTTAGTGAGCCAGCTCTAGTGATCATGGAACTTCGACTCGTTCTGTGCAGCAAGACAATTCTGCTTGCCTGGAATGTTTGTCACAGTTAAACCAAACTCAAAGTTTAGGGCGCAGTGTCCAATGAGGTAAGTGTTCGATTTCATGAACCCTTGTATAGTTTTTGAAGCCGTCGCCATATGCCTGACATAAGTCCGATTACTGTGTGTTATCCTGGAGAGAACGTACAGTTAATTTTTGGACTTATCAAGCTTAAACCTAAATATAATGGCCCATAATTCAAAAACGTTAATATGATCGTTATTCAGATTCTAGCCATCGCAGCCGCTACTACATCATTTTCGATGTGCCCCCCAGCGCCTTGGAGAGGCAAACGTCTCGTGAAACTAGTAATCGGCTCCCCCAATTCAATGGGGGTGAGATTGAACAAAGTGCTTTAGCCACCAAGGAAGGTCGCAGAGGCCGTTGCAAATACACATGGGTCTTTTCAAAGTTTCCCTTACTCGGGACAGAGTCTAAGTCTTATCATTTCAATGGAGTTAATGTGTGTTGCGCCGCTCCGTATAGAATAGCCCGTCTAATAGCAACGCATGATACCGATAAGTGACGTGCACATGTCCAATACTATGCCTAGAAAATGTCATATCATCTAAGGGCTTGTTAAGCTGTATCTTTCTTTTGCGTAAGCGAAACGTCATAGCCGTGTTTAAAATGAAACCTAGAACACGTTAAGCTCCATTGTAGGAGAAAATCGGATTGCTGGGCATAAGAGAACCTAAATTTGCAAAAATTTTACACTAACTTGAACCGAATCACATGTGTTGAAAAGATTGCCTATAATGAAAGATCAACAATTATGGAGAATCATACAATACCCAGTTTTGCCATGTTGAGAAAAAGTTGGTTTGCGAAACAGCATAGTAAAAAGGCGTGGTGCACAGCCAACCATTGGTAGAGCAGGTAAATTCAGAAAAGCTGGCCATCCAGAGGAGACCTTAAAAACCTTTCGATTCTATGTTTAATGGGAACCGTATATACGCATCGTCTCAAATCCACACTCGCTAGCCAACATCTGGGTAATAATTCAGACAGCTGTGTGCTAAGGAAAACATTATGAAATGTTGTATTCAATGATTCAATGTGTGAATTGGTGGTAAATCACAAGAGATCAAACTGGATGTGCCATCGTGTGTGAGGAGTTAGAAATAGTGAAATAGAATTACGCGCCGTGTCATTATGTTCAACTCTGATGACAATGCCTTTACTTCGAGAAAATGAAGAAACTTGATCGGAGCTGAACACTTTTCTACGAATCAAATTGATAGAAGCAAAGGACTCTTGTCCTGGACACAATAGTTGAAAGGAATGTGAATCCTTAACAAGTACTAATAAGCGCTCTGGTTTAGTTAACGTTGCCATGTGAGATAAATAATTAAGCAATATATTGCCTGCTTGAGAAAAGCTACTTCATTTGTGGTTTCCTCCGTGACCATTTCAGGCAGGAGTGTGTGAAAGTTTGTGTGGCGTCTCTACGTGGATGCCGTCTGGTGTTTGGGAACTGTGTCGTTTGAACAATTCTCTCTTGTAGCCCAGCGTTTGTCGTTCCAGTTTTGAATTCTTCCGCCTCGACCTCAATCCCGCGCTGGGTGCTGTAGACGGAAGAGAGCGGAGGGCCGCCCCTGACGGCCTTCCTCCTCTGGGCGAAGCGAAAAATCCGCCTACGGCACGTGCGTGAACCCGGCTAGGGTTTTTGGAATTTAGCACGGGCCCGTTGCTCGTGGGTGTCTATTGGCAACTGTAGATACGCCTAGGCGCTCTTCTCGCCGCATTCTATTTAAAGGAGAGTAGAAGCCTAGATGCTACGCGGCCAAACATCTTGTGAAGTGGTATCCAAGTTGGAGAGGCTGAGTAGAGGGGAGTTCGCCTGATAGCAAATTTTATTCATTGCCGGTCTGTGATACTGTCACATTGTGCGCATCTTATAGAGTGGCTTCTACTTCTTGGCCCCATCGGTGGGTACCGATTTGAAAACAGTTCAATGCTTCATGAGTCATGTAATTACTCTCTGCAGTAGGGCAATGCCCCTCCATACCCGAGCCAAAGTCAGAAACTTGTTCTCGTTTATGCATTTGCTGTTAGTCGACAGGATAATGGACGTCAAGCCCCCAAACTGCCTTAAGATAACGCTAGAGGCAGTTTCGTACCGCGACGCTACGGGACCGACAAATGGATGCCCCCATCCGGATCTCCCATAGACACTGTTGGGGGATACCGCTGTGACTCGCAGGAGAGGTCTTTCATTCAATTTGTTGATGACTCCACTGCTTAAAGGTGGTGAAATGCCGATTTGTCACCGTTATGGCGCATCGATAGTAGTGGTACGCACCGTGTTAGCTTCTTTTGACATTGTCTTCGTTGCCGTACTTAGCCCCTATTTTGCGTAGAAACGCCCCGTCCGTATCGAGAATCAGACTACCTGAAGAAATCGTCTGACTAGTCCTGCCGAGTCTTTCTTGTTTCTATTTTCGTTTTCTTACTGTTAGCGCTTGTGTTAGCCGATGCGATGTGAGACGCGTCTGCCCGAGCTCGAACCGGCGCGTTTCTTGCCGCGCGCTTTCCGTTTTCGACGCATGGCCGAAACAGTGGTCTCCGTCGTCTTTCCGAAAGTCTTCCAATCCTCATCAGGATTTGGGAAGGTCCTCCAAAAGGAGATGAGCCGGAATTGGCGCAATTTCGACCTCCACCATATCCGCCATCTGACCTCCCTACCAACAGTTTAGGGCTATCACTGTCCTGATCAGAGTCATTTGGCCCGCTGTTGGTACGGCGGGAGCGTAGCCGGTGTGACGAATCGGAGAGATTCGCTGTCGAGGGACGGCCGACCGCTGCAGCGTGGGCTCTATTCCGGCGAGTGGCCATCTTCCTGAAAGCGTAAAAGTGAAAGGCATTCAGAAACCTGAATACATCTCAACTACACAATGTAAAGCCATAAACTGGTTGATGAGACAAGAACAAAACGGTATTCCAACAGTCAGTACAGGCGTTAAAGCTAAATTTGTGCCGTATGGTGTGTAACGTAAACGCAAGCCAAACTGGGGTATCTGATCCGTGAGATCCCCAACTCTCCTCTGTTCCGTACACTCTCGGCCGCACCCTGGCTGACAACACGGCCGAACAATTGAGAAAATATAACGAAACTCGTGAGTTCGCCTTGAGAAGGCCGGCTCTGGTTTATAAAAAAAAACACCCAAAGCACCCAAGGCATCAGCCTCTATTAGTATCCGGAGACTTTATTCTTATATATGTCAACTTTCGGGTTGCCATTTCTCCCGCAGTCTGAAAAACAGGTGTCGATAGAAGCTGCATTATCGATTTTCTTTAGTTGCCAGCCGGCAGCCCATAAGTTCTATCCGTACGTTAAAAAACACGTGACAGAAGTCCAGAATTGACGTGAGAAAATTCTGAACTTTCATACGAATGCTATAACGAGTCATAAACTAAGAGCTAATAAAAGTCCTTACTTTGAACAAAACATAGTAGTAATAAATCCTTTAGCAACTGCACAAACTCCTCCCTTGGACCACTATGCTAAGTGCTGGAACCCATGGCTTCCTTCTCGCTAGCCGAACGCTAGCCCAAAGGCTGCAAACGTATGTAAATATATATATATATAAACATGTGGGACTGGTATGCAGGTATTGCAATACCTCAGGGAGTTTGACGCCCCTGCCCTGCAGAGTTGTAAACCACTGCCTTGTGGTACAGGTTCTTGACAGAACCGAAGGCTAAGGTAGCAAACCCTGAACAGAAAACTCATGTCACTGTGGCAGCATCAAGGGCTGTTGATGTATGGAACTGCCAACATCTCCCGACCACCCACTGCAGGGACAAAGAGTCTTGCGCCTGTTTGGACATGTTCTTGCCGGTGTGAAACCTCAATTTGCTCCCCAAGAGAGTACCGCTGGTAACTTGCAAAAGCCAGCAGCACTTCAACACTTTTGCAGGCAGCTTTCATGAAATGTCTCATGGACATCACTCTCACAGCAGAGCTAAATGGAGAGCGGCAGTCAAGTAATGAAAGCAGTCTTTGTCACATCGCGACCGATAGCATGATGATGACGATGGGACTTGTACTGGTAGGTACAAGTAGCAGTGCAAGCTGATACTACAGGTACCAGCACAAATGTGACGTCATTGCTCCTGATGCTCCCAGCCAAGACGTGGGGCATTGGAGTCGGATCATTTTGCATACGGCCGTTGCTTTTTTAGGTACAACTCGGGGTGTTCTATTTGAAATTCTGACGACTCGGGTGATTCGAATGGTTCGGACTGTGATACTCCTTGTCGGCTGATATGAACAAAAGCAGACAGGACGCATTAACTGATGGTAAATGGCGCTGTGGTAGTGTGGGCAGGGTACTCACGGAGTATGCCAATGACAACATCAGGTGATCTGAACACGTGCCGTTCGACAGCTCCAACCGACGCATATCTGCAATCTTCTCTTTGCCCTGGAAGAGGAAGAAAAATGTGAGTACTCAGAGCAGTATAGGTAACAGCGGGAAGCACCCCATCCCCTACCCCAGCACCACCTCGCAGGTACAACTACACTCAGCTTATTGAAAAACCCTCCACCCTCCACCGACCAACGACATCTTTATCGCTCTCAATTCCCAGAACTTAGCTCGCCTACCAATTTCCTTCCCGATGACCGTCTTGCTGTAAATAAAAAAACATTGGCTCCACCCATGTGTTGGTTTTCCCCGTTGTAATAATTAATCACGAACAATTTTATCTTAATTAAAAATATAATAATGTTAATTGTTTAATGTACAATTAGATTTTAGTACACTATTTTAATCACAAAATTTTTCTTTTAATTAAAATAATTATAATTTAAACAAAATTGTAATGCATTATTTTTTTGAATACACTATTTTAAAATGTTTTAAATTTGTTTAAATAATTTTAAATGCTTAATAAAACATTTTTCTAAATGTTTTTTAATTGTTTTTAAACGACACATTATCACACAGAGCGCTGACCATAGGGATGTAGAAGGCATCCTTGAAGCTGAGGCTGGCGGCCACCGTGAGCACAGGGTCGAGGCAGGAGAACATGGCGGCAAACAAGAGCATCTTGCCCGTCTGCGGATCGACCGGCATCTTGGCCAGGTGGTAGCCGAGCGGTGTCAGGTCCTCGTTCTCATCCAGCGCATTCTGTCCAACAAAGCACCAGGTAGCCAACAGGGGGTAAAAATAAAGCATATTTAAACAAAAAAAGATGGTTTAATTAATCAAATTCATTCATTTTGTTTAGTTTAAAAGAAGAATCAAATTGTTTAAATAAAATCATTACGATTTTGTTTGTTTCATTTTGTTGTTTTAAATAAATTCGTGGGACTAAACGATTGTAAATCTGTTTAAGGTGCGAGGCAGTAGTCTTTTGGTTAATGGTTATTATGCTTTTGGTGAAGAATGAGGCCATATTTGACCATTTACCACACCAAACATAGATTTTGAGTATATTTGTTCGATATCCTACTCAGCTGAAGATTCATATTAGCATGGGACGTCATGCACGACAAGTTTGTCTCCATTACATCATAATGCTAAAGATAGATTTTCAGTATGTTTGTCCCACATTTAAAGTTGCATAGTACCATGGTTTTGAGTGTCTTTTTGTTTTTATAGATAAATATATAGACCTATTTCAATGTTTGTAAACATTGTGTATGCGCGCGCAGCTCGGCTGCAGAACGAATGCACACTGCCACTGAGTTTGCCAGTACACGCAGTGCAAAACGTTTATTTTATTCAAAATTAATAGAAATCCAGAACCCTAACCATATAAATTTAATATAATCTATTCGTTGAATATGTTTTCTATATGTGTTCCAAGCAGTTTGTTTCTAGGTGGTCTGGTTTTAGAGATATTTCACTTTTTCTGTAAGAAGATTGCTTACGGCCATTGACAATGCACTGAGTTTGCTGAAATGGAAACTAGCCCGCGAAGGGTAAACACCCCATTGATTTGTGCTGCAGCAATGCTATGTCTATGCAGAGCATTTATTTTTGCAAAATAAATTTAAAAGTCGATTAAAAATATCTTAATGCACGATTGAAGAGGAAGATCTGAAGTATTTAATTTAACTTAAGGGCAATTTTCTCTGAAAGTATTAAAAACAGAGATAATAGTGAAAGTTGGGATATTCTGAGCTCATAGCCATTGAGTTTGCAGTGTGACCATATGTTGTCCTGCAGCCAAGCAGCGCGCGCACTGACCTAAATACACGTGCTGACATCATATGAAATTGGTCAATTGAAATGATAGTTATATATTTGAAGTAACTTTTATTTTAAATGGCTATGTTTTGATATATTTGAAGTGTGAATATGTCAAATTAGAGTTTAATAAGTGCACCAGTATCCAAGCTAGATATGTAGAATCAAATCTAGATAATTGTCTTGGTCTTGAAAATTTGATGCTTCATCAGACTATGCAACTTTAATTATTCAGGCACTCAATAAGTTATACGACAAGCCAGTGAGGCACGTACCAGGTCCTTCAGCATCTGTAGTGAGATGGCCAGAGATTCCATCGAAGGAGGCTGCATTGCCTTCTGAACAAAAGGCGCCACGCGACCCAACTTGAGAAGCTGGAAGCAGATGTCAAGTCACCGTTAGGGATTCCAGCAGATTTAACGCAAACAGTCTAATTCTAAGGAGACACATAAACAATAGTTGTTTTCTATTTGGCCTTAGTGCTGCCACCATATTTGTTTCACAGTCGCACCCAACCCATGTCACAATAAGAAATGTCAAAGAAAGTAAAAATAAAAAAATAAATTGTAATCCTACTACACCAAAATTCAACAGCCGCTGTGACAAGTTTGTTGTTTGTTTATTGGGGTTTTATGTCATAGCAACATTCAATTTTGCGTCAATTATATGACCAAATAAAAATATAATTATAGATACCACTACCCCAAATTGATGGAACCAAAGGAAAAGTGATAATAAAAAACAGCTCGCGCCCAATTCAGACAAAATAAACAGAAAAGTCGCATTGTGAATAGGGTAATTGACAAATATCAAATAACAAAATAAAGGTGAGAAACGCTCAGACAGCCTTTCAACCGACCAGCGTCCATTACCTACCTTGATCTGCAGGCACAGTTCTTCAAAGCGCGTGCGCAAAATCTCGGGCAGCTGGTAGGCATTGAACCTCATTCCGTGATACTGAGTGTACAGGTGGTAACACTCGCCCTCCTGTACTCTGAAAACACAATGACACTGAGCTAATTCCAAGGAGACGCAGAGAAAAGTGGGTTTTTGTGGGGTTTGTTGGGCCTCAGTGCTGCCACCATATTTGTTTCTCAGTCCCACCCAACCTTTGTCACAGTAGGACGGGCGCCAACTTGCTTCAGTAACTTTATAGTGCTGCCTACTTCCCACATTCCCTGCAAAGATCCACCCCGATACCTCCAGACCCCTGACCGGACGTGGTGGCCGAATCGGTAGAGCGCAGACTTCTCGTGCGGAAGGCTGGGAGTTGGAATCCCAGCCGAGTCAAACCAATGACTTATCAATTTGATACTTGTCGCTACCTAGCCTGGTGCTCAGCATTAATAGGATAGGACAAGGACTAGCATTAGTACCACCGTTTGTCTACATTTTTTCTCAGAACATTTGGTTTCTGTTTTGGGTCATGGTCAAGGTCAGTCAGGGTCAGGGTTTTGTTATCGCTGTGGCTAAATGGGTTGGCGTTGCCATGGCATTGTGAAGCCAGAGAGGGGTAGTGGGTGTTGGTGGGTTGTTGGAGTTTTACATCCGGGCAACATCTAAGGTCATATCATGACGGGTACCGACTTGTGACAGTGCACTCACGGTGACTTTATAGTGCTGCCCGACTGGGAAACCAGGCCACCGGCACCATGACCTGATATCCCACTCAGTTACATTATCCTGACACCGAGCCAACCAGCTGGGGGAGTAGGGGAGTGGGGGAGTGGGGGAGATGGGGAGCAGTCTACAGAGGGTGCACCTACCTCCCAGCGCGCCCACGTCGCTGTCGTGCGTTTGCTACGGACACCCACTCCGGTGCCAGAGTGCTGATATTGTGTTCGGGATCAAAGTTCTTCATCTTGATCTTCCCACAGTCAATGACGTACACCACGTCATCTATCGTAATACTGAAATGCAATGAGACAGAGTCAGGCATTGGTTTAGGTTTCACGTCCTAACAACAGCTGAAGTCGTAACACCGACGGTTACCGACTCATCAGTAATAATGGCTTTATAGTGCTGCCCCACTGGGATACATTTCCACTGACACCATAACACAGCATCCCAGTCATATCCTCCTGACACAACCAAACCTAGGCCTTGCCACTTACACGATACAGTTAGTTAAACTAAACTTCCGTTATACTGTATCTCACTGTCAAGAAAACTACAATCCTCCCCCCCACACACACAGACAAGTAGTCCCCTTCCTTCCCCTACAATTAGTTAATCTAACATAATTCTGAAAACTCAGGGATGGAAATGGCCTCTGATACAAAAAATTTAAAATTAAAAAAAAAAAATCATAACACGGTCAAGGTAACTGCAGAACGCTCTCCAAGCAGAGCCTGCACTGACTGTTAGTGGAGATGGAGCCCAGACTATGCTAGAATGAAAGAACAAGAACAAAAAGAACAAGAAGAACAAGAAGAAGAACAAGAAGAAATGAAATTGAATCAATCAAATTTAAAAAAGTGAATATATCTGATAAAGGTTTCCACCTGGTCTCTGCGATGTTGGTTGCTATGACGACCTTGCGGACGCCGGGCGGCGGCCGGTCGAACACCTGGCGCTGGTTGACGGTGGGCATCATGGAGTGTAGAGGGATGATGCGGAGACTGCCCCCCGCCGCAAACCCTGCGTCCGCCAGCATCCCGTTCACCTTGCTGATCTGCTCCCAGCCCGGCACGAAGACAAGGATGGCGCCCGCCTGACCCGCGTCCGTACAAGATCAAAAATATTTTTTAAATGTTAAGAACTTTTTTTCTTTAAAAAAACAACAAAAAACGGAGGATAAAATAGAAATTTTGCTGGCATAAAAATAGAGATCAATCAGAAGATTTCCCCACAAAAATGCGATCTTTACGTTAGGATTAGGTTTGGGTCCCCCTCTAATCCTAACTTATTAACGTCATTCAATTGTGACCGCCGTTAGCCATTACAGCCTGAGGAGTTATCCCGTCATGGCTTGCTTCCCCCTACTTCGTTGTTTGCATTGTGCAGCACGTTGATACTTAGCGACATTTTCCCACTCACCCCTTTCGTGCGGTGGATGTGGCCGATTAAGTGCACGATGAGGTCAACGTCAATCAAGTCGAAGTTCATGTTGCGGAGCACGTCCTGTGTCTGTCGTGAGTACCTGGAAGCAGACAAGTGAGTGTGTGTGTGAGTGAGTGGGTGAGTATGTGGGTGAGTATGTGGGTGAGTGAGTGAATAGGTGGGTAAGTGAGAGTACATACTCATGGCGACTTTATAGTGCTGCCCCACTGAGAGATTGGACTGTCGGCACCATGACCTGATATCCCACTCCGTCACATTATCCAGTGTTATAACTATTGTCCGAATTGGGTCACAGCGCCCTGTCGGATTAGTTCTCGAAGTGTCAATTTAAACAAAAATCATTTTGTTAAAGTCTTCAAAGAAGTGGGGAGAGGTGCATGAGGGTGTGGGGTGGGAGGGATACTATTCGAAGTGGAAGTAGATGGGGAAAGGAAGGGTACAGCTAAAGTGACATAATTCTATGAATTTGAATCTCTGCCACATTTGATATTTTTTAGATTAAAAAGGAATCAAATAGTGCACCTTGGAGTCACTTCCCCCTCCCACCCCCCACATAACATTTTTTAATATAGATATCTGAAGTGATAGCATGCAAATTAATTTCGCCAAGCACATCAAGGGTTTTGTGGCTGAAACCAAGCTGTGACCCAGATTGGCGCGATAACTTAGGTCCTGCTACACGGGTGTTGGACGTCAGCAGTGTAGCACACAAACATCAGGGGAGGTTTTGAGGAAACCCTAATTATCTTAGAGGGTTCTTCTCGTTCTTAGCTTCCTGTGAGTATTCATGTACTGACATGCTTTATTGAATTTACTTTAAGTTCCTTCTATCCAAAGCCAAATAAATGATCAAAGCTGCAGTCTGATAGCTTTGATTTTTGGGGGTTTTGTTTGGGGTACATTAGTTGTTTAAGCAGGGGAAATTTCAGTTGCAGATGACTGATCTTCCTCATTCCACTGCTCCTTGCCCTATCCTAATAATACCGAGCGCCTGGCTAGGAAGCAACAAGTATAAATTTTTTAAGTCATTGGTTTGACTCGACCAGGATTCGAACCCATGATCCCAAGATCTACCAACACGTGAGACGCTCAAACTCATTCGACCATCCCAGATAGAAATAGGTTAATAAGTGTAATTTACTTTATTCTACCAATTTTTATTTTCAAGTTCAAACTTTGAAGCTATTTGAAGTAAGAACATGCTAAATTAAGTTTAGCATGCACGTCGAAATGATGGACACCATACATATTCAAGGACTGCACTAATAGTAATATCTCAGTTATGTATTAGAATAGGACAGGGCACCTAGTTTAATCGGTCTCTGTGACCTGCTCGAATAGGCAAGTTATTTTTATGATCTGTAGTAGCAGATTTCAGTTTCAATTGCTTGACTTGGGCTTGGGGAAGTAGTTTTGTCACTCGGGCAAGTAGAAAATTCAGTCACTTGCCCAAAAGGACAAGTGGGAAAAACAGTTACTGTCCTACTCTGCGTATGTAGAATCAAATCGAGGTGTGTTCTGGTTCCGAAAATGTGATGGCTTCTTCAGACTAATGCAGCTTTAATAACACCCCTGTATCTAGGTTGGTTGTACAGGATCAAATCGAGGTCAATAGTTTGCTTTTGAAAATATTATGCAATTCCGAGGGAGAAATCTCTTTTTGACAATGAGGCCATCTCCAGTGTTTATTAGCAAGGAAGAAAAAAAAATCCTAATTTTGTGAAACCAAAAAATCTTTGTTTTCCTCCAGTACTTAAAATATGGAAAAAAATAAAGCTGCCAGACAATTGGTCGTAATGCTTGTCTCTTCTTCCGCTGTATATCAACAATATATATTCTGAATAAAGTAACTTATTTCATTAGCATCCCAAAGAATTGATGACATTCGAGTTAAGTTTTGAACAAAAAATGTAAGCAAAATCCCATGGAGTCGTCCAAAAATAATGCAACATTATCGAAAATTTGACTTTATCCGCTAAATACGTGAATATCTGGTGAAATATTATCCGACTCTGTACAAACACTGCTACTCACTTGGCGGGCATGTTCCGGAGGAAGACCTCAAAGTTCTCCTTCTCCTCCTGCATCTGGCGCTTCTTGACGCCGTGCTGTCCTCCCCGCCAGGGGCGCCGCGCCTCCTCCAGCGGCTGGTTATGCTTGTAGCGAGTCATCTCGACCACGTCCTCCAGGTTGTACTCGGCCACCGGGTACGTGAAACCAGGGATGTTCAGCATCGGGCAGTTGTCTGCACACATGTGGCGACAGCGGAAGGACATGTACACACAATGTGGACAGTTCATACGTTGGGGTATATCCGGGGGGAAATAGGGTGAAGGTTTGTTTCACATAACTAACAGACACAGACATGTATACACAATGTGGACGGTTCATACATTGGGGTATATCCGAGGGGGAATTAGGGTGAAGGTTTGTTTCACATAACTAACAGACACAGACATGTATACACAATGTGGACAGTTCATTGGGGTAGATCCGGGGGCAATGGGGTGAAGGTTTGTTTCACATAACAGATACAGACATGTATACACAATGTTGACAGTTCATACGTTGGGGTATATTCGGGGGGGAATTAGGGTGAAGGTTTGTTTCACATAACTAACAGACACAGACATGTATACACAATGTGGACAGTTCATACATTGGGGTAGATCCGGGGGCAATGGGGTGAAGGTTTGACACACACACACACACCACACAATGTGGATAGTTCACATGTTAGCGTATATTTGGTGGGGGCAATAGGGTGAAGGTTTGTTTCACATAACTAACAGATGCAGACAGACAGACAGACAGACAGACACACAGACAGACAGACACACAAACGGACACACACACAATGTGGACAGTTCACATGTTGGGGTATATCTGGGGGGTAATAAGGTGGTTTGTTTCACATAACAGACACACACACATGCACGCACATACAATGTGGACAATTCTCATGGTGGGGTATATTTTTACATAACAGATTCACATACATACACAAACACACATACACAATGTGGACAGTTCTCACGTTGGGGTATATCCGGAGGGCATTAGGGTGAAGGTTTGTTTCACATAACTAATAGACGCAGACACACAGAACCCCCCCCACACCCCTTGAAACACACACTACACAAACACAAACGCACAAGGTATATCCGGGGGCAATAGGGTGAAGGTTTGTTTATTTCATATAACTAACGGACAGAGGCGGAGACAGTTTGTTGGGGCTTTACATCCTAGCAAGATCTAAGGTCATATCACGATGGGGACAGACAGAAACAGAGACACACACATACACAGAGCCCCCCCCCCCTCCCCGACACACCCACACAGAAACCCACGTCCATACCCACACATACAAACTCCCTGTCATAAAGCAGGTGATTAAGAAAGAAGAATTCTTACCAAAGTACTTGGAGAACATGTTGGCATTGAGCGTGGCGGACATGAGGATGAGCTTGAGGTCGGGTCGGGCGAAGATGACATCCTTCAGGATGATCATGAGGAAGTCGGACAGGATGTCCCGCTCGTGGATCTCATCGAGGATGATGTGTGACACCTGAGACAGGCCGCTGTCCGAAGCAACATTTGTTTGTTAAAGCTACGTAATTCGAGGAAAGCAAATCACTAAACTAAATTTGATCCTACACGTCCAACTTAGACAGTGATGGAATATATAGTCGATTTAACATATGGATGCACAACAAATCTTCCTTGGTGCCAGTGTAAGTGTGAGTGTAGTGCACTTGTGCTACTCCGTGATTTGTCATGCCGCTGACGCCAAATGTTGCAATGGGTACCAGTGTAGCTCTGATGAGTGTGGGGCGCCTGTAATACTCTGCATTTGCATGCCTGTGATTCCCAACGTTTCAATTCTCGATGTTGGACATCCGGGCATTTTACACCATGTCCCTAAGCAACCACCCCGAAGGGAAAAACAAACCCAGAGTAAGAGGCAAAGTTCAGTCACTGCAGTAAACACGTGAGCAAATGTTAATAAAACAAAAACGACTAATAACCCCATCACACCAAACTAGTTCTCACTACGTTCTTGAAAATGTTGCTGAACGGGCTCAAACTGTGTGCAAACGGAATGGACATAGTAGCAACATTTTACATAGTAAAACATTTTACATAGTAAAACATTTTACATTTTACATAGTAGCAACATTTTACATTTGCTTATCCATGATAGGCAGTATAAATCTTCAACAACAAAAAAAAACAGTCTGTTTACGAACGGAATGGACGGGATGGAATGGAATGGTGCTCCCAAATTTTTAGCATGCCCAAAATTGTCTTGTAGCCACGTTCTACCCTGACCACAGCCCGGTTTAGAACGGGGTCGGACGGTTTGAGAACTACAGTAAAACCTCTCTATACCGACCCCTCCACAGATCGACGACTCCCCTATATCGATCGCTTTATTTGGGCCCCATAAATACCATTGTAAGGATATTCTAACTCTCTAGACCGACCACCTCCCTAAATGGACCACTTAAAGTCGGTCCCATGGTCGGTCGATTTAGAGAGGTTTTACTGTAGTTTGGTGTGATGGGGGTATAACAAAAAGCACAAGGCCAATGAATATTCCACTGCTTCAGATCAAATTCTGTTATTTAGGAGCGTGACTACTCACTAAGTTCAAATTCTGTTATTTAGGAGCATGACTTGATAAAAAAGTAGTGTTCAAATTGAAAAGAGTAAGTGAATCCCTGTAGTTGCAGCACAACAGATGCTGCCTTTATTTTACCCTTCGCGAGTGGTTTTCAAGGCGAGTCATGTGATTGTGACGTCACGCCAACATTGAGAATGGGTGCCAGTGTAGCTCTGAGTGTGGTGCTCCTGCCATAAGCCGTTACGCGCCGAAAATGGGTAACCAAAGCCTATGACGTCCAGCACTTTGTGTGCAGACCGAGTTTATTCTATACAAAAAAAAGTTACTTTAAACTAAAGTACAGCAGGTTATATAATACGCTTATTTTGAACAAATCAGACAACGAAAAGCCACAGGGTTATGCAACTTTAAATGACAATTCATTTATTCTTATTAATTTAAAAAGCGATTCAATTTAAACAAACATTATTTTCCTGTTAGAAAATGGAATTGTGACTTACGCGTCTCCAGCCAGCCATTGCAGCAGGATTCCTGTCGTACAATATAGCATCGAGCCCTGTTTCCTTGGTAACTTTCTGAACACAACAAAACAAGTCATGATTATCGAGGAGATTAAAGAATTAAGGTATTTGCGATTAAATATTCCATATTATTGTACATGTGTTGCCTTCATACAAGGATGCTTTCTGCTAGGTCGAATGACACTAATTTTGTTCTCTTTTTTGTTGTTGGTACATTAGTTGCTTAAGCAGGAGAAATTTCAATCGTGGACGATTGGTCTTCCTCATTCCACTGCTCATTGCCCTGTCCTAATAACAGGCATGTGATTGGGTGCAGGGTAAAAAAACCTGGATTTTTTTGTAGGTTATCACGGGGACACACGGCATCCCATTGAGTCGCGAGAGGGATGCAAATAGTGTATTTCAGAGGTGTTTCGGCGGCCAGAAAAAAAAAAGCAGAATTGAAAACCCCCCACGGAATTCCGGTTTCGGCGGCCAGAAAAAAACCCGGAATTCCAGTTAAACCAGAGAAATCACATGCCTGTAATAATGCCGAGCACCTGGCTAGGAAGCAACAAGTATCAATATTTAAGTCATTGGTTTGACTCGACCAGGGTTCAAAGCACGATCTACCAACATTCGGCCATCCCGTCATATAGTCACCAGAATATACAATAAAACCTCCCTAAATCGACCGACCGTGGGACCGACTTTAAATGGTCCACTTAGGGAGGTGGTTGGCACAGCGAGTTTTTAAGATCATCACAATGGTATTGTATGGGCGATTGTTTGGGACCCAAAAAAAGCGATCGATATAGGGGAGTGTTTGATCTGTGGAGGTGGTCGGTTAGAGAAGTTTTACTGTAGTTCCATAACAGATCGCAAACAAGCTCTGTAAATGTGCAATACAAAACGAGACCCACTTCTATGGATATATAAGCATTATTTATAACAGCCGTCATAGGTGGGCGAATTGATTTAAAATGGACCTCGGCCTTCGGCTTTCACCCATCTGAAATCATATATGAATACAAAATTATGTCTTTCGATTATAATAATGTTGTGGGGGTTTTCCAAACAAAGGGAATATCACGGCTAGAGCAGGGCTCGAACCTACACTTCTGCCATTGTGGAGCAAGGAGCCTAACCATTAGACTATCTGTGCTCCCTGATGCAATCACCCTACTCATGCCTACCAGTCTGCCTTGTCGCTTCCAAGCCTGGTGCTCGGCATTAATAGGATAGGGCAAGGACTGGTTAGCTCAGTGTCAGGATAATATGACTGAGTGGGATATCCGGTCATGGTGCTGACAGCCTGATTTCCAAGTGGGGCAGCACTCTAAAGTCGACATGAGTGAACACTGTCACGAGTCGGTACCGGTGCTGATATGACCTTAGATGTTGCCAGGATGTAAAACTCCAACAAGCAACCAACCAACTTACTTCTCCAGTCTGATCTGGTAGCCAACACTGCCGTTCTCCCCACACCGCTCTCCGCGTTCGTCGGCCACTCGCTCCGCCACCTGAACAAGCAATGTGCAGAAGTTCATTTCAAGTTAAATTTGCATAAAGTTGTTTTGGTGGTTTTTTTTGGGGTGAATGAATTTTATTCATAAATATCTTGTCAGTGCCATAGCACTGGCCTTCCAACTGTAAATGTTACACATGGATGCAGACACATGGATGCGCGTCGATTCAAAGTTAAAGAATTTCATGGATTTGTTTTTGTTGTACCTCTGAAATAAAGTGCAATTGTCTTATTTGATGTGCATTCAGTCTAAATATGATCGTAAATTTGTATTTCTTTTTGTCGTGCCTCTGAAATAAAGTGGGATTGTCTTATTTTATGTGCATTTAGTCTAAATATGATTGTAAATTTGTATTTCTTTTTGTCGTGCCTCTGAAATAAAGTGGGATTGTCTTATTTTATGTGCATTCAGTCTTGGATACATTGACGTCCAATAGCCGATGATAAAAATCAATGTGCTCTAGAGGCGTCATAAAATAAAACAAACTTTCCAAATTTGACACATAGCATCAAATCTAGGTCAGTGTTTTGGTGGCCAACATTTGATGCTTCCATAAGACTATGCAGCTTTAATTTGGTTTAATATTTGATGCTTCCATCAGACTATGCACCTTTAATTTTGCTTGATGATACTTAAAACTAGATGTGTACATCATAACAATCAGGATAATATATTTATTTTAAAACCATACCTAAATTAGATATGTAGGATCAAATGTATAAAATTGTATGATCTCATCCGATTTTGCAGCTTTGAACTGTGAGAAACACACATTTAACGTTTATGTAAGCAAGCATTGTGTTAATAATAACCCGGGCGGCACTCACCGAGATGGCTGAGATACGCCTTGGCTGTGTGCAGACGACGTGACACAGGGATCCCTCCCCCCGCGAGATGTAGTCGTCGAGAATGAACTGCGAGACCTGGGTCGTCTTTCCGCACCCCGTCTCACCGCTGATCACCGTCACCTGGTTCGCATTCACCACCCGCAGCACCTCCTGGTGGGGCAACAGTGCATTAGTCAGCAATTTATATATACAGATCATTCTCACAAACTGTACCACATATTTGTTTTCCACATTACATTGCTAACGATTATTTTTTTTTTTTTTTTTTAATTGTTGGAAAGGGTGAAGCAAGTCAAATAATTACTGTTGGTTTGTTGTTGGAGATTTACGTCCTGGCAATATATAAGGTCATATCAGGATGTGTACCGATTTGTGACTGCGCATTTATGGCGACTTTGTAGTGCTGCCCCGCTCGGAAATCAGGCTGCCAGCACTATGACCGGATATCCCACTCAGTCGCATTATCCTGATACTGAGCTAACCAGCCCATGCCCTATCCTATTAATGCTGAGTGCCAGGTTAGGAAGCGACAAGTATCAATTTTGTAAGTCATTGGTTTGACTCGACCGGGAATCGAACTCCCTTTCTCCCGCACGGAAGGCCTGCACTCTACCGATTCTGCCATCGCGTCCGTTATCTTGGTGGTTTTGTGTGTGCGGGGGGGGGGTGGGGGTAAGCTAGTAAAGTCAAATCGTTATTGTTGCTTCCATGTATTAAGCTTTATAGTAATACTACATGCATTTAATCTATCCCACAAAGTGTATCAAAATTATGCTTGCATGATTTTGTGCCAAAGCGAAAATGTGAAAATTGTCATCTTGACACCATGCATCTATACAAAGACAATCTTTTTTGCTTAACTGTAATCAATCAAATCTTGTGTTTCCCAGTCCGGGCATAATGCCGTAATGAAAGACAGGAAATCGTAGTGATTCCGCAGAAATCGTAATGGTTGGCAGCACTGTAAATATAATCGCCATAAGTGCGCATAATCACAAGTTTTTGCACCCGTACTGATATTACCCAAGCTGCTGCTAGGACGTGAAACCCCATTAAAGCTGTAGCTCACCTCGCGCATCTGGTAACTGGGCAGTCTCTTCCTGAACTCGAGCATCTTGATGTAGCCCCTGCTGTTGGTGGTGCGGTACTCAATCTCCTCCTGCAGCTGTCTGTCCAGGTCAGCGTTCCGCACGATCTGCGCCTGCATGCGGCTAATGTCTGCAACATGCGCAGCAACCAGGGGTCACGGTCCGTAATGATTGTTTGTTTGTTTGAGTTTGACATCCTAAAAACATCTGACCGGTGCAGTGGCCTCGCATGCAGGAGATCAGGTGTTTGGTTCCCGGTTGAGTCAAAGCAATGACATATCAAATTTACACTTGTCGCTTCCTAGCCTGATGCACAGAATTAATAGGATAGGGAAAGGACTGGTTAGCTCGGTGTCAGGATAATGTGACTGAGTGGGATATTGGGTCATGGCGCCAGCAGCCTGATTTCCCATTAGGACAGCACTATAAATTCACCATGAGTGTGCACTGTCACAAGTTGGTACCCGTCCTGATATGACAGACTTTGCGAGAACGGAAAACTCCAACAATCACCCATCTAAGGTCATATCAGGACAGGTACTCACTTGTGACAGTGCAGACTTATGGCGACTTTATAATGCTGCTTAACTGGGAGATCAGGCTGCCAGCATTATGACTTGGTTTCCCACACAGTCACATTATCCTGCTACTGAGTTAACCAGTCCTTGCCTTATCATAGCAATGCTTAGTGCCAGGCTAAGTAGCAACAAGTATCAATTGTGTAAGTCATTGATTAGACTCATCTGGGAATCGAACTCCCGACCTTCCGGGGAAGTTGATGGTGAGGTGGGTGTTAATCGGTCACAAGGACAGAGGACTCTCCAATGATAGTTAGGGCAGCGCTCAGAGAATACTGAATGAAATTTGACTTCCAGGGTTTTCCCCTCGATTCCGACAGTGCTAAAAGCCTATGAGAGAATTTCGACATTTTCATGGAAATTCACTCCCATTTAGAATAAGCCCAACACCGTCCAGCCGTCGATGCAATGCCGTCTGTCACCCTAATACCAGCTGGCTGCCGAACCCAAACCGACCGCCACCAGCCTGAGGCAGAGTTAAATGGTTCAAGTGCTTCTGGAATTTTGTGTTGATATTAGATATTAGATTGGGGGTGTGGGTGAGGGGGGGGGGGGGGGCTAACCATAAAATTAGATTGTTTCTTCATTGGGTTTTCATCCCTGCTGACTAAAAGCAAGTGTGATATCATTTTATATTAACTGTCTATGATAGGTTATCTGTTAAACCATCTATAATTAATATGAAGATTGGTTGGTTGGTTGTTTTGGTTTTATGTGCTGGCAACACCTAAGGTCATATCAGGACAGGTACTGACTTGTGAAAATCAGGCCGCCAGCACAATGACCCGATATCCCACTCAGTCACATTATCCTGACACTGGGCTTACCAGTCCTTGCCCTATCCTATTAATGCCGAGCTCCAAGCCAGGAAGCAACAAGTATCAATTTTGTAAGTCATTGGTTTGACTCGACCAGGATTTGAACTCCTGATCTCCCGCATGGGAGGCATGCGCTCTACCGATTCGGCCACTGCGCCCGGTTCAATATAAAGAAGATTGGAAGGATAATTAATATAATAAACCGCTTATCACTCTGGTGTTGAACTCACCCAGCCCTTTCAAATGTGAATCCAATGTGTGGCACTATTATAACTTAAAGTCGACGGCTATACCTCACCCAGATACAAACGAATCCAGCATTAAAAGCTCTCCAAACATACCTTTGCTTAGTTTGTTCAGTTCATGCCACTGAACATGTGGGAGGAGAGTTGAGGTCTGTGATGTATGAATGACATCATAGGTGGGATTCCCTCATCACATGACCTAGAGGGGTTCCCCACACACAGGGGAAGCCATGGCAACTACCAAGGTGGCAGAAAGCTCTCAATTCAACTTTTAAAGTCTATTAATCTACATGATTTAATCAATTATTCAAACAAAAAGTAGCTGGTTATGATAAATAAACATTTGAACTTTATATTTATCATTTTAGATTGAAATTTCTAACATTTTTTCTCTCTATATGGTTGTCTAAAAGTGCCAGTGCTGCTAGACTAAATAAAACACAACAGAAGCAACCAATGTCAGCACTCTCCCCCAACATATGTAGTTGCATAAACTGAAAACTGGCAAACAAAAAAGTATGCTTGGACAGCATTTGTTGGAGTACGGGTAGTGTCTCAGCGACCTATATCTGGTCCCTTTAAAGTGTCACATTTGCAGAACCATCGGATTTAGTTTAAATCCTGCTTCAGTGTCCATTCATTACCAGTGCTTTTGGCACAACAATTATCTAACCACGCTCCATGCAGTTAAAATTAATTTACACAGACTATTACACAGTGCCACTATGTCGTCAACAAGAACAAATGTTCCACAGGCCTCGTTTTTCAGTATGTGTCAATAAGACCCATTGCTTTTGCTAAGCCCGTCTTACCGTCTAGCCTATCTGTACTCCGCCTGTTCGCGGCATTGTGATGACGAAATTCCATGAGGAAGTCAGATTCTGTCTGTTGGTACTGATACATCTCAGAGACGGAAGGCACCCAGGGATCCACATCTTCATCATCCATGTCTTCGATATCTTCCTCTTTGATATCTGCGTACTGACCCTTTGCACAAGCCGAAACTTCTTGGATGTCATCATCGTCATCGTCATCATCGGAGTACTCATCTTTAGATGTACTCTTGGTTGCAGCATGTGCTTGGCCAGATGGCTTTCGGTCAACGTAGAAGTTCGCTGTGCTGCTGGCCATGGACGTTGAACACGTGCTGGCACAGGCTGTGGTGGTCGGTTTTCTTTTACTAGGTTGAGATTCTTCATCATTATCGTCAACGTCCTCCCAGGATGAGGGGACAAGATTCTGTGTTGTGAGACATAATTAATACCCCATTTTATCATGTCTGAACGAAACTACAGTCAAACCTCTCTAACTGACCACCTCCACAGATCAACCACTCCCCTATATCGATCGCTTTATTTGGGTCTCAAATGATCGCCTATAGAATAACAAAAAACTCCTTAAACTAACCACCTCCCTAAATGGACCATTTAAAGTCGGTCCAACAACCGGTCGAATTAGAGAGGCTTTACAGCAGTATAAGAATGGGAGAAGGGAGAAGAGAGATGGGAGATGGGAGAAGGGAGGGGAGAAGTGAGAAGGGGAGAAGGGAGACGGAAGGGAGAAGGGAGGAGAGAAGAGGGGATAAGGGATAAGGGAGGAGGGAGGAGGAAGGGGAGGAGGAAGGGAAGGAAGGAAGGAAGGAAGGAAGGAAGGAAGGAAGGAAGGAAGGAAGGAAGGAAGGAAGGAAGGAAGGAAGGAAGGAAGGAAGGAAGGAAGGAATGGTACAGCGGCTTAAAATTTCAGGATCTTCATAAACCCGGCCCTAGTACAAATCTAGAATCACTCAATACGCATTGCGGCATTCTATACTACAGCCAGAAACAGGGATGGAAGTGGTCTCTCACAGAAAAAGATCGGAAATCTATATCGACCAATAATGGTTCACAACACTGACAATGTTCCCTAAGCAGAGCATCTACTGTATCCGGAGAGTATTGTCTGAAACTTGATTATACCAGGTGAAGTTACACGACCCTCTGACAGTGGAAAGGCTAGGGGAGACCGTCCATGTTTTCATAGATCCACAACCAGCAGCCACAACTGTTGTCATATAATCATCACATAATAGCTAGATGAAGAGAATGTTTGAAATTGCCAAAATATATTTTAATACGTGAAATTATCTAAATACTTTATAATTATTATAAACATTGCGAAAATCAGCGAAATTGCAGCGATTTTTCATTTGTGCAAAAAAATACCCACAAAAAAACGGTGCAACATGCATGTTGGCTGCATGCTAACATGGGTAATTTGCACACAAGGCGCTATCTATTTTTAGTCCGCCTGCTGAATCTCACTCCGCCTGCTCCGTCACTTCGCCGCCGCCTGTTGCTCTGACCACATCGCTCACCTCAGCCCTGCACACTCACACTACATGCTGCCTGCCACGTGGTTTCTACACTCACTGCCTGGTACGCCTGACAATGCCGCCGGTCAAGAAGTGCAGGGGCTGCCCACCTCTCCTGCCCACTCAGGCTAGGTTCCGGCCCAACAGAGCAGCCCACTCCTCGTGTGACCCTTTCCTGCATCCGGACTCGCCGCACTCCACCGTCTCCACACCTCTCAGGCCCCAGCAGCCGGTCCGGTCTACCTCCTCCTCCTCGGACCAAGAGACCGACAGGGAGACCATAAGGAGGCTCAGGCGCGAGAACAAGAAGCTGGACGAAGTTACAGAACGGCTGAACGCGCTAGAGAGGGCTGCCGGACCGTTTCGCCACCTTCCCCGACCTGTGTCTCCCTCCCCGCCGAGGCCGCCTCGCCCTTCTTCTACCCCAGCCCCTCCCCATCCTTACCCCCTTCACACCCCCCTATGCCGACGCTTTCTCCTCACGTGCCACGCACCCCTCAGCCCCTCCCCCTGCCACATGTCCGTCTCCCACCCCACCCTTAGCCAAGCCTTCCACCTCTGATTTCACCCCCTCTGCCTCCCAGGCCTGCCCATGCTTACCAGGTAGACCCAGCAGCTTTTGTCGATGCAATGCCCTTACTACAGCACCCCAAAGGTATGACTTTTCATCCACATAACTTTATCACTAGGGGAGACGGGTGTAAGAAGATGAGTACCGGAGTATTTTGTGGCCATTAGACGTCTGGCCGCCCACCCTTCCTTCCCAGAGGAGTGGGGCCCCCCCCCCTTTCCTGCAGCACGAGGAAGAGCTAGCTCGTATGGCCATCACCTGGTATTGGCCCACATGTAGGAGGTGGTCAGAACAACCTTTCTTAATGGTGGTGGACGGCCGCCTTCCCTTAGGCTGGCTGGAACCCATAGCCCTGAAGGTGTCCAGGGAGATGTGTGCACAGATGCAGTCAGAGCCATGAATTCTCAGCCGGTGTATATTCAGTCAGACCCGTGCCCACCCCCTGCTGCCGCAGCGCCACTACCTTCCTCCTCTGCCTCAGCCCCGCTGAACCCGAGGAAGGACTATAACAAGGTGACTGATGGCAAAGCATGCTATCAATGGAATTGGGGGAAAGAGTGCGGTTTCCAGGATGTGCCTGGCTCTCTTCCTGAGAGATATGTACATGTGTGTGCCTGATGCACGTACCGGTTTAAACGCAGCTTGCCACATCGTGAGCAAGACTGCATGAAGAAGCGGAAATGGTTAGACAAAAAACAGCCTGATCACTCTATATCTACAACAGCAGTGTCTCCTCCCCCAGCCCACCTTTCCCCCAGCTCTTCCCAACCCACCCTCCACCCCAGGGTCCGCCCACCCAGGCCCCTGCCGTCCTGCGCACTCCTCACCACGTGGTCAACACATGCACTCACACACAGATAGCACACAGGTCCATGCACACACACTTGAACACTCACTGCTCTGCTCAGATAATGATTTGTTGCTGCCTGATATTGTGTTTGATTGGTTTAATGTTATACCGCAGTCAGATGATGTTTCTCCGCTTGTCTCTAACTCTATGTTTATTCCTCCCCCCTCACTGGTAATGTTCAAGGAGTCACTAGACGGTTTCTGGCCGTTCGCTTCTAAGCCTCTCTGGTGTGACTTTAGCTCTTATTTGGATATCTTTAATACTGTAAGATCTTTAATACTGTAAGAGCCACAGCTCTCTCTAACTATTTTTCGGCTAGAGTACCAGTGCCCTTCCTGCATGGCGTGCCCTTCGCCTAGATTACCCCGACATGCTCATGGTTGACCATTTAGAGTTTGGCTGGCCTCTCGACTATACGTTGACTTCTATCCCACTTCCCACCTTCACTAGCCACACCCCAGCTGCAGATACCGATATACATATAAACATGTTTGTTAATAAAGAGGTTAAGTTAGGGTCGTTATTAGGCCCTTTTAGTAGTCCCCTCTTTCACTCGTGGGGCCAGCTGAGTCCGATGATGACTCGGCCAAAAAAGAACTCTACCGCAAAAAGAGTAATAATCGACTTGAGCTTTCCGTTTGGACGCAGTGTAAATGCAGGTATCATGAAGGGGTTTTTATCAAGGTTTATCGGTTAATTTTTCTCTTCCTACCGTCTCTACCCTCACAGATAGATTATCACTTCTCGGCTCCTCAGCGTGGTACTGGGGAGCAGACTTGGCACGTGCTTACAGGCAGCTGAGGGTCTGCCCGCTGTCAGTTCCTCTCCTCGGTATCTCACTCAATGGGTCAGTCTACATGGATATCACTCCCCCTTCGGGTGCCGTACTTCTGCTCTCGCCTGCGCCCATACAACTTGGGCGTTGGTCTGGCTGCTACGGAAAGAGGACTTTTTGCCCTGTGTTATCTGGACGATTTTGTATAGTTAGAGTCCTCCTATGATAAGGCACTTAAAGCGTACGAGAGGTTTAATCAGTTAGCTAGTACTTTAGGACTAGACTTAGCAGTAGACAAATGCTCTCCTCCAGTAACAGCAAGTCTGGTTAGGCTTCCGTATTGATGCACCATCTATGTCTGTTTCTCTCCCACTTGTCAAATTATCAGAGATTGTTAGTGAATGCTCCTCCTGGAAGAAGAAAACAAAAGCTTCCAGGAAACAATTGCAGAGCCTCGCAGGTAAATTACAACATGCTTCAAAGTGCATTAAGCCAGCACTTAGGGTTACAAATAGAGTCCATGAAGCCCTCCGTAATACCCCCTTTACTGGACCGCATATCTTCGCACATGACCTCTTAGATCACTTCGAATGGTTTCGAAAGTTTGCAGCTAAATATAATGCCCTTCAGCTCCTACCCTCTTCACCTAGACATCCATTCGTAATACAATGTGACTCCACACTCGTAGCTGGAGGCGCTTTCTCCAACAAGGAATACTATGCACTCAAATACCCAAAATCAATAATAGTTAAACATTTCTCCATTACACAGTTAGAAGCACTAAACCTTGCCCTCGCAGTCACCATGCTCCTCCCTGACGACCCCCACAACTTTACCGTACAAGTTAACACAGACAATATAGCATCTCAGTTAGTACTTTCATCGGGTAAAGGAAAGGAGAGGGTCCTCTGCGCCTGTGCCGGCCAACTCTGGTTATTGTCTGCCTCCCACAATTTTGAATTTGAAATCTTCCATAAGCCAGGCTCAACCTTGATTGTTTCGGATGCACTCAGCCGCTCCTTCTCAGATTCAGCACTCAAAGTTAAAGCTACTATGCTCTGTAAAGACTGTAATTTAACTCAAACATTTACGACCTTGTCACTAGATATGCTTAATTTCACACGGTAATCGCCTTGTTGTCATTGCCTGGAAGATAGTATTATTCTTGCATCTATCTTCCAGGCTACTCATTGAACCATCACCGCGAGCTACAGCAACTCTACAAGTCTGGGCTAGCGCTCAGAACCTGGCAAAACAAAGCAGCGCACCTGAGGAAATATGTTGCCTTCTGCTCAGAGCATGGAGTCTCCCCCATAGCCCCCCCTCAGTTTATGACCTGCTTTCATTCATTATATATCTAGCAGATAACCTAAAGTTGTGAGGTGCAGTTCTAATTTTTTTTAGTATAATTAAGATTTGGGTCTCGGGGAGCCCGGGTGACCACCCAGAGTTCGCCTCTCATGAGATCAGTATTATGAAGAGAGCTATTATTAAGAATTCTACCCAAGTAGTGTCTAGGCCCCCCCCCTCTTACCCTGGGGGACCTTCATAGTATTATCTTGTTTCTAGTTACCCTTCCTTATGTAATTATTGTAGCGCTTTTGTTTGGTTTCTTAACCTTTATGCGGCAAAGTAAATTAGTAGCATCGTCCACCTCTGTTATTGGCACCCGTGTTATCAAATTCGCTGAAGTTTGTCTCCAATCTACTAGATTAGATATTACGTTAAGGTCCTCAAAAACCAGATCCCAGTCCACCTCGCCCCTCACCTATGCCATCCCAGCCCTTCCTCTCTCCTCCTGCTGCCCCGTCAGAGCCTGGAGACGCTATGCCAGGACTGTTGCTCTTCTCCCCGGGTCGCCTGCCCTGGTGCTTCCCTCTGGGGAGCCACTGACCTCCCAAGGTGCTCCTTAACGTGCTCTGAGCTGCCTCACTTACTGTGTTTGGATACCACAAGAACTTCACTCTTCATAGCCTAAGGCGAGGTGCGGCCCAAGCCTGTGAGTTAGCCGGCTTACCTCTCCCCGGTATCCTGGAAGCTGGGACCTGGAAATCAAATACTGTGCTCCCCTACCTAGACCAGACTGTTGTTGCTGACGCAAAACCGTCAGCGCTCACAAATCTTTTGGTTTGAGCGCTTCATGGGTCGTCTACTCTTCACTGACTATGAGCTGAACTCTTCCCTCCTGTGTCATGGACACCCCAGCCTGAACTGCTCTTGATTGCTCGGTCCCTGCACCCAACTCAACTCATGACTGCTCAACCGCTTCTCGATTATGATTACTTTTTGTTATTGAATAAATATTATTCTGCCGTTATCCCCCTTTTGTCCGAGTGTGTGAATTTGCACCAAAACGGTTCGTTCAAAGGAATATAATTTATGACATTTAATCTTTTTTATTTAAATAAATATTTTTAAATTGTCTGCTATATGGACTGGTTGTGGCTTGTACCTGAGGTTTGCTGTGTCGCGCCACGTTCCCGTAGGCTTCGGTGTCACGCCCCATTCTGAAGGTGTCCTCCTCATCTTCCTCATCGTCGAACGCGTCACGGTAGGAGCGCGATGGCTGCGTCTGCACCGAGTCCGCGGCGCGAATGTCGGCCAGAAGTTGGGTGAGATGCCGCTCCCGGCCACTGTCCATCTCCACTGTTGTACGCTGCCACGATCAGAACAACCGAGACACGTTAAAGATATATATTAGATACACACTTTGGATGCATACAGTACACTCAGATACGCCAACGGTTTGGTGAGACTGTCGTACGCTGCCACGATCAGAACACCCGAGATGCAAAATGTTAAATACACACCTGGATGCATATAGTACACACAAATCAGCCAGAAGTTTGGGGAGATGCCACTCTCGGCTACTGTTCATCTCCACTGACATACGCCATCAGACAACAGAGACGGTTTAAATTAGAATAATAGTATTCTTCTCATGTGCTATTTTTGTTTAAAGTGTATTAAGCAGGGGAATTTTCAATCATGGACAATTCATCTTGCTCACACCACTGCTTCTTGCTCTATCCTAGTAATGCCGAACGCCACACTAGGTAGCAACAAGTATACATTTTTACGTCATTGGTTTGACTCAACCAGTGTTCAAACCCCGGGGTTCGAATCCCATGACATACCAACTCATTCGGCCACCCTGTCTGGTCTTAAATTATTCAATCTAAATTAGAATAATAGTAGTCAGTCACTCACATTCTTCTCCCGTTCTATTTAAATTAGAATACCAGCAGTCAGTCATTCACATTCCTCACTCGTCCTATTTATATTAGAATACTAGTAGTCAATCACTCACATTCTTTTCCTGTCCTATTTAAATTAGAATTAGTTTAATAGTAATTAGTAACATTCTTCTCCCGTGCTACTTAATTAGAATACTAATGCTAGTAGTCAGTGACTCACGTTCTTGTCTTCGTCCTGTCTGCTCTTCCTCTTGCTGAAGCTGGCGTAGTACAGTCCGATGTCCTTGCCCCTGAGTCCCGGGGGTCTCCTGCCCCGACCACCACCACGACCGAAGCCTGCCACCAATAACATCCCCACATAGGTTCAGACACGATTCACTTACGGCTCCTGTGTTAATGTCCGCGCAACGCTCAAGGCCACATTAGAACTGGCGCAGTCAGGGTTCATACAAAAGGTTGGCAACCAGATTCATGAACATTGATAGCAAAATTGTATTAAGACAAAGCATCACTGTATATAATTGGCTGACATTTACAGTCCTTTCAAAACTTTATGGAGGGGGTTGGGGCTAAGCGGAGCGAGGGGAGGGATGATTTAAGAACACTCAAGAACATACAATTTAATTAAAGAACATTCGAGAGTACTCGAACCAACAATCTAAATTCAAGAACATTCAAGACTTTCGGCGGCGCGTGTGAACCCTGGGTGTAGTGTTACCAAATGGCCCCCTCTGATTCCTCTGCTCCCCCGGCAATAATATATTATAATTAACCATCAGAATACCCCCCGCCCCCAATGGCCGTAGTTAAGCCAAACCGCACTAGGTTAATGATAAGCCCAACAAAACCCTCTGTTGAAAACACACATTCACTTAGTGCTAGTCCCAAAACTATATTCACTTAAAGTTACACAGTTTGAAACTTTTGAGTTTCTGCCTTTAAATAATAAAAATATATAAAAGATTAAAGCTAAAAGCATGTTAATAATTATAATTGACCCTACTTTAGTTCCAAGTAACTTTTATTTTAAATTACTAACTTTGGAGATATCCGAAATCAAGGCCAGCTAAATTAATGTTGGCATGCACACCAATATTATATGGTATCTGCAACTTCTACGCCAATAGACCGTGAAATGAGGGCTATGTGGGTGTTGATTGGTTGGTTGTTGTTTTACGTCCTGGCAACATCTAAGGTCATATCAGGACGGGTACCGACTTGTGACTGCACACTCATGGCGACTTTATAGTGCTGCCCCACTGGGAAATCAGGCCGCTGGCACCATGACCCGATTTCCTACTCAATCACATTATCCTGACACTGAGCAAACCTGTCCTTGCCATATCTTAATAATGCCAAGCGCCTGGCTAGGAAGCGACAAGTAAAAATATTTAAGTCATTGGTCTGACTCGACCAGGGTTCGGCAGGCAGGTTGATAACGCTGGCCTAACTACACGACAGTGTCTGCCTCAGCAGGTCACACCTTTACGTCTGCAGGAAGCTTCGCCTAACATGGGTGTCAAATTCCTATTGTATTTGAAATCAGACGGTATGTTAACTTACGTCTGCAGGAACCTTCGCCCAACATGGGTGTCAAATTCCTATTGTATTTGAAATCAGACGGTATGTTAACTTACGTCTGCAGGAACCTTCGCCCAACATGGGTGTCAAATTCCTATTGTATTTGAAATCAGACGGTATGTTAACTTACGTCTGCAGGAACTGCGCCATGTATTTGAAATCAGACGGTATGTTAACTTACGTCTGCAGGAACCTTCGCCCAACATGGGTGTCAAATTCCTATTGTATTTGAAATCAGACGGTATGTTAACTTACGTCTGCAGGAACCTTCGCCCAACATGGGTGTCAAATTCCTATTGTATTTGAAATCAGACGGTATGTTAACTTACGTCTGCAGGAACCTTCGCCCAACATGGGTGTCAAATTCCTATTGTATTTGAAATCAGACGGGATGTTAAAGTTGCATAGTCCGATGGTTTAGTTTCTATCATAGCTTTCCCATAAATTAAATGTTGATGTGCATATTGATATGTTACTTAGACACCATAGCTTTCAGCAGTACCAATTTATATTAAATTCAAACTAAATTGACTAAGGAATCCCTTCTATGCAGCAACAAACACATAACAAGTGAACCAGTATCTAAATTGGGGATATAGGATTAAATTTAGGTCGTGTTTTGGCTTCGAAAATGGAATGCCTTATCATACTATGCCACTTTAACTAGTCTCCACACATTGTCTCAGCAGTACAGCTAGGAATATGGATGGGTTAGTTTTTTTCAATTCTATGTACATCAGTGGACCAGAACTGACAGATGAGATATTCCGATGAATAAATGTTTATAACAGAAGCACAATATTGGTGGAGTTGTCTCGCGACGGACACATAACATCCATATGAATACATATAGCATAGCTGCCAACATTTCAAAACGGGAAAGTGTAATCTTTTTCATGTGAATTGCAAATATTGTGTGAATTGCAACATATTGCGCACATAGCATACAGCTCTAGGAAACTACTAAGAGTGTTGGTAGACATGCCATGGCGAAAATCAGTCTTCGTTTTAGTGAAAAGTGAAACAAATCCTATCACAGTCAGCATTGCTAAATTAATTTTGGGATGTTTTGAATTTAAATATCTCCTAAGTTATGGTTGTTTAATGAGTTGTTTAATGAGTTGTTTAATGAGTTGTTTGATGAGGTGTTTAATGACTTGTTTGATGAGGTGTTTAATGAGTTGTTAAATGAGTTGTTAAATGAGTTGTTAAATGAGTTGTTTAATAGATTATTTAATAGGTTATTTAATGGCCGAAGTGGGAAAAGACGGATTTATCATAGTGTTTCAGAGTAGGGGCGTAATTGTGTAATGAAAGACAGAAACTCGTAATGATTCCGCAGAAATAGAAATGGTTGGCAGTTCTGATATAGTATATATCTTCTTCATAACAAAGAAAATAAATTATCAGCCATACCTCTGTGTTCACCCGAGTCCCTGTCCCGTGAGTTCTCCCTGTCCCGGTGGTCCCACTCCTTTGTCCTGTCCCAGTGGCCTGCACTCCGCTCGCGCGTGCGCCTGTCCACGTAACTGGGGTCAGCGTAACTATCGTTGTAGTTCCGGTCACCGTAGTTCCTCCTGCACACACAAGGGCGTAATCGATGAATCAACTCGGGTCACCCGAGCCACTTTTTGGCGCATGCGCACATCCTACAGACTAGGGTTGAATAAACGAATACGCTTCTCCGTGCTCGGGGTGGAAAAATTGGTGGCTTAATCTAAAACCTAATTATTTGTTTTAATAACCAATATAAGTACAGCAAAATAGGATTTAAAGTATTTTAGGATCGTATAAGCTGACAATGTGGGTTATTTAAAAAAAAGGATTAAAACAACGAATAGGACCTGTAGTGGTAGCTGTTATCCTACAGGTACCAGCTCAGGTGTGACGTCATCATTCCTAGCAAACCCCAGCCAAGAGGTGGGTTACTGGCGTCGGGTCGTTTTGCACACGGCACGTGTTTTTGTCGACTCCACTCGCGGTGTTCGATTTGAAATTCTGACGACTCGGGTGATCCGAGTCGCCCGGGTCGTGTTAATCGATTACGGCCAAGGTGGCGCCTCGATTAACTAACTGCCTTATTGCAAGTGTTCATTGACCCAAGACTGTGTCACCAAATGATTCATTTGTCTATTGACACAATTTGTTTGTTGGGGCCTCACGTCCTACTCTTAGCAACATTTAATATGGTAGGCCAGTTAGCTGCTGCCATAACCCGATATCCCACTCAGTCACATCCTGATGCTGAGCAAACCAGTCCTTTCCCTATCCTATTAAAGTTGGATAGTCCGATGGTTTTGAGTTTCTCTCATTTTCTGAGATACACATATTAGGTTGTTCATTATAATCTACCTTACTTTAGTTTGAAGTAACTTTTATTTTAAAATGCTAACTTTTGAGATATTTGAAATGGAAACATGCTAAATTAATTTTGGCAAGCTTGCCAAAACTATCACCATAGGCTTCTGCAGTAACAGGTTCTATTAATTGACTCAGTACCCCCTTATATTCACTGATTTGACTAGGCAGGGGTTTAAACCCACGACCTTCCTCACAGGAAGCCATCAGCTCTCTCACTGATTTGGTCAGAGCCAATAGTGTAGCTTAATACATCTTCAAGTTCAACTGGAATTCATTGTGACAGCCCAACCATCGCACATACACACGACCTCAATTTGAAACCATATGATACCGGCACATCTTGATAGCTCAGATAGGAGGGTACAGGACTGAAGAGGTCCCTAGTTCAAACCGTAGTCTGGCAATTTTGTAATATTTTAATTTGTTAGGGGGTTGGGGGTATCGTACTGTTTTATTCAATACATATTGGGTAATTGACTTTCTGGTGATTACCTCTACGTGAAATACAATGGTGGCACAACTTTCCTTAATGTTGATTAATGATTTTACAACGGTCATATTCACAGAAAAAAAAGTGTTTAAATTGTATTCAATCGAAGTATTATTTAACCATCACATTAACACATATGGTAAAGACACAGTCAATTGTAAAATTTGTGTCAAGGGATAAACAGAGAAGATAAAAGTTCACAGAGTGTAAAATGTGTACTAAAAATTATTACTTAATGTCTAAATGATTTTTTTAAAGGAGAGATAAGAGTGTAGTGTCACGATTCCTACTAGAAGAATGTTTGGCGGCAAAGGGTGGAAATGAACAGTAAGGCGGACTATAATACTATTAAGTCATAACACTGACAAAATGTTCTCCAAGCAGAGTCTGTAATGACTTGGCACAGGACAGGCATAGTGCTAAGACGTAAGACTATGATTGGAGAGTAGTGCATGAATCTGACTTCAGTAATTGTTCATAATTCCCGGCAGTTACCCTTATGGGAGAAATCAGTTTTTGTGGAAATTCACCACTCGTTGAGATAACCAAGGGAACCACAATGGCTGCCGAGCCACCACCCTACCGCTGACTACTGACAGCCACCAACCATCACTGGGAGCTAGGCATACAGAACAGTCAAATATAATTAGCACGTTGTAATATTTATCCTAATAGGCAAAATGTGTGAAATTTTCCAAATATATTTGAGGGGGGAAAAAACAAGAAAAAAGACTGGATTGTCAGGTCTCGGAAATCCGCGAGATCACCAAGACCATATTAGGCTTAATTATAGCTACATATAAGCTAGAATTTATGGTAACTTACCTGTTTCCCCCACGCCCCCTACCGTGGCTACTGTGACCGTACTCATTATTGAAGCGTCTCCCAGAACCCCCGCGCCGTCCGTATGAGTTCTCCATCTTTTAGACTGGAACAAATCAAATAAAACATACTATTAAAATAAAACACCATTTAAAAGATGGAAAGGCTATCTGTATTTCCATGTGATTTGTTGACCTTCAAGCTGTAGAAAAGAATGTTCGGTTTGGGGGTTGGGGGTTGGGGCAAAAAATGGCCGAGTGAGTTCTCTTCAATTCGTTATGTGCTGGTCTGCCAGTACCTTCCAATATCCCTTTTGAAGACCGGTTCTTGTCTGATCACCAATGTTAAGCAACATTGAGCCTCATCAGTAATTGAATATGAAGTGGTATAGACATTTTACCTGGAGCCCTTCTTTGTGTATGTGATAACTGAAATCTTTTATTTCGGCTTAAATTCGAGCAAAAACTGCTTCAGAGCGGATTAAATGTGTAGAGGTGGTTCTAGTGTGCAGTGTTGATCTATATTGCCACAGACTGGATGAAACAGGAGAGAATACAAAAAGACAAGATGGTGACCACAGAAAGGTCTCGATTCAAATTTTAAAATCTATTAATCAACATGAATTCATGAACTTTTCATTAAAATACAACAGGTATGTATAAAGAAGTATTTTAACAAATATATTTTGCTTCCTGGATTAAGAATTTGTGGTCATTTCATTTACCCAGCCGTTCGACATCTTTTCTAATGGGTTGTTTAGCAGCCCTGTCATAAGAGACAGTGCTGTGGGAGTAACTAGCTTTTGTCGTGCATTTTCAATATTTGAAATGTAGGTTTACAGTTATACTACTTCAACTTCAGATTTACCATTTTAAGGTTTTTGTTGTGTTTTTTTTGTAGTTACATTCATTGATATTATAATAGTAAACTAAAACTGCCGTTTCGAGGGAAAAGTCCATGTCCCCCCTCCCCCCTCTTCCCCACCCATTACAATTGGGTCATTGGGGTAGAGAATGCAACTGAGTAAACAAGTGAATTTAATTGCTCTATAATAAATCGCTCGGTAATCCTGTACTTGCCAGGGACAGACAAAAAATGTATATTATAATTAAAGTCAATAAAGAAGATATGTTTATACGGTGCTATGGTCTTAAAGTTGATACAAACTGACAATCATTACAATCGCATCCTCACCCTAGACAGTCTAATTACTCACGCATCGCTGAACCAGCCTACCAGGGCCCATTTCACCAACTCTGTGCCAATATTAATATATAGATAAACACTGCACAATGGAAATCCCCACCCCCCGCCCACAGTTAATTCATACTGGAGCATTTTTGCTCAATAACAATATATGCAGGGTTGTCATTCACCCCTACTCTGGGTAAGTGGTATCTATCTATACAGTGTTATACTACGTAGATACTCACTGACAAGACTGAGTCTAGAAACCCCTACTCAAAGTAGGGGTACTAGTACTAGTGTCTAGTAGGCCTGCTAGTGCTACTACTACTAGATTACTTTACTAGTATAGAGACTTGCAAATCCTTGTGTATGGGTCCTCACACCTCGCTCCATAGGAACAAGTTGACCGCCCGGAGTGTCGCTGCGTGCAAACACCCCTTATAAAACATTGTTTTTCTCATGTTTTATATATCAGCAGCACAAATGTTGAATGGTAATTCAAATGTTTGTGAAAAAATATGTGACAGTTCAGCTGAGAAAATTCCTCAAAAGTCACCCAAACTTTGAGAGCTTGTCTCCAATAATCGGTAAATGTCACCCATATAAAATTAATATAATATGGTTGGTAAACATGTTATCTGTGTGTGTGCCAGGCGATGTGTTTGTATGTGGTGCGATTTGAGAGTCATAACACTTTTTCTGCCACTCTCCTCTGCCGTGTGCCAATTGGCATTCTCGCCTCGGCGCAGCTGAGATGAGATATCAGGTCAAAAGTCCTGCCCATATAAACCAATGTGAGGTAAATAGCCCATTTTTTAGGTACATTATACGGCATAACTTTGCTTCTACTTGACATATTAGGTCCATCCATATGTCAAATTATAGGTCTTAAAGTGCTTTATCAGAACACATTTGTTTTGAAAACCTATTTGATAGTTGACATTTTTCTGCAAGTCTCAAATAGTAGCTATGTGCGAATACCGCCGATCACCGCAAATCTGTTCGGCACCGACCGTAATGCTGTCCCCATTCAGCTTCACAGAGCTGCTTTGTGGTAGATGTTACCTTTCAGTTCCTCAAAAGGAGGGTTTTCTAGGTAGAATTTAGCTCTTGTTTTCATAACATAGAGCACAGATTTCTCAACATCCTCGTTTTTGAATTGTTTCAATTGGACCAGTATCAGTTTCAAAAGTTTATGGTTGAATTTCAAGTTCTACTTTTCTCCACAAAATCTTCATCAAATCACTCAAAGGGGGTTAAATTATTTTATCAAACTATGAAATTATTGTTCCTTCATTAGTTGTCTACATCTTGTGAAATTTTAAGGATGTTTGATAGATTCCCAAAGGAGATATTTGATCTGCTGCAGTTGATCAATTTGACAAATGATAAATTTCAAGTTCTACTTTTCTCCACAAAATCTTTATCAAATCGCTAAAAGGGGATTACATTATTTTATCAAACTATGAAATTGTTGTTCCTTCATTAGTTTTCTATATGTTGTGAACTTTTAAGGATGCTTAGTTGATTCCTAAGGCTAAGGGAGATATTTGACCAGTAGCAGTGATCAATTTGATGTAAACATTGATCTAGTGTGGTTGAGTTAAGTGTCACTGATATTCAGGGTCACAGCTGGTGGCTGGATAAATGATTCACCCCGTACTTGCAGTACATGGGTGAACGACAACATAGCATAAATATGGGTGAAAATAGCTTTAGTATGGAACAGGAAGTAGAATGCCTGTCTCCAGTATCAAATGGGTACTTATATCGGCACAGAGTTGGTGAAATGGGAGAGAATGCAAAAAGACAAGATGGCGGCCATAGAATGCCGTCGATTTCACCTTTAAATTCTATTAAACTATATGTTTTACTCAAAGGTACTGGAGAAATATGAAGACATAAAAAGAATAATTGTTGCTTCTTAGATTGTGAAATTAGGCTCTCATTTCATTTCCCCGCTTTTTCGACAGCTTTTATACAGGGTTGGTATTCACCCGTGTACTGCGAGGAAAGGGTGAATCCTTTATCTAGTGGCTGGTTTACAATAGAACAAAGGGCCCATAATAGACTGATTTCTCCAAGTTCAAATCAATGTAACTTCCTTCATATTTACTTTAGAAAACTTATATGACTACCATGTTTAAGGTCCTTTCAAGATCTTTCCTTTTATATATATTCCAGTGCGATTAAATTCATTCTAAAAATATACTCACATACCTAGGCTATAACTATAACTAGGCATGCGAAAAACACGCCGCTTTCATGGTACTCGCTTGTCCCATGGTGCGGGAGCGGAGCACTGCGTGGTCCACACCTGACTATCTTTTTCCATCTCACTTGCAACCTTTATTTTAGGAGTACCAGCACTGCAACCATATGGATGATATAGTTGATATTTTTCTCCACTGCTACATCTAAAAATATTTGCTGTCCGACTTATAATAGTTTTTTTAAATCGTTATTAAAATTTATGTCTGTTAAAGTCACTGGAATACTACCTGAAGATAAGTTTTGATATTTTTTAAACTAGTTTATTTTGTTTCTTTATATACTTCTCCATATTAGGGTGTAATTTTGTGTCAATTTGGGCACTGGAACATTGATTTTGAGGGCGGATAAAAAGGTGTGTCTGGTAATAGGTATGTGACCAAAAAATTCAAAGTCAACAGATTCCAACATAAAATATATCATTGCAAAGGTATTGGAAAGTCCTTTCTAATGATACCTAAATCATCCTGTGACAATTATCAAGGAATTTGTGACACTTTATAAAGCGGTTTTTTTCACACATGCCAAGACTCATGAGTCATGAGATGGGTCACAGAATTCAACTGGTTTTCCATTGAAACAATGGACCAAAATTACCCATAAAAAACGCTTTATAAAGTGTCACAACTTCCTTGATAATTGTCAGCGGATGATGATTTAGGTATCATTAGAAAGGAATTTCCAATACCTTTGCAATGATATATTTTATGTTTGAATCTGTTGACTTTGAAATATTTTGTCACATACCTACGATAACTTAAGTATAAGTAACTAGTACTAGACTAGGTACCCCAGAATCCGCCGGGAGCACCACTGTCGCCGGGCCTATAAAACTTGTACAACTTCTTGCGACCTCCTGAGTGGCACGGTCATGTCGAAAAACGGCACCCCACATGAATCATAAGCCGTGTTCACACCTGGGCGTTAACTCGCCTCATCTAGTGCGCCTAATCTAAGTCGGCTCACATTGGTCGTGTGAACCCGATGTTGAGGCGGATTAGGGCTGAGTCACCTCATGTAGTTCGCCTCATCTAGTTCGCCTCGCGCGGTGGTTTAAATGAAGCGAACTAGCTTGAGTCGACCCATAGTGCCTGTGTGGACGGTAGCGGTTTAGATGAGGCGGATTAAGGACGTCACAGTCGAGACCTTAGTTTGTTGACTTTTCGGTAAATTTGGTCTATGAACCTGCTAGAGGTGCACATATATTTTTTTCATCATTTATTTTTAGGGTTTCACTGCCCAGCAGAAGTTTTGACCGTTCCAAACCAATACGATTCAGTCATTACATATCTAGGTCGAACCCACACTCTCTCGTGCCGGCGTCGACGAACCCAAAATGGCGCTGGTTAGTCTGGACCTGCTCATGCGCAGATATCAATTTCCGCCTTAATCCGCTCCGTGTGTGGACACGACACTAGTTCGCCGCATCTAGTTCGGCCTAAAGTTGTGGGTGTGAACACGGCTATAGGCATACTGCATTCACTGCTACATCCGTTTTTGAAGCACAACAGACTTAGGCACAGATAGAGACTATTTTCAGTGTTGTATGACATTTGAAAGGCATTTTACTAAGCCATTCAAGTCTTCAGATGCAGAAATCAGAGGTAAGACTGACAGGAATGTCCAGGTTATCTATGAGAATGTGAAACTAGCATTTTTTCTTCCTAAAAATGGTCTTACAATGACTACAACTGGAATCGCAACTCTAGAATCTGGCAGCCAAAAGTTGGTGTCAGGCAGATTTTTACTGGATTCTCTAGGCTAGTCTAGGTCAGAATTTTATGGCTGGGGTCACTGGTCAGTGACTCATATAACACAGCCTACTAATTCACCCTAAATAAGGCACTTCTCTAGTGCATTAGCTAATACAAAAAAATCTTAAATTCAACAAACTTCAAATGCACATATCTCATTCAATTTTTGAAATATCTTAAAAATTCAAAAAGTATATTGCTTGTCATTCATTGGAGCTTCCAATGAAATTATAATTTGAATGTTTGGATTAATCTGAAAATTTTACAGGGGTACTTAACTAGACTAGAGACAGTCACAGTGCTGCGAGAGTAAAGTTTCTACATTCGATTCATGACAGCCACGGTGTGATCTACAGTGTGACAGCCACAGTGTGATAACTAGCACTGTTACGAACCGCATAAAATAATCAGCACAGCATAAACAACAGTTCCATAGACAGAGCTGCTCAACTAGACCTATAACTATGCCTTCGGAATGACGGGTTATCATCATTTTCAAGCCAATTCAAAAACTGAAAGTGAATGGGTGAATTGGTCATTCAACTCATTGTATTAGAAACCCTATATTTCATGAGTTAACGTGGCAAAGTAAATACGAAATTACTATATTCGATAACACAAGCACTCACGAATGTTGAAGACCTCGGCACGGCAAAGGGTGGGTGGTTTTATGTGTTTGTAAATACTTGTCAAATAGTCCACATGAACAGCTCTCTAGAGGATGTAAACTAAACACCATGCCTTCTATTATCGCCCGCACACCGGTTTGTACTGAAAGCAAAGACAATATTCCGCTCTGAATAAGAACTGATACTTTACTGTTAAGCAGAGAGCGTGTATATAAACAGATGAGAGGGACAACTCCCGCGAAAATCGGTAACACAGGCTACAGTGGCGTTCCTGGCGGTTAGTGTTGAACAAGCTTTGAGTTTGCCGGTACGTGCAGTGCAAAACATTTGTTTTTATTCAAAATTAATAGAAATGCAGAAGCCTAACCTTATCAATTTGATATAATCCTTTTGGTAAACATGTTTTCTATATGTGTTCCAAGCGATTTGTTTCTATGTGGTGTAGTTTTAGAGATATTTAACTTTTTCTGTATGAAGATTGCTCACCGCCATTGACAATGCCTTGAGTTTGCCGTACGTGTAGTGCAAAACGTGTATTTTATTCAAAATTAATAGAAATACAGAACCCTAGCCATATGAATTTAATATAGTCTCATCGTTAAATATGTTTTCTATATGTGTTCCAAACAGTTTGTTTTTATGTGGTGTAGTTTTAGAGATATTTCACTTTTTCTGTACGAAGATTGCACACGACCATTGACAATGCCTTGAGTTTGACAGCTGTGTCATATAGGGCGTAATCGATTAATTGACTCTGGTCACCCGAGCCACTTTTTGGCGCATGCGCACATCCTGCAGACTCGGGTCGAATAATCGAATAAGCTTCTCCACACTCGGGTGACAAAAATGGTGGCCCTTTTATTAGTTTTTTTAGTAGCCGATATAATTACAGCAAAATATGATTGAACTATTTTTATGATGGCATAGTTTAGTGATATTTCCATTTCATTAATCTATGTTATTACAAAAAAAAAATATGTATGACTTGTACCGGTGGCTGTTATCCTGCAGGACGGTACCAGCGCAAATGTGACGTCATCGCTCCTTGCAAACCCCAGCCAAGAGGTGGGTTACTGGGGTCGGGTAGGTTTGCACATGGCACGTGTATTTCTCGACTCCACTCGCGGTGTTAGATTTGAAATTCTGACGACTCGGGTGACCAGAGTCGCCCGGGTCGTGTTAATCGATTACGGCCATACTGTTCAATAACCACCACTTGGAGCGCCACAGTCGGCAGCTGTTACACGGTCTAGTATGGGAATAGTCCCTCTCATCTGTTTATATACACGCTCTCTGTGTTAAGCTACGGACAGCTGCGTCGCGCGGGCGGCAAGTACAAGTGGACGGCATGCGGTTCTCACGCGGAAATAGTGAACACACTGGACGCGGACGGTCCGCGGCAAAAAAACTATACATATATATATATATATATATATATATATTACCCGACCTCACTTCATCAGACCAGACTTTACCCGACCTCAGGCTCAGTGTTCTACCCGTCCCGACCTCACTTTACCCGACCTCACTTTACCCGACCTCACTCTACCCGAACTCACTCTACCCGACCTCACTCTACCGGACTTGACTTTACCCGACTTGACTTTCTCCTTTGCATGACTTGACTTTGCATGACTTGACTTTGCATGACTTGACTTTACAAACCTTGACTTTACACGACTTGACTTTACACGACTTGACTTTACCCCACTTGACTTTACCCCACTTGACAAAGTTGACTTTACACCACTTGACTTTACACCACTTGACTTTACATGACATTACTTTACATGACTTGACTTTACCCGTCTTGACTTTACCCAACTTGACTTTACATGACTTGCCTATACACGACTTGCCTTTACACGACCTGACTTTACACAACTTTACTTTACACGACTTGCCTTTACACGACCTGACTTTACTGTTTACACGACTTGACTTTACACGACTTGACTTTACACGACCGGACTTTACATGACCAGACTTTACACGACCAGACTTTCCACGACTGGAGTTTACACAACCGGACTTTACACGATCGGACTTTACCCAACAACACCATAAATTAAGTCATCATGTATAGTCAAATCTTGTACCCAGATAGCACACAGCTGTCGGGCCGACGTTGGCTATTGGTCGCACCATCGCCACATATTTGCCACCGTCGGGCCGACGGTGGTGGCCCGCCACTGGATTTCAATCATTTTGCACATTTGGGCCACCGTCGAGCCACCGTCGGGCCGACGGTGATGGCCCGCTGCTGGTTTTCAATCGTTTTCAATCATTTTGCCACCGTCGAGCTAACGTCGGGCCGACTGTGGTGTCCCGCCGCTGGGTTTCAATCTTTTGCACATTTGGGCCAACGTCGGGCCGACGGTGGTGATCCGCGCATGCGCAGTTCTTTATATTTGGTTTCCGGTTCGAGTCGCCAGCGGAGGACATCTGATTGTTGAGCAGCATTCTTTTTCTACAAATAACTCCAGAAATCGCAGGAATTTTAACGAATTATTTAACAGGTTTGTTTATTAATATGTTTAGATTATTTTGTAAAAGTTTTGTAATTTATTATGACGTATTAATGGAGTTATTCATGTTAATACAGTTTGAATCATATTATCCGGTACGGAATGTTGACGAAGCACCGCCATCTATGTTATCCGTCCGTGCGACGCCCGTGCCAGAACCGCCTGCGCCAGTGTGTTTGGCTTCTCTTTGTCAAGGTTCCATTTAGATTTTTTCAATGTGACTTCCACGTCCTGTGTGTTCGCAGCTTTAGTCGAATATTTTACGGTGACCACATCATAAATTCCCTCCACTAGGTCCCACCCCAAACGCGTTTAATTAGAACCGCCGTTTTGGAAAGTTCTTGTGCCATGAAAATGTCCGATGAGTGTATATATATATAATATACATATCATTATGATATGATTAAGATTATAATACACATACTAAAGCCAGGGTGTATTTTAATTTGTGGAAAGATGCTGATGTCAAACCCCTGCATAAAAAGGGACCAAAACGCCCTGCATCAAATTATAGACCCGTAAGTTTAACCTCCCTATGCTGTAAAATGCTAGAAAGAATAATCCGAGATCGCGTCGTAGAACACTTGGAAAAACTAGGATTGATATCAACATGGATTCACTGGAGGCAAATTTTGCCTGACACAACTACTAGAAGTGATGGAAATTTGGACTGACTGGCTGGATCATGGCCTGGCATGGGACACCATCTATCTGGACTTCTCCAAATCCTTTGATACTGTGCCCCACAAAAGACTATTAAACAAAATCAAAGCTCTGGGAATATCCGGATCAATTTCTGAATGGATACAGGACTTCCTGTCTGAGAGAAAGCAAAGGGTAGTCGTAGGTAATAAAAAATCTTCCTTTAAGAATGTCACCTCAGGAATACCTCAGGGAAGTGTGCTGGGACCAATATTATTTATAATATTTATAACTGACCTGCCAGGCAGGGTCTCATCAAACCTAAAAATATTTGCGGGTGACACAAGTCTTTCGAGCCATAAAAGATGTAAGAGATAAAAATCTCTTGCATGAGGATATTCTGAAACTCGCACAATGGTCCGAGAAATGGCAATTGCCTTTCAATGAAAAGAAGTGCAAAATTATTCATTACGGGAAAAATAATCCTCATTATACCTATAATATGAAGAACACTGTCCTGCAACAAGATACCTATGAAAAGGACTTGGGCGTAACCTTCGACTCCCAATGCTCCTTTCAGAAACACATGAGGACTATCATCTCAAATGCTAACCAGAGAGTAGGAATAATTAAAAGAACTTTCCATCGCCTCAACAAGAACAATTTTCTCATTTTATTTAAGTCTCTTGTTAGGCCAATTTTGGAAAACTGTCCACAAATTTGGAACCCAATTTTTCGGAAAGATATTCTGGAGATCGAAAAGGTTCTGAGACGTGCAACAAAATTAGTTGCAGTTATAAAGGACTTACCCTATAAACAAACGCTTAGGGAATTGAAACTTCCTACCCTTGACTACAAAAGGAAAAGAAGTGACATAATTGAAGTATTTAAAATTATGAAAGGTTTTGATAAAATAAATATGAACCAATTTTTCACCTTGAATAAAAGCAAAGGCAGTCGGGGCCATACTCTCAAACTAGTAAAACCCAGAGCCATTTCAAAGTTAAGGCAACACAGTTTCTCAAACAGGATCATAAATATATGGAACAGTCTCTAACAAAATGTTATTGATGCCGAGTCAATAAATTCATTCAAGAACAGATTAGAAAAGGCATGGGCTGATGATCCATGAAAATTTGACCCCTTATTCATCACATGCTACTAATTATTCCTTGTGTTGCTTATTTACTTGCACTCAAGCAAAAATGAGAGACAAATAAGTGTTCACACTTCCTGTCTACCATTCGCTATTTCGTTAGGTGACGCTAAATGACTGGGCGTCTGCCTCGTTTCCGTCAGGTGGCGAGATTAAACGAGCGCTCCGGCGAGGCTGGTCCCCTGGCCGTTTTCTCAGCTTGCGATAATGGGGGACCTCCGACTTTTTAGTTCAAATTCCTGCCGTTCGCATCGCCACTGAACCAGTGGGCCTATTCGGCACACTGTCACACTGCAAACCCAATGGCTATGAGCAATCTTCATACAGAAGAAGTCAAATATCTCTAAAACCACATGACCTAGACACAAACCACTTGGTATACATATAGAAAACATACAACGAATACATTATATTAAATTTCTAAGGTTAGGGTTCTGTATTTCTATTAATTTTGAATAAAATAAACGTTTTGCACTGGGCGTACCGCCGAACTCAGTGCATTGTCAATGGCCGTGAGCAATCTTCATACAGAAGAAGTCAAATATCTCTAAAACCACAAGACCTAGAGACAAACCGCTTGGTATACATATAGAAAACATACAACGAATACACTATATTAAATTTCTAAGGTTAGGGTTCTGTATTTCTATTAATTTTGAATAAAATAAACGTTTTGCACTGGGCGTACCGCCGAACTCAGTGCATTGTCAATGGCCGTGAGCAATCTTCATACAGAAGAAGTCAAATATCTCTAAAACCACAAGACCTAGAGACAAACCGCTTGGTATACATATAGAAAACATACAACGAATAGATTATATTAAATTTCTAAGGTTAGGGTTCTGTATTTCTATTAATTTTGAATAAAAGATTCCTTTCCCTGTCCCCCCGCTCCCCCACCCCCAAACAAACACTGTAAACCCAACCAGTAGCGGCCAACTAGACCAAAAACCCATCTACAATGGAATGAGCCTGGAAATGATTGTAGTTGGATCCTACTGAGGTACATGATTAATCAATATTAACGTACTTACTAACTCAATAGGCCCCCACCTGAGATTACCATGAACGTAAGTTCAATCACAAAGGCCCACCCTACATCCCCCATCACCCTTTCAAAGAGTATGTTACTACTAGAAAGATAACCAGCTGTGCCCCACCCCTACTAATGCCTGCCATACTAGTCTAACTTAGTTACCTCCCCGCATGTGTTTCTATTTTTCTTATCTTGTTCTTTAACTATCATTCATGTAACGATGTTTTGCTTATTTTCCTGTAATTGTCTATTTGTATATTGTTGTAGATTTGTTTACTGTGTAGAGGCAATTGTGATTAGGGCTGGAAGACCAGTGCATTAGCACTGACAACATGTTATTCAGAGGAATAAAAACACTTGAACAAAAAAAAAAAAAAAATTGCACTACGCGTACCGGCGAACTCAGTGCATTGTCAATGGCCGTTTAGGACCACTGGTACCGATGCGCCATCTAGTGTCAACAAATGAACTACCCCGGATGTCCCCCATTGTAGCATGTTGTTTATTTACTTAATTCAAAGTTTTGTATATTTCAGGAATAGTATTTTTATTAGCACCGATAGTGGTTTTCTAGTTCTAACACATTTACATAGCATGACTTGAATCTATCTAATGAATGTGGAGGAAATAGCTTTCAAGTTCAATATAAAACTATTAGAAGGTTGACCATATAAATAAGAAATCAAAAATAGCGTTGTGGATTATTACGAAAACTATATTACGTTTAGAACAGAAATTATGATTTGCTTCAATAAATTATGATGGGCATTAGTGGGGGGGGGGGGGTACCTGGTTCCTTTAATTCCTCGTAATTACCATAATGTGAGGGTATATAAGGAGTTATTGCACTTACCATGTAGGCTACAGCTCAGTTGTTCTAAGTAAATAAAGGCATTGAAAACACAAAAGGAAACACCAAGTCCATACACAAAATATTTATTTTCATATACAGTTATTTACATCATGCCCGATACACATGTGGGCTTTGCTATATCATAGCTCGGCCAGTCTGTCACCGAGATAAACTACTGTCTGGTCAATTCCCGACTATATAATAGCACTTCCTGTAGGACAGCGTATAACAATCAACACTATGCGATCCATACATAAGTTTATACACACTTTCTACAATATTCAAAGGCAATCCTATATTACATATTGCTGAAATCAAATGTATTAACAATGGTCTTAATTAAACATCGCAGGCGTTTATAGGTTTAGAAATTCGGAATAACACGGAACAAAAACATGATTTGCAAGCATTTTCAGTAGCCACGTTGATTATCATTCCTTAATTTTCGGTCATCAAAACCAGCTACACAAGTACAATATTACTATGTAACAATAGATCCGGACTTCCAATCAATCAGTTTTACCCGATTATATATCTTATTTTTGTTTAAAAGGTTTTTTTAAATATTAAGATTATATCAACTGTATAAGGAGAATAAAATGTTATTCAAACAAAAGTAATAGAATAATGATGGTCACAATACCTTAATCCACATTCAATTATAACTGGTTCCCATGGCCGTCTCAAAATGGAAAATATTTCTCTTATATGGGCATGCAATGATAGTGAAGTCATGTGCCTTCATGTGGGACCAGAAGTAATTAATGTAGGCTACCACGCTATACCCTAACAATTAAAATATTGTAACTGAAGGACATCATAGTTAATGATAAAACAAACGCATGTAGATAAACAGGAAGGGTCTGGAAGTCCCTTTTAGAAGAAGAGTCAAGTTATTTTGGGTAAAGTGTTTAAATACATATCATAAACTATCAATGACGTGTGTATTTACAGAATTTAAATATATTCCTCTTTGTGTTTACCCTTTTTATACAGATGTATATATTGAAATTATTTAAATTTTACTTACATGATTTAGCGTCTAGTGACGTGTTGAAAATAAAATAAAAATGAAGCAAAGCCAAATATTTTTTTAAAAGACAGGTTAAATTACTTCCTTTTAAGAATCCACCAATAATAGGCCTAAACAAAACAGACTAGGGTCTCAAGTGATAGTGTGTTCAGTATAGTGAACGATTCTTTTGGGTAGTATATATTGTGTACTTGGTGAAAGGTCCTCTGTAATTACAACAAATTCGTCTTCCAATAATAGCATTCAAATTGATACCACCAGAATAATCTAAGCAATGATCTGATGATAATTATCTTACTAGCAAGTGATGGTATCTCGGCAACAAAGATCATCTTCACAGGATTTTAAGATGTAATATACAGTATTTACATCCCTAGAGGAGACGGGTCATTTTAGACTACCTTCATTCCTTATAATGCAATTCAATTATCATGATGATTGCACTCTTTCAGTGTAGTTTGTGTAAAAGAGGTTTTCCAGGTATATAAAAAGTGACACTTAGATTTAAGCGAATTGATAAGGGGCGTCACGTTTCACTACAAACCAGTGCTAGTGTTGCTATACGTCAGTTGCGGAATACCAAAGTTAATCAACAGCCCTTCACATTACGTGTGTGGATCTCACTGCAGCAATCTAAATAAAGGCATAATATCACCCTTGTATCAAACAAACAAAAAGTGTGCAATAATGCTTCAAAAGTGAACGGTGGTTCTATTTCCATTACTGAACAAACTATTGCAGTGGCAAATGTACTCACCAATCTATTAGTATACCTTAATTAAAACAAGTTTCATCACCAGAGAAACTACACCTGAGAATGTGTACTGTTAATATATCAAAACTAGCAACCGCTAGGGGGGAAATAGAGCCACCGTCACATTTATGCAAATGTCGTTACCATCTGGTGCCCATTGTTACATAAAGGCCGGACCCAGACTATATAAAGAGCCTTAGGTAGCAGTCTGGAATTCCCTTATTGGCCTTCAAACTCTACTGTCTCTAACACTCCTCCCAATGGTAAATTATCCTAGAATTACCTGGCTACTTATTCAGCCGTATATCAGGCCCCAGAAGTTTATGTATATTCAGTATACACTAATAGCGAGGTAATGGGAAAGAATATGTTGTCTAATGGTCATAATTCCTGGTTATACACAATTTCAACCGAAATAACCCAAACCGTTAGAATCAGTGATTGACAGGTGTTACCATAGCAACTGTTTACTCGATGTTTGTAAATACTAATAGCCATCATATGGCCAGAAACCAAATGGGCTCAAACCTACGGGGTAACCAGATGCTTTGGGAAGAACAATTCCACCCTTTCTTTTTTCAAATAAAAAGAAAAAAGCGCCATACAGGAGAGCTATAAACATCAAGCATTTTCGGGGTAGACTAAGCAGGTGGAGAAGTGAAACGCTGGAATCGAAGACGAATGCAAGAAATCAAAGATGTTGCATTCTAGTACTTGAGAGACAGCATTGAGTATGTATTAACTTTTCTAGTTCCAAAAATCTTACTCTGCAGGTGCATGGAGGACTAAGACTGCATGACACAGCAGCTTGATTCATGCATTACCATAATAATTATAGGAATTTCTCAATCCTGAAAATTTATTTCAGACTGCTATCTATGTACTCTTTTGATACTCGTCATACTCACTTGGGGAAAAGTGAATGCGAATAGCAGATAGTGTTCTTCTATTCGGGAAGGGGTCACTTTTTCACGAATATACGGTAACCGGTTTATAAATAATCAGATGCTCGGCATGGGAGTCTGATCTTATCGGGTGTCGACGGCTGCGCGTGCAAAGCAACTACCATTTTTGTCGAGCTTGACTGAAGCTGCATTTACAGTTAATTCGCCGGCGGTTGAAGCGCAATTTCCTCCACCCTTATGAGGGAGACACATAAGGGTGGGGAGATCCCAGGATCTTAATTGGCACCCAACTGGTTCATCCACTGTCAGTAATTGAAAAGCGCATAAATGACTTTTGGTTCTGCACTATTTCTAAAGGTTTCATTCTTCAATCCTAGAAATTAAGATGTTGTGAATTGTTTCAATTTCAATTCTCCAATAAAAAGAGTAGTGATGTCAAATCAAACCTTTTATGCACAAGAGCTTTGCCTGCGGTGTTGGTTTTCACAACATATTCGAACGAATTGTGTTTGATAGCATGAATTAATTTTGTATTTGAAATAGGCATTAACATAAATGTTGGTAATTTCTAATCAGCCTAACAATCGTCACATGTAATACGCCAAACATGTCACCAGTAACCATCTGTGCAAAGACAGCAGACATTTCAGTGTTCACATAAGTCACTTCAGCGCACAATACACTTTTGGAGATGCGAAATGTCAAACTTTCTAGGACTTACGTGTGCAACTTAAATGGTTTCCTATTCAGAATTAACCATTTTTTTGCAGCAGTTTGTTTTCAAATTCCAGGATTTTGCACACAGTTCGCACAGGACTCTTTGTCCTAGTATGCATTTTTCATTTCAAATTCAGAGTACTTAATATACATATAATACATACAATTACTTAAAGGAGCCAGTGACACTTTTAAATATTACCAATATTTTATATATAAATCGCATTCTTTCTAAGGATATTTAAACACACCATGCCAAATTCCAAAGGTTTTGTATTGTTGGAAAGGAAAACACAAGCTATTCAAAGAATGAGCGATAATATGACTCTTCTTAGCAATGGCGAATCGTGTTTCCCGGTGATGCGGATTCCGAGGGACACCAGTTTGCCAGGGACACTTCCATTCAAATGCATTGTTAACTGCCGTGAGCAAATCTTCATACAGAAGAAGTCAGTTATCTCCCAAATTACACCATCTAGAAACAAATCGTTTGGTACACATATAGAAAACATCTTTACCATAAAGATTATATTAAATTTATAAGGTTAGGGTTCTTGAATTCTATTATTTTTGAATAAAACTAATTTTTTGCACTGCGCGTAGCGTCAAACTCAAGGCATTGTCAATGGTCGTAAGCAATCTTCATACAGAAAATACACAAGAAGTCAAATATCTCTCAAATTACACCATCTAGAAACAAATCGTTTGGTACACATATAGAAAACATCTTTACCAAAAACATTATATTAAATTTATAAGGTTAGTGATGATGCTGTTCGATTTTGACGCATGTGCAGAAGCGATGTGTCCCTCGCAAACTGGTGTCCCTCGGAATCCGCAACACCGGTATGGAATCCAGTCCTAAATGTAGGAAATTATTTCCCCCCCCATGTACACAAATATATAAGTGTAGGTGAAAGTTTGTTTGTTTGTTGTTGTTTTACGTCCTAGCAAGAAAGTAGTTATTAAAGAGACCGCATTCCTTAAACACCACTTTTGAGACATAGTTCACAAAAGCAGAGTTCATGCCTTAATATAAATTATAAAACAGTTCACCAAGTACTCAATGATTACTTAACATGCAAACAAACGTTTTAAACATGGACTGTTGGGAGAATCTTACCGATGTTTCATGGACCAGGAACTCCCGCCATCCCCATACCCCCCACTCGTACAGCTTTAAACAGATACCACCGCAAAAGACTTCCGGATGACACTCGTGAACAGGAAAATAAAACATGTAGATAGCACTTATGGACAGGAAAATAAGACAAAGTATCGCAATCTGTTAATGTTATATCATGACTTACCAACAGGTAAATCAAATGTGTGACGAAGATGATTCTATTTTAGTAAGAACATGCATAATTGTCACAATATTCAATTGTCTTCTAATACATCTCACGGTTCTGGGATTTTCTTTAATTAAAAAAGGAAAGTGCAAATAACTGATTATGCATGTCCGAAAAATCCCTACTTCGAGCTGAGATTGTTCAGAAGAGTAAATATCTACGGAATCTTGTTTTCTTTTTAATTGCCTATTGTAGTCCTGTTAAGTAACGAGTCGTGGTAACTATGCGATAGGTTATCAGTTTGAAACTCGGCATTTTGTGTCCAGAATGTCTTGTTTCCGAAACCGAGTGTAGCCATTTTCCTATTGAAGAGGGTCATCTTGGTTTACTGTCGGTGAGCGCGGCTTATCTTAGGGGGCTTTGTGAGTTTTTAATTGGTTTATTTGTCTTCAAATATACATATATACACATCTATAAAATATTGATTAAAATATTATAGTAATAACTAACGGGTCAGTTGTATATATATATCATTAATCAACACAAATCAGTTGTCAAATTTTAACAAGCAGTGTTTCTTTTGCACAATTATTTATACACATAAAGCTTTCATGCGTGTTTATATGAGTGTATTTGCTTAGAGACGGCCCATAAACATGGAAGTTCTTCACAATCATTTTGGAAGAGGGCGTGAGTGGGGAGGAGGTGGGTATGGGGCTAAGTTACCTCAGCTTACTTTTCAGCCGATCAGTGGCGTTTAAAAAAAATTCATTTCATGTTTTATGAAAATTATTGACATTCATTGACCGTCTCATAATTATTTAAATGCATTACTTGTTTCTCATAATTAAAAAGTTTAAAAAGAAAAATGAAATTGCAAATAATAATTTGTCGATTGGTTACATCCGCCACCGCCTGTCCATCAAAGACCCTTGAGCTGCCTGCCTCAGTTTGAAGTAGGTCGTAACTGGTTGCATACACACAATTAGACCCACATGCATGCCAACCCCACACTACAAAACAACCCTATTTAATCAACACCCCCCTCCATCCCACACACCGTCAAAACAATGGTGCATACCTACAGAGCTCATCGGAATGAACACACACTGAGAATGGCCTGTGCTCGCGAAACAAGAAATGCAGACAACCATGTGTCTTAATGTCGTACCAGTTAATTGCGTTACAAGTTTGTGACATTTCTGGTATTTTATCGACACGCTGCCCGCCCCACACGCCGGTTATTCCACGATACTTCGTAATACATATTTGACGGTGTAGGCGAAGGCTGCGAAGCCGACGATGACGACCAGGTTTGTGAGCGTGCTGCTGATGAAGCCCTGATGGTCCCCGTCGCCGCCGCCGTGGTTCACGTGGTTCCCCGGTCCGCCGCTAGACGAGACGCCGCCAGAGAGCGACACCGAATTGGAGCTTTTGGCTAGTTCCTCCTCCCGCCGCTTCAGCTCCAGTTTCACTTCCTGTAGGGAGCAACGATATTGTCGTGTGGGGTGATGCAAACAAAGGAAACATGGCACCCATAGCCGGCTTAGAAGCCATACTTCTGCCGTTCTGGAGTTAGCGTCCTAAGCATTAGATTATCTAGATGCTTTGATGTAATTATCCTATCCACTCTTACTTGTTAGCATCCTAAGCATTAGATTATCTAGATGCTCTGATGTAATTATCATATTCACGCCTACCTGTTAAGTGTTCTAAGCATTAGAATATCTAGGCACTCTGATGTTATTATTCTATCCACACCTACCTGTCTATGCCATTCATTGCTTGTGAGGTCACTGCAGACTACTTCCATATTTAATTTTAATTAATTAAAATTGATATCTATTGCGAGATGTGGTGTGATGATCTAGAAGTCCACATCCGGGCAGAAAAAGTAACAGTTGCACTGTCAGCAATAGCTAGCATAGTTAGAATAATCGATGGTTATGCTTTCTCATTAGCAACTCAATTAGTCATACATATCAGTCTGTTGACATGTCAATACCTCGCCTGGCACGTAGCCCTTAACTGGATAGTGCAAGCATTGGTAGACACAGCGCAATAATAATGCAATTGAGTTATATATTTCATCATGGTACCAGCGACACTATATTTCAGGATGACAGCATTATAAAACCACCAACTGCGCGCAATCAAAAATGAGCATCCGTCCTGAGATGGTACTAGAACATAAAACACCAATCATTCACCTGTGACTGAAAAATGCTAAGTGCATTTCTGTTTTTGTTTGTTTGGGTTTTACATCTTAGCCACATCTAAGGTCCTATCAGGACATGCACTGACTTGTGGCATTGTGCTCACATGGCAACACTTATAGTGCCGCCCCACTGGGAGACCAAGCTGTCGGCACCATGACCACTGTCAAATAATACTCATAATGAGCGAACCAGTCTTTGCCATATCCCAGTAATGCCCAGCATCAGGCTTGGTAATGAAAAGTATCAATTTTGTAAGTCATTGGCTTAACTCAGCCATGTTTTGGAACCCCCCAACCATTCGCATGGGAATCCAGTGCTCTTACTGATTCATCATCCACCGTGTCAGGTGCAAGTGCATTGCAGACACTCTAGCAGCTGACTCCAGCACACAGAAAAGATTTTTAACAACTCTTTTCAGAATACCATCCAAGCCTACCGTTACTGAGGCAGACGCCCTTCTGAATTCCTATATCAACATTCAGCTGGCATTGTAGCTAACTTAGCTGTGCTTTTATTACAAATAATACCCACTCACCTCTACAATATCGGGGAAGAGGTCGCAGAATGTCCCATCCTTGAGGTTGAATTGCCCGCTTAGTGCCGCTAGCTGTCGTTTCTATGTAGAATAACAAGGCAGAGAGCTAATCATTTTTAGTTATTTTAAATTGGATTACATTTTTTGTAGGGGTTTATTTTTTTAACAGAGCATAATAAAACACAGGGTTAATACACTTAAATTTATGCACACAAAATGTCGGATGAAAGTGATGGAAGATAAAACCCAGAAATGGACGGTGTAGTGGGCATAGTTACAACAATGACAACAGGATGCTCTCCGACCAGAGTCTGCAACGATTAGTCATAGGCAGGGCCGTAGCTAAGCGAGGACGGTGAGAGAGAAAGTGGTAGCTGGAGGTGGGCGGTGGGAGTGGGGTCCCCCCCCCCCCCCGAGAAAAAACAATATGTAACCTTTGGCACTAGTTTGTTTCAAGAATTTATCTGCCATCGCCAACAAAAATTCCTAGCTATGGCTATGGCAGGCATGGTGCTAAGACTATGCTTGGAGAGCACTGAACAAAATCTGATTTCCGGGAATGTTCTGCTCTTCCCTGGCACTGCTAAATCTATCGGATTTCTGCATCCACCCACAGGCTTAATTAACACTGACCGTCACCCAACCCAATGCCAACCATCACCGAAGTAGGTTTCGGAAATAATAAATGAATAAATCAATAAATGTTAAATGAATAAATATGATAGAAATAATACAAATCATATATTAGCAATTGCGGAAATTCGCAAAGTTGTGCAGCTTTTTCATCCTCGTCTAATAGAGTGCACAGATCACATTTAATATTCCACATCAAAACAACATGAATATGAAATGAAATTGGGCAGTACACTGATGCTTCTTAAATTGTTAAATCTAAATTTCTATTTTTACTGCTTTCTATTTCAGTTGTTCCACTCACCGTATAATCTGAGGTTTCTATACTTCCTAGCGTCGGAGCCTTTTCCAACTGAAAGGAAATGATAACAAAATATAAATATATAACACCATTTCTCACCAATGAATTCAACAATTACAAGTTACATGCAATCGGGCACCTCCCTACGCTAGGGTACACTTATAATGTACACCATAGACACTAGATGGCGCCATCTGTATTTCACCGACGTACCTTTCTTAGATGTACCTTGATTATGTGTCTTCATCCTCTATGCTATGTATTACCGAACCACCCACCATGTCGCATCCTGACTACCACTGTACATGTGTTCAAGGTTATCACTATACAAATGCTGAAGAATCATACATGACCCGAATTGGAACACAGCGTCGTAGGTAAGGTTACTTCATAAGGCACCCATTATGAAAAATTACACACAAACAGAGACATTACATCTTTTTGAGACACATTTTTGGCTAAAAAATAATTACAATAATTTATTTTAAGAAAGATTAAATAGGATGTAAACAAATTTTAATAGGATAAATGAAACATCGATTACTGAAACACAATAATAATAATAATAATAATAATCATCAAAATCTCCAAATCATTTGATTAAAAAGATAAATGCCTAAAAACTAAATTGAAATATAATAATATCGATTACACGCATACCATGAAGCTGAGGAGACCAGTAAGGATGGTCGAGACGGACCAGGCTGGGTTCCAGGTGTCAGGATGGAAGTCACTGATCGACAGGCATAACCTGAAAGAACACCACCAATAACATTATAAATTGCATTTATTTGTAACTTGGTTTGTCTATATGGTAATTTTACTGGCTACTGTACCTAAATGTATCTGATGGTTTGAACATTACATTTTATGGGTTTTTTCTGTGAGGCCAGCACATAGTGATTTTGTATTGCAATGGTAAACTCCCCTGACAAAATTGGCCCGCTTAGCATTAACAATAGTCCGAATAGCAACGAAGGCGTGATTGATTGATTTTTCGCTATGTCGTCATCAAGGTCACATTCATTGGGACATGACGCTATAACTATAACTTGCATACTATAGTAGCGCAAATACATTTTAGCATGATACGGCTTGAAAAATAAGGAATTAAGATAGATAATTTAATCAACCAGAGGTGGTTGATTAACCCCAGTCACAGCACTGCTCGCAACCACAAAAAAGGGGTGGCTACAAGTGGTCGCTGACCTCTTTGTGATCATTTTGGTTGCAAGGAGGTTGCAGCTACTGCACTAAAAACATTGCGACCAAAATAGTCGCCCAGAGGTCGGCGACCATTGCTTTGGTTGGAACGAGGTGAATTCTTTGGTACAATGCGGATGGGGTTTTAAATCGTCAACACTCAGGAATGAGAGTTGAATCTAACCCCCCAAAAAGAAGGGGACAAAATTAGAAGCATGTGTGAGTGTGTGTGGGGGGGGGGGGCGACCAAGAAAAAATCGGAAATGCGCACAAAATCGACAATTTCTCACTCCCAGAACTGCAAATATAGGTTTCCACTTAATCGACCTTGACGCTCTCGACTAACCTTGTGTTAACCTTGAAGCGGCCGTTGGGGGTGATGATGTAAATGCTTGGTGGCTTGAAAGGAAATTCGCGTGGGAAGATTAGTTTCCCGTGAAACACACCACCCTCATATGGCGAATCCTCAGGCCCACGCACCACATAATGCCTGAAAGAAAAGATTAATTAATGAAAGCTGCAGTCCGATGAAAGGAGAAACTTTCCAAAATCACTCACCTAGATTTGATTTTGCATATCAAACTTGGTCGTAATACTTGCATTGCGTGTGATTCGCGGCGAAGGAGGAGTGCCCCTGCCTTCCCTGCTTCCTCTCGCGACTGTTGGCCATTGCATCACGACCCCCCCCCCCTCCCCCCCGGGTCCCACCCTTATAACCCGGGCCCAGAGCTGCCTCCAGCCACACCGCCCCTAGCTCTCCTCCCGTCACGCTCTCCTGCCGTCCTGTTTTTTTTTGGCTATCACGATGTATCCCGGGCCTACACTCATGCCTCCTGGAGCAACTCTCGCCGGCCTACAACCCGTCATCGACAGCATGCCTTCCATCGCCCGCGGACGAGGCCGCTGGGGAACCAGGAGATCTGTCGGCAATCCAGCCCTGGACTCCACCTCCGCGACGGAGGTCACTATGGAAGCCACGGCGCGCTCTGTGGAATGCACCGGCATGGTGGAGGCGATGGTGCTGACATCTGCTACCGCCCAGCGCCCTCCTGCCACGGCGCACGCCCCCACCTCCGCGGCTGATGCATCCACAGCACGCTCTGTGGAATGTATCGCCGGCATCGTGGAGGCGATGGCGCTGGCATCTGCTACCGCCCAGCGGCAGCCCCCTCCGGCCACGGTGCATGCATCCAACTTTTTGCCCACCCACATCCCCCTCCACTCAGGCCATCACATCCTTGCGTGGCGAGACCGCCTCCAGGGGTACCACAATCTAGAAGTGGTCGACCTCCTGGAGTTCGGTTTCTCCGCCAACTACTCCGCAGGCGTCCCTCCCTGCCCCACCTATACCAACCACTGGGAACATGAGGTTCACCTCCGCGATTTTGTCTGGACCGAGCTCGCCTACGGCGCCCTCGCCGGCCCTTCACACCCTGGGCCCAGGTCTCCCAAATGATGACCCGCCCCAAGTCCGACCCGGGCAAGAAGCAGGTCATCGTCGACCTCTCCTACCCTCCCGGAGGCAGCGTCAACGCCGGCATCCCCTGTCGGGAGTACCTTTGGAAGCCCCACACTTACAGGCTCCCGTGCATCGCCGACATCTCCCGGGCCTACCGCCAGCTCCGGGCCGACCCCCTCACCTGCCCCTTGTATGGCATCACCCTCGATGGGGCGACGTACGTTGACTTCGCCCCCACCCTTCGGCTGCCGCTCCTCGGGTGGCGCCTGCGTCCAGGTCACCGCGGCCGTCGCCTGGATCCTCCGGCACGAGGGCTTCCACGCCCTCGTCTACGTCGACGACTTTGTCGGGTGCGAGCACTCCTACCTGAGGGCCCGCCAGGCCTTCGGCGGCTTCATCGCCCTTGTCTGCGCCCTCGGGCTGCAGGTTGCCTCTGGGAAGTGCCACGCTCTCGCGGTCCGCCTCACTCACCCTCGGGGAGGAGGCCCATCGCGACCTCAGGTGGTTTGCGCTCTATGGTCGCCTCTAACAGCCTCCACCTCCTCCGCGCCCCTGAGGTACCCCACCTGGTGATAGAGTGTGACTACTACTCCCCGACATGCTGTTACGCCCGAGGCGGTGAACCTTGTCGTGGCCCTCCGGACGCTCCTTCCCGAGGATATCGCGGGCGCCACCGTGGTCGTCAACACCGACAACATGGCCTCCGCCGCTTCCCTGGAGTCTGGGCGCGCTCCCGACACCACCCTCGGGACCTGCGCCCGAGAGCTGTGGCTCATGGCGGCCGCGGGCTCCTTCACCCTATCCATAGTCCACAAGCCCGGGGCCGGCCTCGTCCTCGCTGACGCCCTCAGCACGCGCCAATGTCTCAGCCAGGTGACCCTCTGGAGCTCAAAGACCCTCTGGAGCGGTCGCCCTCTTCGTCCCGGCCTGCCGGCTCCGCCCCATAGCCGCCTGGAATGCCGCCGTCACCCTGGTCCCGGCTGCGCCTTCCGGCGTTCATCATGTCCTCGGGCCGACCGCTGGACCCTCGGACGCTAACGGCCATCCTCCACGGCACCCTCCGGGCCATCTCCGTGTCGGCCCCCGATGCATTCACGCTCCACAGCCACCCAGCATCCTACTCCCGGACATCATGGCGCAGGGCACCTGGACTTTGCAGGCGGTGCACACCTACCTTCCCCGCCTCGCCCCTTCTGGCACCCCTCTCCTTGCTTTTGATGGAGGGCTCTTTTGGGCCCCCCCCCCCCCCCAGACTCTCGCCATGTGCGCTGACTTTCTTTTGATCTCTTGTTCTTCATATGCATTGTCCTATTTACCGTGTGCCTTATTCATTGATTACATTGTTCTACATTGTCCTGTCTCCCTTCAGACTATTGAATAAAGTGCTGTTTTTTTCCACCCCCGCCTCCTCTTCCTTCTTCGTCGTGTATCGGTCATAATGCTTGCATTGCATGTGATTTGCGGCGAAGGAGGAGTGCCCCCCATTCCCTGCTTCCTCTCGAGACCGTTGGCTATTGCATCACGGCCCCCCCTCCGGGTCCCGCCCTTATAACCCGGGCCCGGAGCTGCCTCCAGCTCTCCTCCTGTCACGCCCTCCTGCCTTCCTTTTCCACCCACCCACCATACTTACTCTCCCATCTCAGGGTGGAGGGCTCTTCGGCCCCCCCCCCCCCAGAACTCTCGCCATGTGCGCTGACTTTCTTTTGATCTCTTGTTCTTCATATGCATTGTCCTATTTACATTGTGCCTTATTCATTGATTACATTGTTCTACATATTCATGTACTTGTCTCCCTTCACACTATTGAATAAAGTGCTGTTTTTTCCACCCCCGCCTCCTCTTCCTTCTTTGCCGCATATCATATACTAGTCCACTTATAAAGTGTTTGTTGTGGCAAAGTCAAGTAAATAGAAGGCCGTGGTGTCAGAATATTTTGTTACATGTATGCCAAAATTAATTTAGCAAATCTTCATTTTAAATATCTAAAATGTTGGCCATTATGCTAAAAGTTACTTCAGGTAGATAATAACGATCAACCTAATATATTTATCTTCAAAAACCCAATGGAGGTTTAAAATCATCGGATTGTATAATTCTAAACTTTAGAGATAAAGATGTTAGGTTTAAAGAAATATTCCTTCCCTCAGCTTAAACGAAAAACTTGCAGTCTCCACAATGTCTGCATGGTAGTATGTCACAAGTATCTAATGCCGAGATTCAGTACACAGGATACCCCCCACCCCAACGAAAACATCGCTGAATTACGATTCTGATTAATCAATTAATTACCCTGATGGAAGTAGGGTGGGGCGAGACAAGCATCCCCCAGTAATTATAGGTGCACTAAAGCTGCATAGTCCGCACAATTGTTTTTATAAAACACATATTGGATGCAGGTGCACTCAGTAAACATTCCTTGTGGCATAGTATGGAAGACAAAGTCAATTTAAAGCCATGTAGTCAGATGAAAGCATCAAATTTACTAAACCAAAAGATTTACCTAGATTGTATCCTACATATCCAACTTAGATATCAGGGCACTTTATTAAGTATTTGTTGCTGCATAGAAGGGGATGGACACTAAAGTCAAGTTAATAGAACTGGTTTTGCTGAAGCCTTTGGTGTCAGGACTTTTATGGGCTTGCCAACATTAATTTGACATGTTTTCACTTCAAATATCTCCAAAGTTAGTAATTCAAAATGAAAGTTACTACAAATTAAAGTAATGTAGATTATAATGATCAAGCTAATATATTATCTCAGAAAATAGCAGAACCTCAAAACCATCAGACTATGCAATTTAAATAGAACCTTTCAACACTGAAGCCGATGGTGGCCAGCATTTTTAAGTGTAGGCCCTACACCAACAATAATTTTGCATGCCTTTACTTCAAATATCGCCAAGGTTAGTCATTTATAGTAAAAATTACTCCAAGTTAAAGTAAGGTAAATTATACCGATGAACCTGATATACTTATCTCAAAATACAACAGAAACTCAAAACCATCGGATTAGGAAACTTAATATTTTCAGGATTACAATTCCAACAAACTACAGCCTACCGGCCTGCGATGGCCAAAAGGCCTGCCAGGTAGCCCAGCGCATGTAGATGCATACTGACCATTCTAGGATATTTGATGGAAGAGGCTGGGCTACAATGTAAGGCACTGGGTCCCGAACTATGCGCATATAGTCCTGCTTTAGGCGCGCAGTGGCTGTTGTGTTTGTCCGTTTTGACATCTAGAAGAGAGAGAGAGAGAGAGAGAAAGAAAGTAATGAATTATGGAGATTTGAAAGTAATCTCGGACAATAAGAAAGATCACAACAATCACTCGCTATCCAAGCAATGTCCATAATGATTGGGCATAGGCATAGTGTTAAGACTATTGTGGGAGGACTATAAAACCTGATATCTGTTTTTTTCTCATGATTCCCCAACACAGTAGTAAAGAACAGCCGGGGTGGCCGAATGAGTTGAACATCTGTGTCCCGCTTTGGTAGATTGTGGGATTCGAACCCTGGTCGAGTGAAACCAATGACTTAAAAATTGATACTTGTCACTTTCTAGCCAGGCGCTCGGGCATTATTTGGATAGGGCATGGACTGGTTGGCTCAGTGTCAGGATAATGTGACTGAGTGGGATATCAGGTCATGGCAGCCTGGTCTCCCAATGGAGCATCACTATAAAGTCACCATGAGAGTGGACTGTCACAAGTCGGTACCAGTCCTGGCATGACCTTAGATGTTGCCAGGACGCAAAACTCCAACAACCAACCAAACAACAATAGTAACACTAGAAGCAGTGGTCTATCGGACACTTGGGAGACTTTCACTTCAGTGTTTTCGTGGTTCCCTGTGTATGGGGAGGCTGACAGACTGGCGACTGCTGCCGAAACACGTCATTAAATGCAAGTGCTTTCAACAGGTTCTTGTTAACATTTGATATTTCAGGTATTCCAGATATCCCAGATCTAGATAAGTCTAGATTTAGGTCTAGAAATGTAAAGTTAGATATGTCTAGAGTTGCTACAATAAGTGTTCATGTTGCTAATCAAGGCAATATCTAACAAATGTTCACCCCCATCACACTGTAGGGGTGAATGACAACTATGTCTAAATCTGAGTAAAAATTATTTTGGTATGAATCACCTGTAAATAAGGGTTAGAGCTTCTGGTTGCAGCAGTGTTTATCTATATTGGTGTAGAGTTGATGAAATGGGAGAGAATGCAAAAAAGCAAGATGGTGACCACAGAAAGCTCCCGATTCGAGTTTTAAAGTTGATTAATTTACATAAATTCACGAAGTCTTCATTCCCATATACTCATGTTTTGGGTTGTTATTTTGTTCGTAGCTTAGTTGATTGAGCAGGGGAAATTTCAATTGTAGTCTGCCTTGCCCTATCCTAATAATGTCAAGCCCCTTCCCATCTCCACTACACCTTCTTTCAACACCTATTACCTAACATTTTCATCATGTAAGTCCGCACTGCAATCTCAGACTTCCATTCATTAGGCCACACAATACAAAACCGGGTTTTTCACATTTGGTATTGATGATTTACACTATATGTGTATTAGAGATATATATGTTAATTGTATATGTTTAAAAAAAAAAGAATATATATATATATATATATTATTCAAGAGAATGACTGTCACAAGTATCTAATGCAGAGATTCAGTACACAGGATACCCCCCCCCCCCCCCCAAAAAAAACATCGCTGAATTGCGATTCTGATTAATCAATCAATTACCCTGATGGAAGTAGGGTGGGGCGAGACAAGCATCCCCCCAGTAATTACTAAAGCGGACTATGCACTAAAGCTGCATAGTCCGTACAACGTATTGGATGCTGGTGTACTCAGTAAACATTCATTGCTGCATAGCACGGAATACAAAGTCAATTTATAGAGAGCGAGAGCAGGAGCAGAAGGAGGAGAAGGAGAGAGAGAGAACCAGATAGCTCTACAAAACAAATGTATCCCGTTTAAATACATCAAACCCGCTTAATTTAACATATAGAATAGTCAATAGTCATAGATGGACTTATAGGATATAGGCCTGTGCTATGGCTATGCCCTAGGGTAGGTACCTGCCATTCCGCTGGGGGCGCCACTATCGCCTGACCAATAAACTTGTACAACTATTTGCGACCTCATCTCAGACAGAGTAAAGTCAGAAAAAGGCAACCCACCCGAGACTCATGCACAGTACCCGCATTATTACACCCGTTTTTGAAGGGCCAAAGATTTCAGCAATGATATAGACTATTTTCACTGTTGTACGACGTTTGAAAGGCACTTTACTAAGCTATTCAAGTCTTCTATGCAAAATTCAGAGGTAAGACTGCCAGAAATGGCCATGTTAACTATTAGAATGTGAATCTTTATCACTTTTCTTCCTAAAAATGGTCATACAATGATTACAACGGTAATCACAAATCTATAATCAGGCAGAGTATTGTAGGTGTCAGGCGGTTTTGTATACCGGTTGCATGGAAACCCACATTTTTCGGTGATCTCAATTATCAGCTTTGATAAGCTGAGATGATTTGCCATAGCAAGAAGAACCTTGGTATCAAGATTGATCAGGATCCAGGAAACCTACATTTTCCTGTGATCTATTTAAAAAAAAAAAACAGTTTTGATAAGCTGGGGTGATTTGCCATTAAGAAACTACAAAGAAATGTTATAATTAGTCTATTTAACAGTCCTTAATATTTCAATAATACGGCACTTCTCTAAATCTAATGCATTACCATTACCTAACACAAAAGATCTGAAAGTCAACACCCTTCAAATGCACATATCTCACTCAATTTTTGGAATATCTTAAAAAATCAAAAAGCAGATTGCTTTTGATTCATTGGAGCTTCTAATTAAATTATATTTGAATGTTTGGACTAATTTTACAATTTTAGGAGGGTACCTACCTAGACCTAGGCATAGCAGAAACAAAGTTATTACACTACAGTAGGTACATCAAATCCCGCTGGTTTCTATATGCCTATATACAGATAAGTAAAATTCGAAAATCATTCTAGTACTAGTAGTCTGACAATCCTCAATATTTTTTTTTTTTAAATCTAATTAATTTTTTTTTAATTGAGGCTGTATTTATACTGTCCATAGCATGTAAGCCCGGGTATCCAGGCTTGTTTTCAATGCTGGCCAGCTGTAGTGTTGGTGTTGTCTTACCAAGCAGTAGCTGCCGATAAGTTATTTGATTGTCTGCATTTCAGTAGCAGATAGATCTGTTGGTACACTTAGTAGCCTATGTTAGTTCCTTTGGGCCCTCTTGGCATTGAATTTTTGTTCTATTCTTATTACTATGTTAGTTGTTTTCTTAGGGTTCTATGTTAGTGTTTTGGGGTTTTCTTGGGAAGAGTTTTCCGCTTTTTTCTACTCAATTCTATACTAGCCTATTTTATTTACATGTCCATAGGCCTGTACGTAATAGGTGGTTGAGTTATGTTTGTTTGAATTTGATTTGATTTATATTGTTGTTGGATATGTTATCTGGCTTTTATATTTCCGGTTATCCCGCCCTGGGCTGTCCAGTTGGTGGGCCGTGACATATCACCTGCCCCCTTGGGGTGCAGTTCAGTTGGGGTTCCCAGTTTTTATTTTACACAGATATTTTTTGTATGTTTTTAGGTCAGGGATTTGTCTTTCTTTCACCGTTTGCGCATTCCATGCCTTGGCGGCCATTTCCAGTGTGCTCCTTTCATGGGCTTTGATCTGGCTTCTGGTCTACCTTAGTAGTGGTGCCTTGCTTGCTCTGGTGTCCCTTAGTGGTTGGGTTAGACGCTTAATGTCTTGGCTATATCCATATGCTAATGTTTTTAGGTGGATTATCCTCCTGTTTTCTAGTAGCTTTACTTTAGTTCTTTTGTGTAGGTCATAAGTGGGGTGTAGTTTGTCTACTTTCAGGCAGATTTTCAGGGCCCTATTTTGTAGTATCTGCAATTTTTTAAGTATCTCTTTTTTTTAGCACCCATGTAGATTACATCCCCATAGTCAAAGTAGGGGAGTACCATGCCTTTGAAGATTTTTATTGACATATCTTGTGTCATATAGTTTCTTAGTTTAGCAAATAGCCATAGTTTGTGATTTACTTTTTGTATGATTTTTGTTACACACAGATTGTAGTTTAGCTGGCTATCTAGTTCTAGGCCTAGGTATTTGTAGTGATTTACACTTTCCAGTGTTTGGCTTCCTAGTGTGCATTGTAGGTTTCTTCCTGTGATTGTTATTTATCTTTCATTTAATACCTATATTCCGAATTATATTGTGTATATGTGTCCATTTGGTTAGATACTACAGTGCTTTTAAGTTTGTGTGTGCATCGGCGGCATCGTTAGAATTCCAGGATTAAGCATTATCTTTAGAGCTTTATACAAGACTTACTTGTAGTTTGTGGTATTCCTGAGATTCTTAAGAATCTATGAATTATGTTGTAAGTAATGTGTGAATTCCAGGATTAAGTGTGGTTTTTAGAGTTTTAGTAGTTGTTTTAAATTATAGTATGTAATAATGTTTGAATTTATGGTTGCCATGGAAACACACATTTTGTTGTGATATCATTTTTTTTATATCAGCTTTGCCTTTGATAAGCTGAGGTGATTTGCCATACCAAGAATCACCTTGATCTCAAGTTTGATCAGGATCTGACCATTAATAAAGAAACTACAAAGAACTGTACCTATCCTGGAACACAAATGAACTACACTACACGTTATGTATCAGCAACACAGGCTAATTTTCTCACAGTTACACTATTGGTTTTCAGTTGCAGATGTGTTACCTGAGTCTATGTAGTGCGGTTAACTTACTCAGGCTACTGTACTAGTCTACAACTGTACTGTCTCTAGACTGTGGTGAGCCTAATCCACCATTCCATGTGCCAGATATATTGAGATAAAGTCAAAAGTGGACTGACTGATCACTGAAACAGTTTGATCCAAGGATTTTAAGATAGAAAGCGGTATTTTACAATAAGAACCTACGATAAACACTGAATATGTCATGTATTACTTATGATGAGATGGTTTTATTTGTTAAATACTTACCTTAAATTGAAGTTACTATCCAGTATTCCCGTAAAAATGCAAATGTCAACAAGGAAAGACACGACACACGACACCCTTGTCCCACCACTCACTTTTCATGGAGTGACCTAAGCTGCACATACGCACTATGTATAACTTTATTATAACTTTATAAGTGTTAGGTTTTTTTTCAAATGTCTAAATTTGTTTAGGTTGCGTGAGGATTGATTAATGTACTATCAGCATATTATTTAAAGAAAGTACAATAAGATGTAGGCTTTAAATGATACACATGTTTTTAGTGGACCTTTGTAGGCCTAGAACTTAGAAGCCAAGTGCACCTCGGCACAACACCTGAACAGAATATGAAAAATATATACAAAATAGCTATTGGGATGTTACGAATACCAGAAACATTCAATGTAATAAATGTCCATCCTCGCTAGTGATAATGGTCCAATGGAACATTCTTAGATCACCATTCAACTCGTACACTAATAATACTACTCTGGGACTGAGTAGGGGTAAATCTTTTTATCGAGGGAGAGGCACATTACGTTATCTTGGGTGTACATGGTCGATTTTGTCATATGGATTTTGGTTTCTAAATTTTACGTCGTTTTCTTGAAATTCCCGGACCTGCAGATCAAATCAAATAACGCATAGTTTCATGGTATTTAGTTCTCGAACTAAGAGAATGGACACTACCAAACCGGAAATGGAGTACCAAGGTATAACTTTCAGCAGCAAATCTTCCTTTGATTTCTTAATTAAAACATATACTTTATTTGTTCTAATATGATTGTATAGTTAATGAAATCATTCTTATGGGTGAATGATCTATTCAGGTGTTCATCATCTATTTAAATTCGTTTATGCCGACTACACTATTATTCTCCATAAACTACATCCGGCTGGACAGCATATGTGTAAACACTTAAAGCTGGCACAACATAACAAGAGCACATGGAAGTTCGGCAACACTTGTGTATTGATCTGCTAGTCAGTATATCGCCATGGTTTATATCACATGTACTAGGTCTTTAAAAAGAAAAGTGTAGTAAGCCTGGTATAATGCTATATTAGATCAAATATTCACCCCGATCCACAGACAAACCAGAACTTCTTCTAAGTTCTAGACTAGAGATAGTAGAGTAGGTACCCCACCACTAAAATTTGAAAATTATTCCAAACATTCAAATTATAATTTCTTTGGAAGCTCCAATGAATCAAAAGCAAAATGCTTTTAGAATTTATAAGATATTCAAAAAATTGAGTTGAGATATGACATCATATGTGCATTTGAAGGTTGTTGAATTTCAGATTTCAGATTAGAGAAGTGCCTTATATATAGGGTATTCACGTGACGTCACGAACCGGATGCGCGGCCATTGTGGCGATATCAACTCGTAAACATCCCATAGACTTTGCCTGAACGCGCAGTGGAAAAAGTCTATTTCATTCAAAAATAATAGAAATCCAGAACCCTAACCGTATAAATTTAATATAATCTATTCATTGAATATGTTTTCTATATGTGTACCAAGCGATTTGTTTCTAGGTGGTGTGGTTTTAGAGATATTTCACTTTTTCTTTATGAAGATTGCTCATGGCCATTGACAATGCACTGGCACTGACACTCAGAATATCCCAACTTTCACTATTACCTCTGTTTTTAATACTTTCAGCGTAAATTGCTCTTAGGTTACATTAAATACTTCAGATCTTCCTCTTCAATCGCGCATTAAGATATTTTTAATCGATCCAATGAAAGCTTTTAAATTTATTTTACAAAAATAAATGCTCCACATAGACATAGCATTGCCGTATTTTACCCTTCGCGGGCAGTTTGCCGGTACGCGCAGTGCAAAACGCCAGTTTTATTCAAAATTAAAAGAAATCCAGAACCCTGACCGTATCAATTTATATAATCTATTTGGTAAACATGTTTTCTATATGTATTCCAATCAGTTTGTTTCTAGGTGTATTAATTTTAGAGATATTTAACTTTTTCTGTCTGAAGATTGCTCATAGCCATTGAGTTTGCACTGTGACAGTGTGTTATTATTGTGGTTACTATCGCCGCAATGGCCGCACTTCCGGTTAGCGTGACGTCGGTGCATACCCTATATAGGGTATGCACCGACGTCACGCTAAGCGGAAGTGCGGCCATTGCGGCGATAGTAACCACAATAACAACACACTGTCACAGTGCAAACTGAATGGCTATGAGCAATCTTCCTCCAGAAAAGGTTAAATATCTCTGAAACTACACCACTTAGAAACAAACTGATTGGAATACACATAGAAAACATGTTTATCAAAAAGATTATATTAAATTGATACGGTTAGGGTTATGGATTTCTATTAAATTTGAATAAAACTGGCGTTTTGCACTGCGCGTACCGGCAAACTGCCCGCGAAGGGTAAAATCGGCAATGCTATGTCTATGTGGAGCATTTATTTTTGTAAAATAAATTTAAAAGCTTTAATTGGATCGATTAAAAATATCTTAATGCGCGATTGAAGAGGAAGATCTGAAGTATTTAATGTAACCTAAGAGCAATTTACGCTGAAAGTATTAAAAACAGAGGTAATAGTGAAAGTTGGGATATTCTGAGAGTCAGTGCCAGTGCATTGTCAATGGCCGTGAGCAATCTTCATACAGAAAAAGTGAAATATCTCTAAAACTACACCACTTAGAAACAAACTGCTTGGTACACATATAGAAAACATATTCAACGAATAGATTATATTAAATTTATAAGGTTATGGTTCCGGAATTCTATTAATTTTGAATGAAATACACGTTTTCAACTGCGCGTACAGCCAAACTCTATGGGATGTTTACTGGTTGATATCGCCACAATGGCCGCGCATCCGGTTCGTGTCGTCACGTGAATACCCTATATTTAGGACGTTTTTTTGTGGTAAATATGTATATTCTGCTGAATAAGTCTTTTGTCAGTGCTGAAGCACTGGTCTTCCAGCCATTTTTCAATTCAGGGTTTTTTACACAAAAGGTATATAGAATAAGGTGCACAATACCTGTTGAATAGACAATTTGCACCATGTAACACAATGAAATTCTGAAACCCCAAAGTTCCATAACTATATGGTACAGTAGTGTCATATAACCAGATCAATATTAGTCAGATCAATGTGAGTATTTACATAGTATTTAGAATGTAAGCAGAAGTTATCTTCTGTATTCAGTTGGTAAACTTGTAGTAAGTTTTAATGTTCAGTTGCAGTTAGGCAAGCGGTATATAAATGTTGGTTTGTTAGGACAATTCTAGTGTAACTCTAATGTAGCTAGTTATGTGAGTTTATGAATTATGTTGTTGGGGTGGGGTTGTTAATAATACACTGGACCATCTGTGACCAGTGCATTTAGGTCTTAAATTTTACATTTTTACCTGGACTGTCTCTGTCATCGTATATGGTTGACTGGAGATAACAGAGGAACAGCAACAAATTAAAAAAGTGGGGGGTGGGGGGGGGGGGAGAAACCGAGGCTGAGGGTTTGGTGGTCTGCCACTTACGGTATGGTGATGCCATGGAACATACTTTACTGCAACTGCATAAGGGCCTGCCCAATCCGATGTACTCTTAGTGAGTTTTTAAATTCTAGGTAAGAGGACGCTGCCCTGGTTCTGGTTGGTAGGTTGTTCCACATCATGCTGCCTTTGTAAATTGGTGCTTTAATTAGTTTGTTTGTGAAAGGCTTGGGGACTTTGAGTAGAGTGGAATCAGCCCGTCTAGTATTCCTTTTTGTGTTTTCTATATATTGGGTATCTCTGGCTCTTCTGTACATAAATGATAGGAGATGTGAATCTCTTCTAACCATTAAGTAATCTAAGTTTGCTTTGTCATGCATTTCCTGTACACTTAGTGTTTTGCCCCAATAAATTGTTCTTAACGCCTGGTTTTGGATCCTTTATAGCTTAGTCAGTTGCTGCTTTGTGAGCAATTCATAAATTATATCATTATAGTCTATTATTGGTAGAACTGTTGATTTATACAGCAGTAGGGCAGTGTTTTCGCTTATGAAGCTCCGCATCTTCCTGATTGTAGTAATTTTTAGTGCCAATGATTGAGTTAGTCTAGCCAGCTGTTGATTCCCATTTAAGGTAGAATCAATCACTGTTCCTAAGTACCTGTATGCACTTGCCTCCTTAATTTGGTTTCCGCCAATATGCAGTGTTATGGGTTGTGCCCTTGCCTTCCTTGCTTTGGTGCCATAAATGACAAACTCAGTTTTATTGGTGTTAAGGGATAGTTTGTTTTCACTACACCACAGGTTAACCCTGTTCAGCACTGTCCGAACCTGATCGGTTGCTATTTGGAAATCTTTATTGTGTACTGTGAGTGCTGCATAGTCTGCAAATAATGTGAATGTTGCATCCTCTGATACTTGGGGTAAATCATTTATAAAGATTAAAAACAGAAGGGGGGCCCAGGGTTGAACCCTGCGGAACTCCAGTTTTAATAGTCCTGATGGTTGACTCAGTGTCATTAAGTTTTGTGCATTGTTTCCTATTAGTTAAGTAGTTGGCCATGAATTTACAGGTTTTCTTCCCCAGTCCTGCTTTCTGGATTTTCTGCAATAGTATTCTATGGTCAATTGTATCGAAAGCTTTTTTGAAGTCGAGGTATACTGCAATTGTAAGTTCACCTTTGTCCATGTTGGTCAATAACTCATCTATAAGAGAGGCCAATGCCCTAGTTCTTGATCTGTCTTTTCTAAATCCATTTTGTTGGGTGGTTAGGTAATTTGAAGACTCTAAAAATGTTTTTATCTCATCATGTATTATTTGTTCTATGATTTTGCCAGGAAGACGGAGAATAGATATTGGGTGCAGCTCACTACAGTATCTTGGGTTATTGGTCTTTGGGATGGGTGAAACTGTAGCTTGTTTCCAGCTTTCCAGAAAAATACCAGTGTTGACCACTAGGTTATACAGGTGAGTGAATTCATTTATAAGTGCAGTAATTGAAATCTTCATTAGGGCTGAGCTGATGTCTTTAATGCCAGATGACTTATATGCTGATGCAGCATTGACCTTTCTGAGGATTTGCTCCAGTGTTATCTCAGTCAAATCATACGTCTGATCATTGGTGGTGACCATGTAGGTGTCCTGACTATCTACAGCCTGGTCAAACTTTCTGGCAAGATTCTCACCGACATCAATAAAGTAGTTGTTAATCTCTTCTGCCAGGAGGCTATCTAGTATTCTCTCCCCGTTGTCCTCATTACTGAGGTTGCTGATAATGGATTTTGCTTCCGGGTTAATTTGTTGCAGTTCATGCCAGAGTCTCTTGGGTTTTTCTTATACTTATTTATCTGGTCTAAACAGTGCCTAGACTTGGCTTTTCGCACCTCGTTTCTGGCCTTCCTGACCATACATTCAGCTATAAATTGATCCCCAGGGTCTCTTGTTATATCTGATTTCCGAATGAAATAATCTCTGTCCTGTTGTAATTCTAGGAGTTCATTGTTCAAATAACCAGCTGTTTTGTTTCTTATATCAAGTCTAACCAGGGGACAGTGTTTGTTTGCAGCATTGACAATCATTTCTTGTATCATGTCCCAGCATTTGTTTGGATCTTCCTCTGATAGTAGTTCTGCTGTATTGTTTTCCCTCAAAGTGGCTGCTAGATCATTGAAGTTACAATTCCTGTAGGTGGAGCCCCACTAGATGGTGGTTCTTTTGTCATTTCTGGGCTTTTTCTTTATTATATATATTGGTTTATGGTCGCTTATATTGTAGTTCAATACACCCGATTTTGTACAGTACTTATTTTTAATTACTTGCTGGAGTTCATGTTCTGCTGCAAATTGTTTCATATAGCCTGCAAGTGGGTGCCTCTTAGCGCTGTAGTCAATGTTAAAATCACCAATTAGGAGCACTTCATACTTATTAATGTCTGGGATCTGATTCATTGACATGCTTATTTGCTCTATTGCTTCATTTATGTTTCCATTTGGAGGTCTGTAGATGTTACCTATTAATATTCTTTTTGTGCAGGGTCTAGTTATGACAGCCCATTGGAGTTCAATGTTTGGATTAGAGCAATTTTGTTCCAAATACTTGTCTGAATCCACGTGCAGGTTAGTCCTGCAATAGATCCCTAAACCTCCACCATTCTTGACCTGACCACTTTGTAGTTTTGTCTTCCTATCAGCTCTAAGAAACCGGTAATTAGGGATTGATGTTAACTTTGTCTCCATAGATTTATTGAGCCATGTCTCAGATATTGTGAATATATCAAACCCTGATCTTGGTAGGTCTAGTCTTAATTGTTCTATCTTATGGGTTAAGCTGCGTACATTCAGGTGGCCAATCTTAAATCCAGGGAGGCCCTTTAAATCGCTTAGAGGAAGCTTGCCTTCCTGACATCACCTGTTTTGTTTATCCTCCAATTTCCCTCAGCACAGTTCTCAACCCCCATGTCCCAGTGCCCCAATGGCCCAACAAATATAAGTTTATATGAATTAATTAGGTTTCCAGTCAACCAGTGTTTTAAAGTAGGTCCAGTTTCCCTAGACCACAGCCAGCCAGTCTCACATAGGAGTGTGGAAAATACCAATGTAGTATCTCCATTGGCCATCCTATTGTTGTATTAGTATTAATTAGTGCTTTAAGGTTAACACTAATCAGACAATTCCAATTAATTAGACTAATGTAGTTTCTTTATTAATGATCAGATCCTGATCAAAGTTCACACCAAGGTTCTTCTTCCTATGGCAAATCACCCCAGCTTATCAAAACTGGTAACAAAAAAATTAGATCACAGGAGAATGTAGGTTTCCATGGCAACCATAATACAATCATGGCCACAACTGCAGTTTCTTTATTAATTGTTTGATCCTGATCAATCTTGATACCAATGTTCTTCTTGCTATGAGAAATCATCTCAGCTCATCAAAACTGGTATAAATAAATTATATCACAGAAAAATGTGGGTTTCCATGCCAACTGTTATACAAAACTGCCTGACACCTACAATACTCTGCCAGGTTCTAGACTTGCGATTCCAGTTGTAGTCATTGTATAACCATTTTTAGGAAGAAAAAATGCTAAAGATTCACATTCTAAAAGTTAGCATGGACATTCCTGGCAGTCTTCCCTCTGAATTTTGCATCTGAAGATTTGAATAGCTTAGTAAAATGCCTTTCAAATGTTGTACAGCAATGAAAATAATCTCTATCCGAAATCTCTTTTGCTTAAAAAACGGATGTAACAATAAGGGTACTGCGCATGAGTCTTGGGTGGGGGTGCCTTTTCCTGACTCTACTCTGCCTGAGATGAGGTCGCAAAAAGTTGTACAAGTTTATTGGTCAGGCGATAGTGGCGCCCCCAGCGGATTATAGGTACCTAACAGGGGTGAACCCTAATGTAGTCTAAATATGAGCGAAAATAGCTTTAGTATGGAACAGGAAGTAGATCAAATCAGGATCAAATGGCCTCCGATATCGGCATAGAGTTGGTGAAATGGGAGAGAATGCAAGACAAGATGGCGGCAATAAAACTCTGTCGGTTTTATTTAAAAATGTCCTTAAACTACATGTTTTATTATATATTTCAAATCAAAAGTAGTGGGTAAATATGGAGATTTATGTGAAGAATATATTTTGCTTCTTAAATTAAGAATTTACCAGCTCAAATCATTTCCCCACCATGTCGAAATTCTTCGCCCGTTTTTCAAATATTTTGGTTTTCACCCCTGTACTGGATGTACGAGGTGAATCCTTTATCTAAAGCCCTGTTCACACGGGCAAAATGCGAGGCGAACTAGACAAATCGAATCAGGTGAGGCGAATTAGGCGCCCGTTCACACGGGCAGTACTTGGGCCGGAAATCGAATGCTGCGCATGAGCAAGTCAGGACTAACCAGCGCCATTTTGGGTTCGACAACGCCGGCACCAGAGTGTGGGTTCGACCTACATATGTAATGACTGAAAAGTATTGGTTTGGAACGGTCAAAACTTCTGCTGGGCAGTGAAACCCTAAAAATAAATGATGAAAAAAATATCTGTGCGTAGATAGCGGTTTCATTAATTAAATTATATAATATGCGCTTCTGATCGACCGGAAAGTCAACAAACTAAGGTCTCGACTGCGCATGCGTGTGAGGTGCTTAATCCGCCTCAGTGCGTCCACACGGGCAAATAAATCGAATCAGAGAAATCGCCTCACGTAGACTACCTCGCTTAGGTGGTCTACACGATCCGCATCACATGAGTCGAATCAGCCCTAATCCGCATCAGACACCCGTTCACACGAGAAATGTGAGGCGAACTAGGCAAGTCGCTTTCTATGAATCGATTTACATTCCCCGTGTGAACAGGGCTTAAGTAATACTAAGACTTAGTCTTAGTAATAATATGAATAAGCAATGCTTAGGACCCCACCCAGCCCACATTAGTCGGAATTATGAAACTGTCTATAGAGGGAGTGCACGTGACATCATCACTCAGCAGTCAGCGGTCAACAGCCAGCCATCTTGGATTACGAGCACCCTCCCTAGCCATGTGAATGCAGTAAAACAATAGTTTTCTTGTGTTCTGGGAGGTTCTTGGCAGTTTACATCCAATGTGTTTACTTACAGCACTTTAGCAACAATTTCTGAGGCCAAACTGCTCAAAACAGTGACAAATGAACCAACAAATCAGTAAATAAGCACAGTGTAGGCAGTTGCAAGCCGTCTGTATGTAATCCAATATGGCCATCAAAAGTTGTCTTGGGACGTCATTACACCCCCTCTATAGACTGCCTCGACAGCAAAACAAAGACAGACAGCCATTTAAAATTTGTGTATTGAGGCTGTATTTATACTGTCCATAGCATATAAGCCTGGGTATTCAGGCTTGTTTTCAATGCTGGCCAGCTGTAGTGTTGGTGTTATCTTATCATGCAGTAGCTGCTGATAATGTATTTGATTGTCTGCATTTCAGTAGCAGATAGATAGTTGGGTGTTATGGTTAGCCTATGTTAGTTTTTTGGGATTTTCTTGGCATATATGTGTTTTATTTTTTCTACTCTTACTACTATATTAGTACTAGACTAGCCTACTCCTATTTACATATCATAGGCTTGTATGTAGCTGTGTGGTGTGCTATCTGGCTACTTTTGGCATGGTTACCTTCCATTGGGTGTCCCACTGGTGGGCCGTGACATATCACATGCCCCTTTGCAGTGCAGCTTAGTGGGGGTTTCCTAGCCTTATTCTGCACAGATATTTTTTGTATGTTTTTTGGTCAGGAATTTGTCATTCCTTGACTGTTTGGGCATTCCACACCTTGGCAGCCATTTCCAGCATGCTTCTCTCATGGGCTTTTATTTGGCTTCTGGTCTGCTTTAGTAGTGGCGCACCCACATTAGTTGGAATTGCGAAACTGTCTATAAACTGCACGATGAAAGCGCCGTCGACAGGAAAACAAAGACATACAGCCATTGAGTTTGCCGATATGCGCAGTACAAAACTTCAATTTTATTCTGAATTAATAGAAATACATAACAATTTGGCATATTATGCGATTCAACACGAGTATATTTATGTAACTACCACAACGCTGAGTCTGAAATAAGGTATTGAATTGAATATATTATTAACCAATCGCTGTCGTCCAACCTGTTTGCTGCAGACCGAAGTTTGACGAGCTGTTTCCGGTTGCTGGATTCTGGTGATTCCATTTTCCACCTCTAGTATGGCTATTGTTTATGTATGTATATATATACACAAGTGTTAGTCATTAGCCTCCCCCTTGGATATAGTTTTTATATCTAGACATACTCCTCTCCTCCTGTTTAAACTTATTCACAATCAGATGGCCGAATGGGTTAGTGTGTCCATCTCCTGTGTTGGTAGATCATGTGATCGTGGGTTCGAACCCTGGTCGAGTCAAACCAATGACTTAAAAATTTATACTTGTCGCTTCCTAGCCAGGCGCTCGGCATTATTAGGATAGGGCAAGGAGCCATGGAATGAGGGAGACCAATCGTCCACGATTGAAATTTCCCCTGCTTAAACAACTAATTTACAAAAAAAAGACTGCGACTAGGTTGTATCTTCCATGTGTTTTGATATAAAATATAACATTTGGCTTTTAAATTATGTGGTATGCATCGTGGCACCTTTTTTATGTGCTCTTTTCTCTAATTTTGGGACCTGGCTAGCATACCAGATGATGAACTGCGGGAGGACTAAGTAAGACAAAGTCAAAGAAGCAATTTAAATTGTGTTCCAGTTCTTAGGGATATTATTAATTGTGCGATACAAGGTATTAAACTAAAGGTTGCTGTCAACGACTACTATACAACTTTATTTGTTTATCAATTAATTCAGTTCTGATTACACCTTATTTAGTTTTGCTATACAGATGTTTTTTTACATACCAGTAAGCACGGTGCTTCAGACTACACAATGATATGCAGACACTACCTGCGGCGCCACACACCCACGCTATCTCTTGGCGTGATCTTAGTCTTTTTCAGGTAAGTAATGAACTATCTAAAATCATACGAATTTTTGTAACTTTATTTGGCAAAGCTGTTTGAATTACATTAGTTGAGGTGATTGTGAATGGCGGTGGAATATATATTTAGTTTATGTAATTGGTATGCCATGTACACCATGAATAAACTTTAAAATGTACGCAGATAACCATACCTGGAAAAATAGTCCGATTGTTTTAAATTTTTGTATTTCTTCTGAGATAAATATATTAGATCGATCATTAGTATCCACTTTTCATTAGTTCAAAGTTACTTTTATTTTAAATGGTAAACTTTTGAGATATTTTGAGTGCAAACATGGAAAATTAGTTTTGGCAAGCTTGCCAAAACTCTGAGACCATAGACTTCTGCAGTAACAGGTTCTGTTAAATTGACTCAGTATTGCCTTCTACGCAGAAACAAATGCTTAATAAGTACATCAGTATCTAAGTTAGATATGTAAAATCAAATCTAGATAATTGGTTTGGTTTTGAAAATTTGATATTTCATTGGACTATGCAGCTTTAACCTAACCACCATTTTATCCCTTATGTGTGTTTAACAAGTGTGTATGTATATATATATTATATAATATATATGTATATATAACGTAAATGGCAGTCATTGGACACTGGGCCACAAGTGATATATTTGAGGTTAACTGAACTCCAATATCGCATGACCCTGCTTTTTTTTCACATTTTATAGACCCCAAAGATTGTATTATCACGGAGCCAAACGGTATCAATGTTGGTTGTCTTTAAATCTGTTTTATTCCATTTCCTGCCTCAGTGTGCTGGTTCTCCTAAATCTGTGCTACACACCCTGTGAGCAGACTCAACACCAGCAGGAGCAGTTAAAGAGGTCAGCACATCTACATGCCATATCGGCAAAGATTAATATAGTGGTCTTCATTGGTTTAATCAGTTATATTAGTTGGCTATTTGTTGTTGATTTTTTGTTTATTGCTAAAGATCTGTCATTCTCAAATCGCTATTTACATAGAATGATTTGGATGATGAATCCTCTATTCCACCCACCCTAAGTAGGAAGATCCATCGCGAATTGAAAACAAAATACACAAACATTAATTTAAACAAAAATGTATGCAGGAATTGTTTGTGTTTAATATTTAAAAATAAGAACAAAAGAACATGACCACAGAACTCACTTAATTCATTTTGACTAATTATGTACGTATTTAATCGGGCTTAAAATATGTGAAAGCCATCAACAAGCAGGAAACTGTGTTTCTCCCCTCCCAACATTCTTCTGCATAACAATGAAATGAAAGGTTATGTGTATATATGTCTTATTTAAATACAAATATACACCGATGTTGATAGAACATAACACCCAAACAAAAGAAAAGCCTGGAGTGATTGTAGAAAGAGAATTGGCGGTATGGGAAGTGGAACACTCCAACTGTACTAACTGATCACTGGAATGGAGCTTGGAGAGTACTGTATGAAACCCAACTTCTAGAAATTGTTTGCGATTCCCTGACACTGCTAAACTTATGGGATAATTAATATCTCCATATTCACAGCAATTTCATTATATTGGATAATGTAAGACAATAATCACTAGGATAGGGATATTGTTATTGAAGCAGCATTCTGTTTTCAGTGTTTCAATTATTCATCATTATGGATTCCTTGCCAGAGATTTCCGCTTTTTTAGCCAGATACCACTTTTATCTATGCCTATTTTGTTGTGGAACTAGGAAATTAAGATAATTGTGTACATCATCATGCTTTCGGCCGCGATGCGACAAAGACTGCTTTCATTACTTGACTGCCGCTCTCCATTTAGCTCTCTGCTGTGAGAGTTGCGTCCATGAGTCGGTCTTAATGTCTCTCAGCTTCAGGTTTCTCTTGATGGTATCCCTGAACCGGAGACGGGGGCGCCCTCTCTTTCTGTAGCCAGAAGACAGTTGAGAATAGAGGATCTGCTTTGGTAGCCTGTCTGATGACATCCTCATGAGGTGTCCAGTCCACCGGAGATTCTTTTTGATCAGAAGATCTTCCATAGAGGGCAGCATATCCACCACCTATTTGTTTGTTAAAGTTGCATAGTCCGATGAAAACATCAAATTTTCAAAACCAAAGCACTTACCTAGATTTAATTCTACATAATACTAACTTAGGTATTGATGCACTTATTAAGCATTTGTTACCACACACATCTATTTAAAAATAAATTGTTATTGAGGCTGTATTTATACTGTTCATAGCATATAAGCCCGGGTATCCAGACTTGTTTTCAATGCTGGCCAGCTGTAGTGTTGGTGTTATCTGATCACACAGTAGCTGCTGATAAGGTATTTGATTGTCTGCATTTCAGTAGCAGATAGGTAGTTTGTTGGTATGGTTTGTAGCCTATGTTAGCTTTTTTGGATTTTCTTGGCATATATGTATTTGACATTTGTCTACTCTTACTACTAGACTAGCCTACTTCTATTTACATATCATAGGCTTGTACATAGCTGTGTGGTGTGCTATCTGGCTACTTTTGGCATGGTTACCTTCCATTGGGCATCTCACTGGTGGGCCGTGACATATCACATGCCCCTTTGCAGGAATTAGTGGGGGTTTCCTAGCCTTATTTTGCACAGATATTTTTTGTATGTTTTTAAGTCAGGAATTTGTCATTCCTTTACCGTTTGGGCATTCCACACCTTGGCAGCCATTTCCAGCGTGCTCCTCTTGTGAGCTTTTATTTGGCTTCTGGTCTGCTTTAGGAGTTTTGTTAGGACTTTATTGTTTTGCCTATAGCGATATGCTAATGTTTTCAAATAACAATCAATTCAATGGACTATCTCAGAAAATTGACAGAAACTCAAAACCATCGGCCTATGCAACTTTAACTTTGTTCACCAAGTCCCTCTCTTTCTCCACGTTGCAACAGAAAGCGCGCCAAATCCTTCCTCGTCGTGCTCGTCATGACGGGGCCGACGCACGAGCAGCAGCGCGACACGCTGCGCGAGACATGGCTGTCGACGCCTATACCGGAAGTGACGCACCTGTTTCCGGTAGGCACGGGTATGCTCGGCGACGCGCAGCTGAGCTCGCTGCGGGACGAACAGAGTCGCTACGGTGACCTGCTGCTTCTGCCGCGCGTCAACGACACCTACGCGACGTTGACGCGGAAGTTGCTTGCCTCGTTCGAGTGGCTCGACGAGAACATGGAGTTCGCGTTCGTGCTGAAGGCGGACGACGATTCCTATGTGCGGCTCGACATGATCGAGCGGGAGCTGCGGGCCAGGGACGCCGGCACCGGCGCCGTCGGTGGCGATAACAGCAGCAGCGACGGTGACAATGACGACAGCCTGTATTGGGGTTTTTTCGATGGACGTGCCAGGGTGAAGCGGCGCGGGAAGTGGGCAGAGCGGGACTGGGTGCTGTGCGACACCTACCTGCCGTACGCGCGCGGCGGCGGCTACGTGCTGGGCGCCCGCTTGGTGCATTTCGTGGCGCCGGCAGCTGGTGCCCTGCGCCTGTACCGCAGTGAGGACGCGGCTCTCGGCGCGTGGGTGGCGCCGGTGCGCGTGCACCGCGTGCACGACCCGCGATTTGACACCGAGTACAGGTCACGCGGATGTAACAACGCCTACATCATCACCCACAAGCAGGACCGTGCCAGTCTGCTGCAGAAGCACCGTAACCTGGAGACGCTCGGCCGACTGTGCAGGAAGGAGTTCCGCACGCGCTACTCCTATGTGTATAACTGGCATGTGGCGCCCTCGCAGTGCTGTGTGCGCAACGACACGTCTATCCCCTGACTTTCTCGGTCGGTCCTCACTTCACAGCCTTGAAAAGGGTTGAAATGGCCTTGAATTCCATCTCTTCACTTGTAATCGTACCATGCAACATGCATTGCTGTATGTATGTATTTGTTTTAATGATATTGTTGTCCTGATAGCGATGATCATACGAAGTATGTTGCCGCTGTTTTCTCCATCGTCCACCACTGAAAGTGTTTGAACAAGTTCAATGCAACCTCGGAATCGACTCCCGTAAGCCAGCAGGGTTCTCTTATCAGTCCCATCCCCCTCCCCCCCCTAACCCCCATTCCCTTCTTCCATCCCCCTGATTGGAGAACAAACAGTGATGGATGGGTGATTGTCAATGCCACTGGGCCATTAAGACCATCACATACCAGCCACAGGCATTAGCACTGAAGCTTACGAGGCCACTGTCATTTACACTGTCACCTACCAGGCCACTGTCATTTACACTGTCACCTACCAGGCCACTGTCATTTACACTGTCACCTACCAGGCCACTGTCATTTACACTACCACCTACCAGGCCACTCTAATTAGCACTACCACCTACCAGGCCACTGTCATTTACACTACCACCTACCAGGCCACTGTCATTTACACTACCACCTACCAGGACACTGTCATTTACACTACCACCTACAAGGACACTGTCATTTACACTGTCACCTACCAGGCCACTGTCATTTACACTACCACCTACCATGTCACTGTCATTTACACTGTCACCCACCAGGCCACTGTCATTTAAACTACCACCTACCAGGCCACTGTCATTTACACTACCACCTACCAGGCCACTGTCATTTACACTACCACCTACCAGGCCATTCTCATTAACACTAGACACCAATCAGACCACGGTTATTAATAATCACCTACAGACCACGGTTATTAATAATCACCTACAGACCACGGTTATTAATAATCACCCATCATTAACACTGTCACTTACCAGGCCACTCATTAAACATTGTCACCTCGCAGACGAGAATTGAATAAACTGTTAAATTTGAATTTTATCATATTTATTTAGATAAATAGCTTAGGTTGGCCATTATAACCTACGTTCATGGTATTAAAAAAAGAGAGATAATTGATTAACTTTGGATATATATTTGATGTGAAAGAATGTGTGCACACCAGTTAGCGCTAAGTGCAATCAATACGTTATACCTCAGTCACACTACAACTTGCGAACACCTTAGACCAAAGAACCCACACTCACCAGTGATGCCAGACGTTGGCAACCATTGTTTTGGTCGAAAGGACATCACTGGTGAGTATGGGTTCTATGGTCTAAGGTGGTCGCAAGCTGTAGTGTGACTGGGGTATTAAGCACCGTCCTGATATGACCTTATATGTTGTTAGGACGTAAAACCGCTTGATGGGTGGTGCCGCTTGGCTTTAACTGACTTTGCCCAACTTTTCCCAACAGTGCCCGACTTGACTTTTCCCGACTTGACTGTACCCGATTTGACTTTACCTGACTTGGCTTTACCCAACTTCACTTTACCCGACTTGGCTTTACCCGACTTGGCTTTTCCCGACTTGGCTTTTCCCGACCTGACTTTACCTCTATCTAAAGTTAACAAATAGATCACCATTCAATATTGCATATTATTAAGTTCTTATGAAATCACATTTACCATTAATCTATGCACAACATGTATATGCTCTGCGATCTGGGTAGAACATTATTATTTATTGAATAATGAAAATGGATTTCTCACGCGTTGGAAAAGATCTCTTTGTAGTCTTTTTCACCAATCCAGCGATAATGATTTTATCATGAATTCCATTCTGTCCACTTGAATAAACAATGTTAACCATGATGTACTCGTCGGGTTGCATTCAGATATTATTAACGGGTCACTTGGTGTCCAATGGGGACCTTTCGGTTTGCATGACTCTCGTCAGATGGTGCACCATGCCGGTCTCTGCAATGCTTTGGTTGGATAGAAGCAGTTCCATGTACTATCAAGTGTGAGGATTTTGGTGTGTGTGGTGGAAGTGTATGGGGATTTAGGGGGATGTGGTGGGGGTGTAGGTGTGTGTAGTTGGGGTTGACTGTGTGTGGTGGGGGTGTAGGCGGTTTGTGGTGGAGGTGTAAGGGTGTTTCGCAGAGCGGCACCTCACAATCTTTAGCATCCCTAAACCCCCACCACACACCTACACCCCCACCACAGCCCTAAACCCCCACCACACATCTAAACCCCCACCACCCACTTATACCCCCACCACACACACCTACACCTCAACCACACACTCCTCCACTCTCACCACACACCACCACCTGACCAGTCGGGATGGCCGAATGAGTTAGAGCGTCCGTCTCCTGTGCTGGTAGATCGTGGGGTCCTGGGTTCGAACCCTGGTCGAGTCAAACCAATGACTTAAAAATGTATACTTGTCGCTTCTTAGCCAGGTGCTCTGCATTAATAGGATAGGGCAGGGATTGGTTGGCTCAGTGTCAGGATAATGTGACTGAGTGGGATATCAGGTCATGGTGCCGGCGGCCTGGTTTCCCAGTAGGGCAGCACTATAAAATCGCCATGTGTGCACACTGTCACAGGTCGGTACCCGTCCTGATGACCTTAGATGTTGCTAGGATGTAAAACAACAAACACCACCACCACCACCACATCCCTAAACCCCCACCACACACCTACACACCCACCACACCTCTAAACCCTCACCACACACCTTCACCCCGACCACATCCCTAAACCTCCACCACACACCACCAACACCCCTCTATCTAACCATGACTTGGACTGGGAACGGGTGCTGCCACAAAGTGTAGAGCAAGAGAAATGGCTCATGAAAGGTCCCCATTAAACACAAATTCAGTCTGGAAAATACGTAATTGTATTTGGGTTTTACATCCTGGACACATCAGGACGGGTATCTACTTGTGACTACGCACTCTGGGCGACTTTATGGTCCTGCCACTGGAAGACCAGGCCACCAGCCCAATCATCTGATATCCCAGTCACATTATCATGATTACTGAGCAAACCATACCCTAGTAATGCTAAGCACCAGGGCCTATATGCAGGAGTCGGTGGTAGCGGGTTTTGGTGTTACAGCCTACTACCGGGTAGCTATCGCCGACGTCGGGAACTGTATCAAGTGCTAAGCAGGAGCGCATAACACTTTGATTATAGCTACACTTGAAGTTATTTATAGATTTGGGAAATCCCTCTGCATTTGTACCCGTCTGTGTGTGTGTGATTCTGTGTCTCTGTGTGTGTCTCTATGTGTGTGTCTGTCTCTGTGTCTCTGACAAAGAGACACACACAGACACATATACACACACAGAGACAGACACACACACACAGACACAACACAGAGACACACACACACACAGAGACACGGCTCCAGATTTGGGCCTAATAAATTCGCTATACCTCCTATCTATCAGAGGTAAGGTACCACCGGTTAAGCCTTTGGTGTTAGGCCTATCACCGACTCGCGCATCCAACTTTTCGCCGCTACCCGGGAAATTCCCGGCTACCACTGTTTCGGCTCACTATCACCGAATACCACCGACTCCTGCATATAGGCCCTGGCTAGATAGTGAAAAGTATGCATTTGGCTTTACTCGGCCAGGGTTGGAACCTTCGACCTCCCGAACGATTCAGCCAGTTTGTTGCAAGTTGCTGGTTCTACAGATTTTAATTTTCTATGTATTTCACGTTACTGTAAATGCATATTTTAGTATACATGACTAGATGTTGGAATCTTACGTCCTGGCAACACATGGTGACTTTATAGTGCTGTCCCACTGGGAACCCAACCCGCCAGCACCATTGCGTGATTTCCTACTCAGTCACATTATCCTGATACTGAGCTAACCAGTCCTTGTCTTATTCCAGTAATCCCAAGTGCCATGCTAGGTACCGACAGGTTTCAATTCTCTAAGTCATTGGTTTGACTTGACCAGAATTCGAACTCCCGACCTTCTGCATGGGAAGCCTGCGCTCTACCGATTCGACCACAGCGTCCAGTCTAGGATAGAAAATATTTGATCAAATGGTATACTTAGAGGTTAAATAAATTTCACAAACTCTGCAAATCTGTTAATACCTTACATTTATTCTTGCTCCAATATCAATCAGAAAGAGTATTTATATTTTCAGATCAAAGTTCTATTTGTCATGGTTATTACACAAGGTGTTTGTTAATCACGAAACCTTATAATTCGGAGTTCGGAATGTATAGAAATCATCAACAAAATACGCAATTGGCACAGCAATTGAGGCAGGGGGAGATCTAAAAAAACGAAGAGAAATTATATAATATATATGGGTCGTTCTCAGAAACTGTACCACTTGAGGTAGTCTACTAGAAATGCATATTTCAAAGAAACCCTTTATTGGAGTGTCAATATTTAGATTTCATCAGTTAGCCAAATAATGTGGGAGATAGTTTAGATCAAAAGTAAATGTTAATATTGTGTATTATGTATCTTATTGGGATGGATGTAGCTAAATACATCGAAAATTACATCACTAATTTGTGACATTGTCAACAGCATTGAAAATAAAGTGTCACAAACTTAATGAAAACCTCTGAACAACAGCTCATTTCACTTCAAATGGTCATATACAATGTCTTCATTAAGTTGAAGACATTTATTTCTAAAAAAAAATGTTAAATTATGAAATAGTTAACATTTTCTGGAGTCATTAACATCGTAACATTTCGTTTCCACTTGCAAGTACTATGAAACTCTGTATCAAACACGGAGTACAGATACAGTACAGGAACTATTTTCACCATTTGACACTATGCATGGACCCAGTTATGGTATAGTAAAAGATAAATCCTGAAATTGCCTCTAAACATTGAAATTTGAGCCGAACATTTGTGTAAAATTGTTGTTTCCACTTTGTTAATCTGCTAATCTGCTAATATTTTCTTGCTTTTCTCTTTAATATTCACAAATAAGACAAAACCATACCAATGAGGTTTCAAATTATTATTACTACTGTTTATAAAGCAAGTGGCATGTGAAATGTCCTAAAAATGTCAAGTTTTGTGTGGAAAATATTTGATTTTGGAGTCAGATTGGTTTCCATGCTATACTGCTATTTATTGGGTGTGAGCATCATTTGACCTACTTAAAAATGCCAGAATATGTTTATTTTCAATTATTCAGATGCAAAAGGACATACACATTGAGGAAACTTGCTTATAGGACTTTGGCAGCATTTTGATTTTCTGGTACTGATGTCACACTATTGGTACACAACTTCTGAGAACGACCCATATATATTTAACAAAGCTTCATTTTGGTTTACTAAGGGGCGATTAAATATATTCATCGGCACGCGTTACATAATCCGATAGGTTTGAGCTTTACTTTTTTAAGGATCAACCTTGGAAATAGTTGAAATGAAACCGTGCTAAATTAATTTCGGTGTGCACACTGGAATGCTGGACAGAGGCTTTATTTTGCTGGAGTCGAGCAAAACAACCTAGCTAAGCAACACCAAACAGCAATAAATGTTTAATGAGTGCACCCATATCTAAGCTAAATAGGTAGGATTAAATCTGGGTTAAATGTTTTGGTTTCCAAATTTTGAAACTCCTCGGATTACGCAACTTTCAAAACAGAAATGCAAGTTAAAACATTGCAACAAAACTTAAGCATGCGGACATTGATAGGATAGAGCAAACATAAAGAAGTGAACGATTCACCATCACTGCCTAGCCTCACAGTTCACAACTTGATTCTGACTGGCACCTGGCCAGGCGGGTACCCGAGCCTCAACACACTGGAGAAAGCAGCTATGATGTTCCAGTGACCACTTTAATGCATTAACCGAAAAGCTTAAAGCTGTATCCGATGAAAATATCAAATTTTCAAAACCAAAACAATTATCTAAATTTGATTCTACATATCTAACTTAGATACTGGTGCACTTGAAGGGAATACTGACGCAATTGAATAGAACCTGTTACTGCAGAAGCCTATGGGGTCAAAGTTTTGACAAGCTTGCCAAAATTAATTTAGCATGTTTCCACTTCAAACATCTCAAAAGTTAGTTGCTTAAAACAAAAGTTACTTCAATCTAAAGTAAGGTACATAATAATGATCAACCTAATGTATTTATCTCAGAAAATTTCAGAAACTCAAAACTATCGGACTATGCAAATTTAAATAAATGCCCAATCCCTCATTGCTAACCCTTGCCCCTCCGCCCCGCGCCTTCCCCCCACCCTCATGTCTATGAAATCAGAAATGAAATCTCGTTTGCAGTCCTGGAATATACGTTGCTTTATATTATTCACTAAGTAATAAAGATCAGAAAGACAAGAGCACAAGTGTAGTCATGTGCAAAACATTAAACATTTTGATAACCCTACATCCGTATAGAATTTTCAAAATATATCAAACTTGACTGTTTCAAGAGAAAGGTTCAAACCGCCTAAGTGACCAAAGCATAATTTTGAGCAGAGGTCTGGGACTAACTGGCTAAATAAAGTGCCACTTGCTGAACTAGCATAGCATATCCACTCAGGAAAACCTTTGGGACTGACAATAGTTATTTATATATGTATTGAATAAACACTTGTCTTGGCATACTCATATTTTAGGGTTATTGGGAAAATAACATTTAAATGTTACAGTTCCTACTAATGTCCATTTTAACCATCTTTTCCATGCAAACGGCATCTTAGCTTTAGACTAAATATGCAACATAATAAGGCTGGACGTTATAGGCTTGTTATGAATTCTATTAAATTAACTTAATATTCCCTCGATTCAGCAATACATGTTTAATAAATACAGCATTGTCCTAGTTGGACATAAGAATTAAGATCAAATGTAGGGAAGTGTTTTGGTTTTAACAATTTCATTGTTTTATGGAAGTTTGCAACTCTCTAGACACACTTATGTTTGTAGTGGTAGAAAGCTAGGCTGAAATTAAGCACTATGGTGAACTGTGACAAGCTTACCGTTCATGAATACCCAGATAAATATATATACCGCGGCGCGCCTAAGAAAAGACATTTTTAGCAGATGATGGCTGTGTGCGGGAAATGGCTTTCTTCGCCATACTTCTCATAACCATTACGAAGACTACCCGGAAACACAAAGATACCAAAATGCAATACAATATGCTCATAAGTTCCCAAGCCACTAAGAGAAGGTGAACAATGTTTGATACAATCATGTCGTGTATGGAATAGAAAAACTACCTCGGAGTTCAGTAATGAAAATAAAAATAAAACTGGTTATAAGTGCTTATTTTCTCAACGGAAATAAAAGACCAGAATACATTAAGTATGGATCTCAGTGTTGTAGAACTATCACAAAGCAACATTTCATAGTAGGTATCATTTTAAAAATTGTTCAAGGTACAGACTGTCCTTGTTTCAATCCGATGTCAGGATAACATTAGTCTGGATGCAGTTGTTCGTTGAAGAAGGGCTACTGCACGTGGGTATATGCGCGCGTGCGTGTGTATATAAATGTATGTATGTGTGTGTACGTAACTGTGTGGCATGGGGGGGGGGGGGAGGGGAGATAGGTGAGGGCTTTCATCCAAATATGACAAGATGGCAAGAAAACTAGTCAGGCGATAATGATAATTTTAATAATCTATTTAACTTGGTTATAAATCATGTTAGATTGCTAATATTAGTTAGTGATTTTCCACATTAGTTTTGCCACAAATCTGTGGATAGGTATGTCTTTGTGGTGTACGGCAAGGTGTAACTGGGAGGGGGGGGGGGATCTCATCAAAATATAACAAAGATGGCAAGAAAACTACTCATGAGATAATGATCCCTTTAATAAAAAAGTGGCCCTTTCAATTCCGTTATAAATCACACCATTTAATTTATATTAGACTGCTAATGTCATTAGACAGTTATTTTTGTACATATCTGTAGGTAGGTAGGTACGTGTCTGTCGGTCTGTGTGCATACAGATAGGGATTTATGATGACGGTTCACCCAGGCTTTCACCAGGCACAAAAGGATAAATCCATAGGCACCACACCGTTGGGACACTTGAGTACACAGAGGCTTTAAATGATGAACCATAATCAAAGCAAATATGAAGCTGGAGTTGTTTCCTGGCTCTCAGCTCCAAATAACACATCACAACACAGCAACTGAGGACTCAGCAACTATAATTCATGGCTAAAAGAAATCTCCACATACCCTTTAGCGAGAATATTCGTAAGCACATCACAGCTATTCAGAAGTTTCTATACGAAACCAACCAACCCGCTAACTCAATGATATAATGATCAACCTAATTTATTTATCTCAGAAAATAACAAAAATGTTAAACCCATCGGACTTTGCAACTTTAACACAATAAATCAGAACTTAATCAACATCAGTGGATTGCAAATGATTACACCATGGCATTACTGAAAAAAAGACTTGAAAGCCTAAGTTGTAATTTCTTTAAATGACAACATTCCTGAACGCGCGCACAATTAGGCATTATCCTAAATCCTGTGATCATATTGGATTCTGCATTAGAGAAGTTACACACATTTACCACTCACAGTTTGTGGAACACTAGCCCGTAACCGAATCCACATTTTGGGTCCTGAAACTCAGGCTACTCAGGATTGTTATTACACATACAGGAACCTCATATAAAAAGATCTCATTGGGCTTTGTTGGGCGTAATGAGGCAGCCATCAATACTTTACGGCAGTATAAAAGGCTAGTATTGTCATCGAAGTAAACACAAATAGCCCGCCCTGGTACGCCATTCAACACCTTACAGGCCCGTTTATACTTGTGACGGCGCTAGACGGCGTTAAATGGTGCAAGCTAACGCTCCCATTTAGGCTTTACGTTGACACTAGACGGCGTAATACCCCAGTCACACGAGGCCTGCGTTCGCTTATGATCGATTCACGACGTCAAAACGTCCTCCTTGCGCCCTCCTTATGCCTTCATTAAGTGCTGTCACCGCGAGGACGCCAACCTCCCGGCGTCCATTTCGGAAATTTTGGATGCAAGGAGGTTGCTGCTGCTGCACCTGCAACCTCCTTGCGTCCTGTTCCGGCGGCGCCATTCAAAATGGTTGGCGCCGCCCTGGGTTGGCGAGTTGCTGGCGCCGATCTGGCACCTACAACGTATTTGAATCAATATATCGAGTGGGATGATGGGAGGTTGGCGTCCTTTTGGCCATAAGGAGGTTGGCGGCGAACGCTGGCTCTCGTGTGACTGGAGTATTAGACGGCACAACACAGCACAAGCGTTGACCAGAGTTCAACTATGTTTAACTTTCAAGGTCAGCGCTTCCATACGTCGGCAGTTCAGACTGACACTCATAATATCCCAACTTTCACTATTATCTCTGCTTTTGAATCCTTTCAAAGAAAATTGCTCTTAGATTAAATTAAGTACTTCAGATCTTCATCTTCAATCGTGCATTAAGATCTTTTTAATCGACCCAATGAAAGCTTTTAAATTTATTTTGCAAAAAATAAATGCTCCGCATAGACATAGCATTGCTGCAGCACAAATACTGCGTTGTCTTATGATATCGAGAAAAGGTTGACGTTGGCGACCGTGTGCGTCAAAGCATTCAGACTTTCACGGCCAAGTTCACTCCCCACCGTTTTGCGGCGTCACACGCGCCAACCAATGTAAAGTTTACGGCGTCAGACGCCGTCAATAGTATAAACGGGCCTTTAGCACTATCGGGGGCCAAAAATCCTAAATAAATGGCCAAAAGCTGCCCCGTTAACCCATTCGCAATGCCATCTATCGGACCACAATTGTATTTCACTTGGTCCTCATACTCCTCTAGAGGACGGCACCATGAGGTATTTTCAGGTGTTCCGTAAATGTGTCATCTCACATCGCATTTCCATTGTAATCTTTGGGTTTGAACTAATCTATACTAACTGTAGTGACAACGCTGTCAGGGCTGCTGCATTAGAAAAAGTGTCGGAAGGCTGGGAAAATGAAATTACCGCATCAATTCTATCTAAGAAGCGCACAATATATCCTTCAAATAAATATTTAACTATTTTTGAATGAAGAAGTCACAAATTCGTATAGATTAATAGACTTTAAAAACTTGAATCAAGACCTTTCTGTGGTTACCATCTTTTCTTTTTGCATTCTCTCCCATTTCACCAACTCTGTGCCAATATAGATCAACACTGCGCATTGAAACCACCACCCCTACATAGATAATTCCTACTGAAGCAGTTTTTGCTTGAATTTAAGCAGGGTTGAGATTCACCCCCCCCCCCGACTCTGGGTAGGGGGTGAATCTTTTATCTCTACTAATGGGTGATTATGGCGTCTAACAGAGACAGGCTGATAAACCTGCACAAGGTATTGACTATCAGTGTTAATTAAAGGCCAGCAACTTAAAGCTGCATAGTCTGATGAAATATCAAATTTTCAAAACCAAACCAATTATCTAGAATTGAACTTACATATCTAACTTAGATTCTGATGCACTTATTAAGCATTTGTTTCTGCGTAGAAGGCAATACTGAGTCAATTTAACAGAACCTGTTACTGCAGAAGTCTATGCAAGCATGCCAAACCTAATTTTCCATGTTTGCACTCAAAATATCTCAAAGGTTTCCCATTTAAAATAAAAGTAACTTTGAACTAATGTTAAGTAGATACTAGTGATCGATCTAATATATTTATCTGAGAAAAAAACCAGAAATTCAAAACCATTGGACTACGCTACTTTAATGGCATGCCTCAATACATGCCACCCCTCTAATGATTATCTTATCATACAAGCCCCATTAGGTGATATTTGCTAAATGTGTAAGGACAATGAAAACAAATACATTAAAACATACATATTCAAATAGGTGTAGAGAGGGACACATGTACTTTCTAGGACTTTGAATCATCATCAACAGACAACAGCCAACGTGGTGAAACCATCAGTTCTTCACCAGCTCCATTATATAATATTGATTCCATAAATAGCATTATTAATAGTAACAGTTTAACAACTCACAAACATTTATACACAACCACCATACTCCTGGTTGTTTGTCAGGTATAAGGTATTTTCATGTGAGGCTCAGTATTATATTTGAAGGAGACACTGAATGCTATAGCCCACCTATAGAATGATAACCTCAACAGGCATAGATAAGAGCTCTCAAAATGCTCAACAATTCTATCTCCATCATCAGATGATTAAAGCCTCTGCTCTTCGCCAGCTTAGAAAAACCCCACCAAAAACATGCTTATAATAAATTTCTAGGTAAAAATAATCCAAGGCTGTCCCTTTGAAGGCTCCGAGTTGTGAAAATCAGTAAATCTTTAGACTTCTTTCTGAATAAGTTGACCATCCCCCGATGAGGACAGACATAGCCATTGTTGCAGGGTGTATAATGCAAGATGGCAGCTCAGCAAGGCCATGACACTTGGTGAAAATCATGCGATTTCGGACTTGAGAGATTTTGGAGAGTGGAGATGTTTTTTCTACTTTCTCATCGTCATCTGTAAAAGTAATTTGGAGCTCATAAACCAACAATAAGCTCGCCCACCATAATGTAGTATTAATATTGCAATGGAGTGGACTTGGTTAGTCACAAGCATAGATATTGACAACAATACGTAATGGCTAGTGACACAGTAGTGTGTCACAAATATTCCATTTAGCTAATACCACAGTACTTGATAGCCCAAAAAAAAGGTGTTACTGGTTAAATTGAAACAGATTAATGCTCTCGTAACTCAAAAATCAAATGCACATGTATGATTGCCAAAGATGTAGCGACCTATGTGATTGGCTGAGGGTCATTAGAGAAATGAAGCATTTAGTGACACAGTATTATGTTAGTAAGCATTCTCAAAACTACATACGTTCAGAGGGCATCCATCATGACAGTCCAGCAAGAATGTTTAACCTGCTATATTTGATCAAGTGATGGTTCTTGCTGATCCTTTTGAGATTACCTTTGAAAAGTGACACTGCCCTTATCACTATCATGTGTAGGTCGCACCTTTAAATGGTACAGTGTAAACATAGGAGGAAACCTGCTTAACCCCACACTTGCACTTTGCAATAGGTCCTTTGTGACAGTACAGGCAACTATATATACTGTATTCTTGCGGGTTAACGCCCTGACACTGGCCGTTTAAATGGGCAAATCACAGAAGTGGGGGTAGGCGTTTACCCACACATGGGCGTTTAAGGAGTGGGCATTTACGACATATTGGCCAAGTGGAGGTGGTGTTAACCCACACATGGGCATTAACCCGTTAGAATACTTTATAACATTAAACATACATGGTAACCCTTCGAACTACCCCACTTAAAATATTGGGTAAACATAATTTAAGGCTACAAACTTCTGTCCTTGAGAAACGATTCAATACGCAAAGCGAAACTTGGGAGTTAAGACAGGAAAATAGCTATAGTTCAGATGACATGATTTCAACTATACTCTCTCAAAGTAAATGTGCAATTTGACTATCGAATTACTACAATCCAAAGTTACACTTTCTTATGTGTAAATTCAGTCACCGATTAGAAATAAGATGTACTCCAGGAACAAGAAATATACATGGATCAACTTTAAATCATTTGACTCAGCCATGGTTCAAACCTATGATCTGTCCCACAGGAAAAAGGCCTTTCAGCCATTTCACTCGGACACTATCCCCACATTCTTCTAGAGGATAGCACTATACAGTAATTTCATCTTTCATATATGTTTGATCTCGAATGTCTTCCCCATGCTCTCTTAAGCTCCATCTTTAAATTCCTATCAGTTGTGAAAAAATACACATGTGGCCTGCATACAAGCATCAACTGTCTCACTGCATGGATGTATTAATGCAGTTGGTGACCGTACAAGGACTGACCCTAATATGTCACTTGTGAGTTCTTGCGCACATCACCCAGACAGGTACTTGTAGCAGGGAGAAAAAGTAACATAAAAATAGACTGGTGTTTATGAGCCTATCACTCAAGATTCTTCTTAAAAGAAGCACATTACAAGAGTGAGCTGGGTGGAAAACCTGGGATTGCTTGGTTTAATGTCGTTTACATACTAGCAAAATCAAAGGGACAGCCACTCAAAGTAAACCCAGAAGTGATGAATTCACTAAGGCCTCAACTTGCCAGAGCAGACAATTTCAATTCAGGTTTATCAGAGTTTACTAAGAGAAATGTAAAGTATCCAAAACATCAAATGTATTGCAAATATGCATGACTGAAGAATCTGCCAGAAGATGATAAAAGCACAAAAGCTGGTCACGTACTGCACAAGTAATGTTATCCACATATTTGAAGAATACTAAGTTTTCTAACAAGAAAAATGTTAATTAGCCAGCTCAAGGTGTTAACTAACAACGTAAATTAAAGACCATGATCCTAATGCCTTAAGATCTCCCAGCCAGACCCTCACGCCTTCAAATGGTCTTATCATACAATCAGCCTTAGACAATAGGATGGTAATTGAATGTTTTCTTTGTCATGAGTTAATTCGCGAAATGTGCAAGCACAGAATATTAGAACTATGATTAAATATATGAGACTGTCTCAAAAGGTGCTAAACAATATGGGACAAAACTTTGTCCATTGTAATGATCAACATACTATCTGCTTATGCATTTGCTCAGGATAAACTGATTTGTTTTTTACATGGTGTTTCATAATCCCAATAGAATACATATTAATTTGAAGCAAATGTCCTTGTGTTTTCAGTGTAACCATTTCTGTGCCGTTGTATATCAATCATTACAATGGACAAAAAAAAAGTTATCACCTTTTGAGACAGGCTCATATACCTTCAAATAGTCATAAGGACACAGGCGGGGCTTCTATGGAGGCCCACTTTACAACATGCTAAAGAAACACCTTATTCCCAAAACTCCATTATCTAACACACCCAACCTCAGAGCCAACAAAATATCACTCACCAAACCACACTTCTGCAACATCTCCATTATATAATATTGATTCTACAAAGCTATGTTGAAACGTATCTCATATGCATACATTTATACATCACAACCACTATATTCCTGATTGCTTGACAGGTATAGGCTCATTTTCACATGAAGCTCAATAATATATCCAAAGGGGCCACTGTGTATTAACGTCCACTTACAGAATCATAACCTCATCAGGTATAACTAGATCTCTCCCAAAAAACCTCAACAATTCGGTCATATCCATCACTAGATGATTGAAGTCTCAGCTTTCAGTGAATGAAGAGAGGAGACACAAAAACACACACCAAAAAACATGCTCAGCATGAATTTCTTGCTAAATACAATCCAAGGCTTATGTCCATTCGAAGGCGCCAAATTTTGTAAATCAAGAACACTTGTGGGTTTCCTCCCGTATAAGTTGACTGTCTTCCAACAAGGACAAAGATTGCCATTTGCTGCAGGGCATTTAATCCCAGATGGCATCTCAGTAAGGCAACAGCCATGACACTCAGTGGAAATCATGGGATCGGAGATTTCCCATCAATGGAGTGGTGTGGAGAGGCTGTTTCTACTGTGTTGCTGGGGATGGGTTGGTCAATGTTTTCATAACCACGGCTATGATGACCTGAAAATATAAAAATTGAAAGTGGCAAATCGATGATAAACACATCCATCATCAATACTGCAAGGTTTGTTTTTCACAGGGATTGATACCAAAACAATAGGCAAAGGATGGTTACACAGTATTGTAACATGTCTAATTAAAATAGCCATGGATGGTGAGTGTAGGTGTCGAACGTCCGACCGGTAAAGGAACAACATATTCCTGACCTAAAAACATAAAAAAAATATCTGTGCAAAATAAGTTGAGGAAACCCCCACTAAGCTGCGTTGCAAGGGGGCATGTGATGTCATGGCCAACCAGCAGGACATCCAATGGAGGGTAACCATGCCAAAATTAGCCAGATAGCACAGCACATAACTACGTACAAGCCTATGACATGTAAATAGGAGTAGGCTAGTTTAGTAGTCCGGAGAATGAAAGAACAAATATGATTAAATATACACATTCAAATAGGTGTAGAGGACACAGGAAGCCTTCTATGGAGAACCACTTTGACAATGTATTAAAACTTCATGGAATCATTAAAGCAACACCACGTTCCCAATACTGCATCATCATCCAACACAGATTTGTAACCTTAGAGCGACGAGAATACCAACCATGAACAGCTCCATTAAATAATATTGACTCCACAAATAGTAAAATCCCAAAATATCTTATAGGTGTACACATCACAACCACAACACAACTGAGTGATTACTTCACAGGTATAATAAGCTCATTTTCACATAAATCTCAGCATATTCAAAGTAGTAAAGTTCACCAACAGAATCATAGCCTCAACAGGCATAGATAGATCTCTCCTAAAATCCTTATTTCTGCCATATTTGTCACCATAGGATTAATGTAACTAGTAACTGTAACCAGTAAGCAAAGAAACCCCCGACCCCCACCACCCACAAAAATTAATGGCATGAATTTCTTAATAAACATAATGCAAGGCTGGCTCTGATTTAGGTAAATCAAGAACACTTTTAGGTTTCCTCCTGTGTATGTTGACTGTCCTCTAATGAGCAACATTGCTATTTGCCGAGGCCTTTAATCCATATTGGCATCTTAGTAAGCTCACAAGATAAAAGCTCACAAGACATGAGCTCACATCCTTCATGAAAAAAAAGAGACAAAAGCTCACAAGCTTTAATCAGTGGCATTACCTGTTTACAGAGTAAGTTGTTCTTACCCACCACGCCTTCATGTGCGGTCACTGCGGTAACATTTTATCATTTCCCCCGACAAGTCACACAGATCAGTGGCAACCATTGTGGCTGTGTCATTGTCTGGGTGTTGGGGTTTTACATCCTTGCACCATCTAAAGTCATACCAGGGCATATACCAACTTGTGACAGTAAGGACACATGGTGACTTTATAGTGATACCCCAGTGGGAGACTAGGCCAACGACGATCCTACATGTAGATAAAGAAGCGCCTTTAAGGGGACACACGGTTGATCGGAACATGAATTTGGGTCAAACTGGGGATTTCTGGTTTTTGGTGTATTCATATAGAAAAACTTCGTTTTTTTGGACATATAATTACTTGACTGGATATTTGTGTATATAATATGGAATTCTAGATGATGATACTGGACTTTAACATTTGAAAGAAACACTTTACGCTCTACCATAACTTTGTGCCTGAATGCAGATCGTTGGCTGACTTCCTCAGTGCAGTGGGGCACTAACATCCGCCTAGAGGCAATTTCTGTGTAATAACTGACATTTATGAAATTTTATTTATGATATGTGATAGTAACACATTTATATGTGATAAGTAACACCTGTGAAATTTATATGTAATAAGACAATCTTTTAATTGTTGTGAGCTTTTGTCTCTTCTTTCACTAAGGGTATGAGCTTTTGTCTTGTGAGCTTTTGTCTTGTGAGTTTTTGTCTGCGCACCTAGTAAGCTAGACACCATAACACTATATGGGACTCATTAGATTGGTGATTTCCCACCAATTTTCTTATGCGAAGAGGCTGTTCTCTCTTTATTGGAGCTGGAGTGGTCAATATCCTCATAACCCTGGGCACGATGACCTGCAAACAAAGTAATTTGCAGGTTAAAAAATAACAAACACAGCCATCATAATGTAATACTGGGCCTGGTTTGTCACAAGGATTGAGCAATAAGATTTATCCTTACATAATATTACCTTATTTGGTCATAATTCTAAGTAATTGATCCTTTGAAATTTGACACTATTTACTGCCACATGTGGGTTGTAATAGAGGTGGTTTGACAATGAGAGTACTCGGTGCACGCTGCATAGTCTGATGGTTTTGAGTTTCTGTCATTTTCTGAGATAAATATATTAGCTTTATCATTATAATCTACCATACCTTAGTTTCAAGTAACTTTTATTTTAAATGGCTAACATTGGAGATATTTGAAGTGCAAACATGCTAAATTAATTTTGGCAAGCATGCCAACATTCTGACACCATAAGCTTCTGCAGTAACAGGTTCTATTAGATTAAATTGCCTTAGTATTCCTTTCTATATGGTGACACATGTTTAATGAGTGCACCAGTATCTAGTATGAGGAATTAAATCTAGATAATTGATTTGGCTTTAACAATTTTATGTTTTCAAGGGACTACGCAGCTGTAATAAGACAGTCTATGTTTTTACACATTCAAAGGGATGCATATTGTTACATTTGGGACGGTGTGAACCAACACCATTCTACCGTTGTTACCGAATTGGTGTCAACATTCCCTTTTCAAAATTAATTAATATTTTTGAAAAGAAAGTTTGTTTATTTAACGACACCTCGAGAACACATTGATTTTTATCATCGGCTATTGGATGTCAAACATTTCTTTATAGGAAACCTGTTGCCGCCACATAGGCTATTCTTTCCGATAAGCAGCAGGGGTCTTTTATAGGCACTTTCCCACAGACAGGACAGCACATACCCAGCCTTTGATGAACCAGTTGTGGACCACAGGTTGGAACGGAAAATAACTCAAACTGCAAATGGGTCCACTGATCAGGATCGATCGGATGACCCACACCTACACAGCTGGACACGCTACCGTCTGAGCTACGTCCCGCTTGTCTAATATTTTTGCAACGGTATTACGACCTACATATTTGACACATGCTTACATTGTGAATTATTGCAATTATTGTTGCTTGAATACCAATCAGGTAAAATACGCTCTGCCTGTATATTCATAATTTTAGATTTGCCACAGACGTTATAAGCCTACCACATAGAACCGACTGCTACCAAGTAGACCTATATGAATGTGAAGCGCTCTAACTAGTTCAGAACATTCTTATCAAACTATTTAACACTATGATATTCTGCTATCACAGGGCGTGAAAATGTTAGCACCACGTTGATCAGTATTAGATACATTCAAAACTGTTATACTTATAGTCTTCTGTTTATAGCTTTGTTGGTTTGTTGTTATGTCCTAGCAACATCTAGGGTTATATCAGGATGGGTACTGACTTGTGACAGTACGCACTCATGGCGACTTTATAGTGCTGCCCCACTGGGAGACCAGGCCACCAGCATCATGACCTGATATCTCACTCAGTCACATTTTCCTGACACTGAATCAACCAGTCCTTGCCCTATCCTAATAATGCCGAGCACATGGCTAGGAAGCGACAAGTATCAATTTTTTAGTCATTGGTTTGACTCGACCAGGGCTCAAACCCACGATCCCATGGTCTACCAACACGGGAGACAGGTGCTCGAACTCATTCGGCCATCCCGTCTGGTTCTTCCGTTTATATATTTAGGTATAATATCTTGTTAACAGATTCAGCGTGTCTATATATGACCATATATGACGTCATAATTATAGTGATGATACATGCATTTTCCTGTTAAACTTCCATTCCTATGAAAGTGGGATTTAACACCCTTATTTCTTTTAAAGAAATATTTTCAATACTCTGCTTTAATCACAATTTTGCCATTTTTATTTCTTATCGATAAAGAATATTTTCCAACTATCATCTTTACGGCAATGATTACACCGAGACGTGTAGTTTGACTTTAAGTTAACGTATATGGATACTTTGAGAAGCAATCAACCATTATGATATATCTTATTCGGTTTACCTCAAATAGATCAACCCATATTTTCTTAAAGGGTACATCTAGAATTTTGTGAGGTATCATGAGTTCTGGATGAATTTTCCTTTTTTTCCCAACATCGTGTCATCTGAATATGGGATCTCTATCTGCGTACAAATCCCGTCCAAATTACGTGATCCCATGACCGTTGCTTGGCTTTCACAATTCTTTGATGTGCATCATGTATTTTTCTTATCGTGGCTTTTGTTGTTGTTGTAGACTTTCAGGGAAAACCATCCAATTTTATTTAAATATGAGTCTTTTGTTTACTGTTATATGACTTTAGGTATTAATTTGGTCACTTTCTATTGGTCATTCATTATGAATCATATTCCTTAAATCTTTTAACATTGAACTGCTTTGTTTCTTGTACAATATCATTAATTTCTCCCCCTGGAAATTCCACACTTGCGACACTTAATTCATCATCAGGATTGTCTAGCGGTACGCCGTCATATCGTCATGCATCTACGACTACGGTGGGAAAGCACTCGTTCTTTCCACTGAGGTGAAATAGCTTAAGATTATAATTCCTTGTTGATATTTTATACCTAGACTTCGTGATGACTAGATAAAAGATTTAGCCCGTATTCAGAGTAGGAGTTTATGACAACACATCCCAAGTCCGAGCAAAAACTGTTTGAGTATGAATCAACTATAGTTTTTTTGTTTGTTTGTTGTTTTACATCCTAGCAACATCTAAGGTCATATCAGGATGGGTACCGACTTGTGACAGTGCGCACTCATGGCGACTTTATAGTGCTGTCCCACTGGGAAACCAGGGCGCCGGCACCATGACCTGATATCCCACTCAGTCACATTATCCTGACACTGAGCACACCAGTCCTTGCCATATCCTAATAATGCCAAGCGCCTGGCTAGGAAGCGACAAGAATCAATTTTAAAGTCATTGGTTTGACTCGACCAGGACTCGAACCCACGACCCCACGATCTACCAGCACGGGAGACGGACGCTCCAACTATAAATAAGTTGCGAAGGTCTTCGTTCCATTGCTTATAGAGGGGGTGTAATTATGTCACAAGACAACTTTCGGTGGCCATATTGGATGACATACAGAAGGCTTGAAACTGCCTACACTGTGCTTATTTACTGATTTGTTGGTTTATTTGTCACTGTTTTGAGCAGTTTGGCCTCAGAAGTTGTTGCTAAAGGGATGTAAGTAAACACATTGGATGTAAACTGCCCAGAACCTCCCATAACACAAGAAAACTCTGTTTTACTGCATCTGCATGCATTCACAACATGGCTAGGGACGGTGCTCGTAATCCAAGATGGTAGCCCGCTGACCGCTGACTGCTAAGTAATGACGTCACCTGCACTCCCTCTATAATATTGATATATTTACGTACAGAGGCGGAACTCGAAGAGAGTGCGAAAGAAACCCAAAAGATGGTGGCCACTGGATGCTCTCCATTTTAATTTTAGTCTATTATTTATTAACTTGCATGGTTTAATAAATTTAGAACTTCAAAAGTAGGGGGCTATGGTAGATAAGTAGTCGTACAATATATTTAGCTGACAGTTGAATATGTTATTCATCTCTTCTATAAATGTCACCTGATATTTTAATTTCAAATGGGAATCCTGTTAATCAGTACCTCTCCAAGGGGTATTAAAAGTACTAGAGCTTCGCACTTTCACCATCAAGCTTAATTTGCAAATATACTGACTTTGCATTTAACACAGTGCATAGTTTTTTAATATATATATATTATTAAGCCATAACTTGATCAACTGCTTTATTAGGGTTAAGTCCCCTTACAACAAACAGTCTGGTTTAATTTAGCAGAATCTAAACACACTCTGATCTAGTTTGGTTTATGATGTTTGTTTGTTGTGGACTTATGTCCGAGCAACAGCTCAGGTCACTTTGGTTTATGCACAATGGATATGGAACTTACCCAGTTTGTCCAACATGGCTTATTGTGTGGCGGATCCATTAATGGTTGACGACACACGGCCACCTATCTGGAGACGGGCGATGACTGGCATCATTCCAAGTCCATTGACACCAACACTGAGCTTCCATTGACACCATCACTGAACCTCTCCATTGACACCATAACTGAACTCTCCATTGACACCATAACTGAACTTCTCCATTGACATCATCATTGAACCTCTTCATTGACACCATCAAAGAACCTCTTCATTGACACCATCACTGAACTTCCATTAACACCATCATTGAACTTCTCCATGATGTTATTTGAGGGGTTTTACATCCTAGCAATAGAGGGGTATCGCTCTGTGGTTGGTGCCTACGTGGTAATGTCATAGTGCTGTCCCACTTTTGTGAACTGTCCAGCCTTGTGACGGGAGTGTAGTATCCCGCACTGACCTCTCAGACAAGGAGCCGCATAGACTCAGGCATAGGAGGCGCATGGTTAGGGTGGTGACATCAGGGAGCCTAGGTGGTGTAATGGTTAGCACACTGACCAGGAATGCAAGAGATGTGGGTTCGATTCCCACTCTAGGTGCAATATTTCCCTTTTTCATCCCCCCTCCACAACATTGGTGTAGTGACCAGGATCCTGTACACGCTATGCGCTGTATGGTTGTTGAACCTATTCTGTGTATGTATGTAAGTGCATTGCTTGCATGTATGTCATTGTAAGCATTAAATGACCATTTAAAAGATTACAATTCTAGGGGGACGAGTGTAGTAGTCTGCACTGACCTCTCAGGCAAGGAGCCACATAGGCAGGTAGGTGTGGTTAGGGTGGTGACATTAAGGAGCCTAGGTGGTTTAATGGTTAGCAGACTGGCCCGGAATGCAAGAGATGTGGGTTCGATTCCCACTCTAGGCGCAATATTTCCTATTTTCATCACCCCCCCCCCCAACCCCGACGACAGGTATAATAGTTCTTTTCATGAGCCAGGTATCTATTGTAGATAAGCACATACACACTATATTTTTTTCATTGAGTCAGGTATCTGTTGTAGACAAGCACATCCCCGGACTCCCTGCTCTGGCCTGTTCTTGCTTTACCTGTGTGTTGTCTGCACTAGGCTATTGTGCTTTGTGGTCTATGACTCTTTAATGATGTCGATGTCACATCGCTTTGGTGCGCCAGTGTCCATATTGAAGCTGCAGAGCCTGGCCCTGCCTGAGCGTCCTGGTCCATGTCTCCATGCTCAGATTCTCGGCATGTGATGTCTCATGGAGGCGGTTACGTGCGATTTGCAGGCGTTCCTTTGAACAAAGACTTGACTGACACAGTCCTCACAATTTTGAAATGCTGTGATGAGTGGTTGAATTTTGTCACGATCGCCATCTTCAAGTTAAATGTTTAACTGAATTCGTTGTGCAGATGTTGGTTCATTGTTGGAGTTTTACGTCCTGGAAACATCTAAGGTCATATCACTTTGGGTACTGACTTGTGACTGCACACTCATGGCAACTTTATATTGCTGCCCCACTGGGAAATCAGGTTGCCAATACCATGACCTGAACTCCCACTCAGTCACATTATCCTGACACTTAGCTAACACAGCCCTTTCCTATCCTATTAATGCTGAGTGCCAGGCTAGGAAGCAGAAAGCATACATTTTATAAGTCATCGATTTGACTCGACCGGGAAACGAACTCCCCATCTCCCACACGCTAGGCCCTCGCTCTACCGATTCGGTCACCACGCCCAGATTCTGCAGCTGTAGGAGGTCATGTAGAATCATGCGACATTGAACACTGATTTCGAATAGTTTAGTTTGTTGGTGCTTTACGTCCTAGCAACACTTAAGGTCATATCAGGATGGATACCGACTTGTGAGTGTCACTCACTGAAACTTTATAGTGCTGCCCCATGGGGAGACCAGGCTGCTGACACCATGACCCGATATCCCACACAGTCACATTATGCTGATACTGTGCTAACCAGTCCTTATCCTATCCTAGTAATAGATACTAGTAGCAACACGTATCAATTTGATAAATCTTTGTTTTTACTCGGCTGGGATTCGAACTCCATACCTTCCACACGGAACGCTTGCGCTCCAACGAATTGGCCACCGTGTCCGATGATTTCACATGGAATCCTGCCAACTGTAGCTTATATTCTTATCGCATGACTAGCTAGTGAGAGTCCTACTGTTCGCAGGCTCGCGTTTAATCAGATGGTTGGTATTTATAATCCAAACGGATACATTAACTTAAGGACGGTATGAACCAAGACCGATTTACCTTAGTTAGTGAACAGATATCAACAAGTACATAGACAATATAGGTCATACATTTAATAGACAATATACGTCACACATTCAATGGTACAATGCTAATTAAACATACGAGGAAATCCCTAAGTCAAAATAGTTAAACACATAGTGTAATACTCCATACACATACATACAGAAAACATTCTTTCCTTTAGAAACTGAACCAATATGCAAAACCTAAGGGCCCTGTCACATTACGACGCATCTCGCAAGCTTGCGGCCAATGCGCAAAATCACTTTTTTACGTCGAGACCCATCAAACCTTTCAGTGTGGGGGGGGGGGGGGGGGGGGGGGGGGGGGGGGGGGGGAGCAAAGTTGGACTTATACATACATACCGTATACATACCGCATGGCCAACGTATGACCAACATATGGCTAATGTGCCTCCCGGCGAAAAATGCTTGAATTACGCTCACGGTACGTTCACAGAACGCCGGTGTACGTTATATATGTTCTTCGATTGCCTGAACTACGCCTCATATGTCACATACGTCAAGACACGCTGGAGAAACGCTAAACGTACGTTAGGTTATGTTATCCATACATTGTCAGTACGTGGACTGTACTTTCCCACTGCCTTTAACGTAGGTCAATGTAGTGCAACGTAGTGAATGTTTGTCTAATGTACATCGACGTACACATAATGCACACATAACGTACGGAGGATGTAAAATCCACACGTTGTCGTACATTGAAAGTTTTGTGCATGCACAAAACTTTGCCGACATGCGACGCCATATCTCGACGAACGTTGACGTATAGCAACGAGCGTCTAATGCCCGCGTAACGCATAATGACGTAGCAGCCAAAAATCACATACGTCGGCATACGTCGGCGCGATGCCCCTTAAATTGGGTTTAAGACTGGCAATTAGACGTAGTTGGGATTATGTGAATGGAACTGACTGGAATAAAAAGCGTAATTTGACTGCTGAGTTACTGTAATCAATCTGAAATAGCATATTTTCTTGTGCGTAAATTCAGTCACTAATTAGAAATAAGAACTTCAGGGACGTGAAATACACGAGTTCAACAGTGACTAAATCAGCCATGACATCATCTGTAAACTGGTTAGATTCGCACAGGAGTTGTATAATACAAGGCATCTAGGGTTGTTGTTTGTTACTGTTAGCGTTATGTCCTGGCAACATCCAAGGTCAACCCAATATGGCAACATCCAAGGTCAACCCACGGGACTTTGCAAGTAACCACCAGCCACGGTGAAGCCTAGTCCATACGCACCCCGGGGATCTGAGGTAATCAAACCCCATATTAGGTGATAAAGCGTTTAATAAATCCATTTAGTCCAGTCGATTTTGAAATTTGCTAGTAGATTACTTCACTGGATCACCGCCCATAAGAACATAATGCGATATCGGACTGGTGACGATATCGGACCGGGCAGGTATCTAACCCATAGTTACTATCACCGTGGAAACAGGATTAACACACCATTTTTTTAAATAGGAAAATTCCACTGTATTTTAACATATATGCATACAGTAAAACCTCTCTAAATCGACATACTTTTAAGTGGTCCATTTAGGGAGGTGGTCGGCTTAGGGAGTTAAAATATGGTTACAATGGTATTGTTGGGATCCAAATAAAGAGATCGATGTAGGAGAGTGGTGGATATATGGAGGTGGTCGGCTAGAGAGGTTTTAGTGTATATATATATACCACCAGGGGAGTAAATGTGTTACTATGAATTTGATACAAGGATTCAAGTCGAGACAATCACCAAAGAAAACAGAACATATTATAGACATAAAGAAATTAAATTAAATTAAGAAGCAAAACCAAGTCGCGCCAAGCTGAAGTTCCTAGAGTTAATATCGTCGAAATACGTGATTTTACACATGTGATGCAGATGGATGGATGTTGGAGTTTTACGTCCTGGCAACATCTAAGGTGATGCACACAGTAGATGGGTGGAGTGATCGATGACAGGACTTGTTTGTTTATTGGGGTCTTACACCCTAGAAACATATACGGCCATACCAGGACGGGTACTTATGGCGACTTTATAGTGCTGCCCAACATGGATACCGTACCACAAGCACCATGACTCGATATCTCACTGAAATCACATCCTGATACATTAAGCCAACCGGTCCTTGCCCTATCCTAGTAATTACTGAGCACCAGCAAGGACAAGTATCAATTTTGTATGTCTTTGGTTTGACTCAGCCAAGGATCGAGCCCATTAAGGATGTAAAATCGGGTCTTTCGTGACTGCACATGTCCTGAGTGCTAGCCGGATGTAAGTACAGAAGTATGAATGCATTAACTGTGTGAGTGTGTGTATCATGCAACAGTCTTACCCTCTGTTCCAGAGTAGGCAAAGGGGAGAACGAGGGAACAAACACATCTATTAGCATGCTTTGGTTGATTTCATTCAATTATAATACTAACATTCTATAAACAGAATCATTCTCCTCTTCTTCCATGATTATAACAAAATGACCACATTCCACAGTTAAAATTCAACAAGAAATTAAAATTAATTGGACTCCCCCCCCCCCCCCCCCCCAAAATACCTTCCAATTTTATTTTCTACTTTGGAAGGAAAGAAAGTGTGGTTTTTTGGCCTACCCTACCAGATTACATTGACCTTTCTTTTCAACGCTAAGCAAAGTTGGTCCAATTTGAGTAAATTTACTTATTCACTTACATAATAGTTCCATACTTACAAATCCATATGACAAAAACCATTGAAACTATTGAAAGTCACAACATTTTTAATTTAAGAGAAGGGGGTTTCTGCGAAGACAAAAGGCGAATAAGAAGGAAGACATGCATGCTGACCTGAGCCGCCGCCGAAGTTGGGCATGCCGGGAATGCCGAGGTCCCCGTACTGACCACCCCGGTCCTGGTAAAGTCGGTACAGCACGAAGCTTGCAGGTGCGCGCAAGATCAGGTTGAGGATGCACATACTGCACACACAGGCTAAGGAAGCCACGTGACTTGTACTCTGATCACGAGTGGGTCAATGATGAGTGGGTGGTGGTTGGTTGGTTGTTGGAGTTTTACATCCTGGAAACATCTAAGGTCATATCAGGACGAGCACCGACTTGTGACTGCGCATTCATGGCGACTTTATAGTGCTGCCCCACTGGGAGACCAAGCCACCAGCACCATAACCATAACCATAACAACTCAAGTCACATTATCCCGACACTGAACCAACCAGTCCTTGCCCTATCCTAATATTGCCGAGTGCCTGGCTAGGAAGCAACAAGTATCAATTTTTAAGTCTTTGGTTCACTCGACCAGAATTTGAACCAGTTGATTCGAATCCCATGATCTACCAAAATGGGAGACGGACGCTGAACTCATTTGGCCATCCCGTCTGATCAAGTGTGAGTGGGTCATGAGTGGGTGAGTGACTGACTGAGTGGTGAGTGTGATTGAGTGGGAAGTGTGATTAAGTGTTGATTGAAATTGGTGACGATTTAATGCCGTGTCTGCAACAAAGTCCATATTGACGGCGAAAATTTAGACTATATTTTATCACTTTGGTTTCAAGAAAAAAATAGTGTTTATCACATTTATATTTACATTAAAATCTACAGTGAGTGAGTGAGTGAGTGAGTGAGTCAGTGTGACAGCGCACTCATGGCTGCGTTATAGTGCGGCCCTTATGGGATACAGTGCTGTTGGCACCATGACCCAATATCCCACTCGGTCACATAATCTGCCTGTAGGAAAACCTGCGGTATCAATCACTAGACCGATACATCAACTACTTATCTAATAGCCACCTAAAGCTCCATAGTCCGATGAGAGCATCAAACTTTCTAAACCAAAACACCAAGATTAAACATTTACAGCTGCATAGAAGGGGACAGTCCCACTGCGTTGAAGTATCTGGTATTTTGATGTCCATGCCAAAATTAATTTAGCACGCTTACACTTTAAATAACTCCAAAAGTTAATCCTGTAAAGTTGGTCCAAACTAAAGTAAAGTAGATAATAATCAATCTGGTATTTGTATTTATCGGGGAAATAAATGGCAGAAGTTCAGATCATGGGACTACGCAACTTCAACTATAATATGAAAATGACAGTACTTCTAGCATTAGATGAATATACTGGGTGGGATGACTCGGCAGGCTTTAGTAGTACTTATTTTGGTTAGATTCTTTCCCCATGTATTAAGTTTGGTGTTTATAATGACATTTGGTTGAAAAAGGATACGCCAGGGAGAACTTCTCTGTACTACCTGTAAGTCAAGTACTTGAAAGGTTAGTTAATATTAGGATAAATAGGCACAGTGCAAGACAAGCATACGAGTCTTCCAATGGACTGAAGCTGAGACCCAGATTTAGGCTCGGGTGAGGATGATTTTTTGCTTTGTTTGTTTATTTTTCGTCCTAGCAACATCTAAGGTAATATCAGGATGGGTACCGCCTGGTGACAATGCCCACTCATGGTGACTTTATAGTGCTGCCCTACTGGAAGACCAGGCTACTAGCACCATCACCTGATATCTCACTCAGTCACATTATCCTGACACTGAGCCAACCAGTCCATGCCTATCCTAATAATGCCGAGCGCCTGGCTAGGAAGCGACAAGTATCAATTTTTAAGTCCTTGGTTTGACTTGACCAGGGTTCGAATCAGTGGATTCGAATCCCACGATCTCCCAAAATGGGAGACGGACGATCAACTCATTCGGGTGGATGAAGCATACCGCATCAGTACAGAAAACTGATGTAGTGTACATGCCAGACATGGGATACTCAATGGTGGCACAGACACAGAGTGTGTGTGCGTGTATATGTGACTAGTGGAGCAGCAGTGGGCCTTGCTGCCAGCACAGTGGTGGGCAGGTGGGGGTTGGAGTTGCCATGGTTACTAATTAGGACAGGGTGTGGGTGACTAGTCAGGAACCTGTAGGTGGCGGTGTCAAAAAGATGGGATCTGGAGGTGGTGAACACACCTGAAGCCGTATTTACTACCGTAAAATTTCTGCTAAGACAATTTCACTGCAATCTACATTACAAACATGGATGGCAATAACACAACCAAGTTTGGTAATCAGGAAGAATGTTGATAGAAGTTCAAAATAAGTTTAGGGTCATAGTGAAGTGTGGCACCAACTGTAACTTCCCTGATATAAACACACCGGGTTACAGCTTCAGTCCATCCTCAGGGACCAGCGGACAGTAACCAGGAATACGCGTATTGCCAAGAAAGCTGCAGAAAACCATACTCCATGGTTGAAGCCATTTCTTTGACATCTGTAATGTAGGTGTCCTGAGGCACCAGGTTCAAATGAAACCATCCATCCGCCCTCCCCCAACTCCCACAAACATGACTGAGTCTAGTTCGTATCGACTGTAGAGACTGATAGGCAGGAAAATGGAACTCAAAGGATTAAAACTCCAGGGACAATAGTGCTCGACAGAAACGTGGCAGTCAATTGGAAGGACTAGCCAAGATGGTATGAAAAACACACCAAATAAGACAGGGTATCGGGGGAAGATGTAAATAAAAGATTCAACTAGTACTGCTACGATAGCCACAGGAGGGGTGAACGTCAACGTAGTCTAATTAAGGGCGAAAATAGCTTTAGTATGGAACAGGAAGTACAATCTCTGGTTTCAGTATCAAATGGCTACTTGGCACAGAGTTGGTGAAATGAGAGAGAATGCAAAAAAGACAAGATAGCGGCGATAGAACACTGCCAATTTCACTTTTAAAGTTCATTAAACTACATGTTTTATTATATTTTTCAAATCAAGAGTAGCGGGTAAATATTAAGATGCATGTCAAGAATATATGTTGCTTCTTAAATTAAGAATTTATCAGCTCAGTTCATTTAACAAGCATGTCGAAATTCTTCGACAGCCTTTACATAGCATAGGGCTGTTCTCCACACCTGCTGTAAGTACGGGGTGAATCTATTATCTAGGGAAGATGGAAAGTCTGGAGTACGCCTTCGCACCGCTGTGCCCATAAGCATATTCAGCGCTATACGGAGCGACCCAACTAGCCACGGTTGAACTCGTTTCAGCCCGTTTAAACTTGTTTCCGTACAAAGTCTAGGTGACCAGGTTGGAAACTGAGCGATAATAGCTGAAAACTTCTATGCCTCTGCCTGAGAAAATGAATGCATGGGGACCAGGCTAGACCTCCACAGAGCTAGCAGTCTAGTCAAATATTATATGACTAGTTTATTGTTCAGACATTATCACATATTTATTTATCTTTTGCACAGATTAAAGTGCTTGAAGTATATTTTAAATTTATCTACATCAACTTCTCTTTAAATCACACAATATCAGGACTTAAAGAATGGGAAACTATTCCTGCAAGGATATGCTCAATATGACCCAGTGGTCAGCCGTTTTTCCTCCTTTCGTCGCTGTGGACCCTTCTCGCTGTGCCTGCCACACGCCTGGTGATCAACATAAATTACATGGACCGGATCAAAGTGGTGCCACCTAGCGAGTTCCGGCAAAACAAGGCCACAGTGGAATAAAAACGCGGAAATTAGGCCCAGACCCTGATGCTACCTAACAGGTACTGGCAGAACCAATGGAGAATTTCCGCAAACATGCAGATTAACACCATATGTTTAGCACTGTCAGGGAATTACAGAAACATGTCAGGAAGTCAGTTTGGATTCTCAGCCAATCAGAGCTGTTCTTTTCATTGCAAATGGCGGCCACCATATGGCTGACACTGAGTTCTCGCTAAAACGAGAAGAGGAAAGTCCATTTCCGGCAAGTTCAAACGGGCTCAGACAAGTTCAACCGTGGCTGGTTGTCCCTCTCCGTTCAGCGCTGAATATGCTTATGCTTTTGTTTGTTAGAGTTTTATGTCCTGGCAACATCTAGGATCATATCAGGACAGGAAGAACTGTTTGGGGTTTATCTTCTAGCAACATCCTAGGCCATACATGTATGTATACATGTATGTATAAATGTATGTATACATGTATGTATGTATGTATGTATGTATGTATGTATGTATGTATGTATGTATGTATGTATGTATGTATGTATGTATGTATGTGTGCATGTAAACATATATACACACACCACTACAAATAGCCTGAACTGAGGCATGAAATGATATCTGGGTTATGTAGTCTAGTGGTTAGGGTGTGGAACTTGTAATCTGGAGTTGGGGGTTCAATTCCCCTTTGGTTCTTTACCCTATCCATTCAACAGGGGGAAAAACTATGTTTTCCCTTGTATGTGTTTCTGAATAATCACTAAGTAAATTATGCAATGAAATTTTATTAACAAATATCTTTCCTGTATGTGCTACCTAAGTTTCACTCTCCCTGCTCTCCACTCACAGCCATTTACAAAACAGCAGCTGGAGTAACAGCCTCAGCACTCTCCCCCATGTATCTGGTTATGTAAACAGGAAAAGTAAGCAAAGTTGTGCTTAGGGAGCACTAATCTCAACACTCTCCCTGGCCCAGTTCAGGGTCAGTGACTACTACTCTCCCCTCTACATATTTGGTATTATAAACAGAAAAAAACTAAGCAAAATCGTGCTTCAAGAGTACGGTTCTCATCTCAGCGAGCTATAACGGGCACCTTTAACAAAACCGCGCCGATAAGACACACTGACGTAACATGGGGACTTAACAAGATACACAGACCATAGGGGCGAATGAGCGTGGGGAATAATAGAAAATGTGAACAACGAAATGGGGCGAAGCTATTTCATGTTAAACAGCGAAAACAGGCACGTACGAAGAAACAGAAAACACAGAATTAACGTCCAAATGCCGGAAATAAGAGCATAAAGATAACAACAACCAGATGACCAACGAACCTAGAGTGAGCGGAGTGCTCATAGGGAGCATCATGGGGGAGGTAACCATCCCATCGAACCCTGCGAACCCCGCACACACCGCAGGGCTCAGTCTAGAAGATACGCGCGCCCCTGCAAGGTCACGGGACAGCAGAGTAATACAACCAGAAGTCAGAGTACACCTACAGGTTGAAAGTAGATCACAAGGTCAGAAGGCGGGCACACCGAAGAGGCAAAAATGATGGCCTTGCTCAGAGCAGAATGGTGAGCCATATAGTCGTACCTGTCTTCAGCGACCCCTGTGATCAGAGAATAACCGCCATGTGCGGGAAATTGCTCTTTTTCAATGCGCGTACTGTCTTTGTTTCATTTCACTGTCTCGGCGATGACAGGACACCTACTATAACATCCAGGACAGCATTGGTCTGAATGCAGAGTTGTCTGTTGAAGACAGGTACAACAGTGATATGAAACCATGTGTATGCACATACATGAACCAGGAAATACCATTTGTTTGCTTGTTTGTTTGTGGTTGTTTATTATGTTCTAGTACCATCTAAGGTCATATCAGGTTCGGTATTGACTTGTGACAGTGGGCACTCATGGCAACTTCATAGTGCTGCCCCACTGGGAGACCAGGCCGCCAGCAGCATGACCCGATATCCCACACAGTCGCATTATCCTGATATTGTGCTAACCAGACTATGTCCTATCCTATTAATGACGAGCGCCAGACTAGTACCAATTTTATAAGTCACTGGTTTGACTCAACTGGGATTAAAACTCCTGACCTTTCACACAGGAAGCCTGCGCTGTACGGATTCGGCCACCGGGTCCGGTAGAGAATACCATCACTACCTCGATGTATTTAGAGTAAACAAAGGAAAAAGAGGGGGAACATGAGGGAGATGTAATGTGTATATGTATCGCCATTCACGTGATCAATGTTCAAATAAAGTACCTGCTCTCCAGATACACCAAAGTCAAATCGCAATCCATTACAAACAGCACATTGATAGATTGATAGATTGATTGATTCATTGGGGTTTAAATAAAGATACAACACCAACTTGTGACAATACATACACTTAGCGACTCCACAGTGCTGTTCCACTGAGATAGATACCCGACTGTTGTCACCATGGTACGATATCCTGACACGGCCTGACCAGTCTTTGTCGTATTCTAGTCAAACCAAGCCTCGGACAAGTTAGAGCTAAACTGCCAATCTTTGGCGCGCCTTTGGTTCTGCACCGACCACTTCCGCAGTTTATGAGGGTAGGTGACTGCTAGGAGTAGGACAGCTTTGCCACACTTCTTCCTCTGGAATCCTAACTCAATTACTCGAGCGGAGATGACTGCTATGAGGGTAGGTGACTCCTGGGACAGATCTGCCACACTTCTTCCTCTGGAATCCTAACTCAATTACTCGAGCGGAAATGACTGCTATGAGGGTAGGTGACTCCTGGGACAGCTCTGCCACACTTCTTCCTCTGAAATCCTAACTCAATTACTCGAGTGGAGATGACTGCTATGATGGTAGGTAACTGCTGGGACAGCTCTGCCACACTTCTTCCTCTGGAATCCTAACTCAATTACTCGAGCATCGATATCGCATACACCTGGCATGTTCATGGCCACACACCGCTGGACAAATGCAGCACAGATGCGGTTACCAATACTTGTGGAGAATTCAGAAAAGTGAATTTTGCTATTTATTTCCAAATCAGGATTCAAACCAGGATTTATTTCATTCTGGAAGCGGTAAGGGTTAGGAAGCATGATTAACTAGTACCATACCTCAATTTCCTCGATTTCTTCAAAACTGCTTCTGCACACTTTTTGTTACTATTACACTTGTTGATTAAAGTGGCCAGTTATACCTCGTGGAGACGGGAACCATACTCAAACAAATGCTCTCCAAGCACAACCTTGTTTAGTTTTTATGTTTATAGAACCAAATATGTGTGTGGAGAGTAGTGGACCCACTTCGCCACCAGAAGTGGGTCAGTGCTGAGGTCAGGGTTGGGGGGGGGGGGGGGGGGGGGGGGCTGGGACTAGCTGGCAGCTGGGTTGTTTTCTTAAATGGCTGGGGGAGTGGAGAGAAGGGAGGGTAAAACTGGGGTATTTTCAATTTTCTTTAGAGTAGTTCAATCAGGAAATATATTTGCTTTAATGTAAAATATATGTTAGTACTTTCATTGCATAATTCAATGAGAAACACATATAGATGAAACACGTTTTGTTGTTGTTGTTGAATGTAAAAAGGTTTTGGACTGTATGGGGTTTGAACCCACAAGAGAAAACAACTTCAGATTACAAGTACAACACCCTAACCACTAGGCCACAGAGACCACACATCAGTACTTGTCTCAGTTCTGGCTATTTGTGTATAGGACGTCATATATACAAGGTGTGTATGTGTGTGTGTCTGTGTGTATATGTTTGTTTGTTTGTTGTTGTCTTACGTCCTAGCAACATCTAAGGTCATATCAGGACGGGGTGTGTGTGTATGTATGTATGTATGTATGTATGTATGTATGTATGTATGTATGTATGTATGTATGTATGTATGTATGTATGTCTGTAAATGTATGTTTTGCATGCATCCGTTTGAAATTTGTCAGTTACACTGTATATAAAAGGGGAATTTTTTTTATTGAATGTAAAAAGGAGTGAACCATATGGAGTGAGATATGTGCATTTGAAAGTGGTTGACTTCCAGATCTTTTGTATTACTATTAACCAATGCAGCAGCCATTCCACGCTGGCCACATCAGCCAGGCCTGAGCATTAATAGTTTGAGGAGATCCGCCGCCTTATCGCTTGGACAGGATCCATCGCAAATGCGCCGGGTTCTGGGCTCAACGCTATGACATCAGCAGCCGTTCCGCAGTGTATATGCCGGCGGACTATTCGGGATCGCAGAACATGCAGTTCGTCATAGGTGAGTGTAGAAACTGATATGGTGCTACGACCCCAGGTCGTCCTCTGACGCATACGCTGTGGAACGGCGCATTTGCGATGGATCCCATCCAAATGATAACACATAGGCATGACCAGAATGGCTGCTGCCATCATAGCATTAAACCCAGAAACCTGCGCAATTGTGGTGGGCCTATATATATATATATCAGTATTGGCAGATCAATATATATAGTATAGTTATACGAATCTTACCTGGGTATAGATGATGGATAACTGTTGTTTTCCCGAGGTATAAGCCTCGGGTAGACGTGGGCTAGGGAGAAGGAAGCACGTGACGTACCAGCAATCTTAACCTACTTATTCAGGATAAAAATGATCTTTCAATACAATGGATACTATGATTTTCCCGTAATGGTACACCAACGGGATAGACGTGGCAGGGCGTGGTGGGTGGGCCCTAGCCCACGTCTACCCGAGGCTTATACCTCGGGAAAACAACAGTTATCCATCATCTATACCCAGGTAAGATTTGTATAACTATACTATTTTACCTCGGTATACAGCCTCAGGCTAGCCTCAGGCTAGGGAGACCTTTACATAATTCATTTTTATCCTTAATATCATCCATTCTTATATAATATTCAACATTTTTGTTCTCACCTATTCTTGTTAGTTGGCGAGCAGGCGCTTTGCAATGCCGGTAGGCTTTTCTAGTCGCTTGTTGTAATGTTTTGCAAACGACTTAGCCGTCTTCCAGCCTGCATGCGCTAGTATTCTTTTCACAGAAATACCTAGCAACCGTGCCTTGGAGACCATGGCACCTCTAGTTGAGTGGGATGAGTATTTGCTCGTATCCACTCCAGCCAATTTCAACACCGTAATTGTCCATCTGGCCAGGGTGTCTCGTGAAATTGCCTTATGTGGCTTTATAAAGCTCACTAATAGTTGTTGTGATGCACGTAAATCCTTTGTTTTAGATATATACGCCCATATGGCTGACACAACACATAATTTCCGATCACTCGGAAAACAGTCTAAGTGAACCGTAGATAAAGGGTCACCTAACGTGTTCGATTTAAGCAATTGTGCTAAATCAAACGTAGCTTGTTTCTTGTCTATTTCTAATCCAGTTAAAGACAAAGCAACAAGGGTCTGTCCTCTGTGTCCAGTTACTAATAATAACAGGACCGCGACCTTAAAACCTAATTGTTTTAAATCTAACCACGAGTTGTGAGGCCAAGCCTGAAACAACTTAAATACTACAGACACATCCCAAAACCGACTATACTTTGGTTTTGGAGGATTCCTTTGATAAATTGAACGAAGTAGATATCCAAGAACATAATGTTTTCCAACTGTTTCGCCATCAATTCTCGGTAATATGATTGATAACGCACATCTTGCCGCATTAATCGACCCAAAGGATAGTCCCTCATCCTCTAGAGAACGAAGAAAACGAGCTACTTGTGAAATTGTTGGATTTGTTGGCTTAACTTTCATTAACAAACAATGTACACCCCATTTCTTTAAATAGGATGTGTACATTTTGACAGTTCCTGGCCTCCAGGCATCAGCTACTATCCTATTCTCAGTAATTTTGTCCAATCCAAATTGCCGCAGCTGGTTCCTTAGAAAAGGAATGCCAATAGGGGCGTCGTTGACACGTCGCCGTGAACCACTAGCGGTCCGTGGTGTGTCAGATTCCCGAGTTTTCTTGGGAATCGTATATGTTCTTTTGCCAGTTGTGAAACTGCTGGCAGCCAAGGTTGCGTGTCCCAATCGGGCACCACCAGTATAGCATGTGTCCTTTCCAAACCGATTTTCCTGACAACTCGGCTGATAATGCTAAACGGTGGGAAAATATAAAAATAATTATTTTCCCAGATAATAGCAAATGCATCTACTTTCCAAGCCTCCGGTTCAGGATGCCAAGAAACATAACAAGGTAATTTGTTATTATTTCGTGATGCAAACAAGTTAACTTTAGGCGTACCCCATTTTTCACAAATGAAGTTAAACAAAGGTGTAGAGAGAGACCATTCTAAATGGTCATGGAAATTTCTACTTTTATGGTCTGCAAGTGTATTTTGTGACCCTGGAATATGCGCTACAGTCAGCCAGACTTGTTGAGCCTGTGCCCAGTTCCAAATCAGTTTAGACAACTGATTGCAAGGCTTTGATTTTGTTCCACCCATGTTACAAATATATGCCATGGCAGTAGTATTATCAGTTAGTATTCTAACTTGTGATTTATGTATCTTTACTAAACTACATAAGCCCAGATAAATAGCACGCAATTCTAGCGCATTAATATGGTCTGATTTTTCATCATCAAGCCATCTACCTCCTGTTGTGACCCCATCTCGATGAGCTCCCCAACCATCTAACGAAGCATCAGTAGTAATTACCGTATTAGGTTCCGCCATGCGGATTGGATTTGGTGAACTTGCTATGTGTTGCATCCACCATGCAATATCCTATAGCCCTTCTTGCGAAATAAACATCTTTCGCTCAAAATTCCCTTTAGTTCGTGTTAACGCTAAATTTTTATCTATTTCTAGAGATTTAATATGGGCCTTCCCGTATAGAATAGCGGGTGCATACGATATCATTATCCCAATAAGGACTGCGACCTGTCTAATTTTAGGTTTTGGTAACTTAATAAGCTGGGTCGCTGTATTCATAAACTTAATTAGTTTTTGTTCTGTTATCGACACTGTAAGAGACTGTGTATCCAGAATAAACCCTAAACATTTGAGTTGTTTTGTTGGTTTAAACACTGACTTTTGTGGATGTACATAAAACCCCAATTTAGTAAGTAATGCACATAAATCCAAAACTGCATTCCCACAATCAATTTGTGTTGATGCTATAATAAAGGAATCATCTATGTAATGAAACATTATATGACCCTTCCGCGCCATTACTGAGAAAACAGGTTTAAGCAGTTTAGTGAATAAACGAGGGGCACAAGCTAAACCATTCGGCATGCAGGTAAACTCATAGAGTTGGTTATCCCAAATAAACCGAAGAAATTTCCGGTCTTTTTCCCTTATGGGAAGCGTATAATAAGCATCTTGTAAATCAACACTAGCCATCCACGCATCTGACGTAATCAGATCTCGTGTCGTATCTAGCGAGAACATTTTAAAATGTCGATATTCAACCATTTTATTAAGGATTGTTAAATCCAGAATCATTCGAACCTCGCCATTAGGCTTTGGTCTCGAGAAGATGTTTGAAATAAACTCTCCTGAACAGTATGTCACTTTTTGTATAATTCCTTTCTCAAAGAATTTTTGTACCTGTTTAGTTAGTGACTCTCGTTCAACCGGTTCAATGTTATAAGGAAAAGGTATCCTGCCTTGTACCGGAATTTGTGTGAAGGGAATGTGAACACCCCTAACTATTTGTAAAATTTCTTGGTCACTAGTAATTTTGTGCCACTCAGAAATATGATTATTAATATTACCAGCCACAAAGTTGCTTACAGTTTGTGTGGTTTTAGAGGCTGGAAGGACTTGCAACGTTTGTGTTTCAACCTCTACTTGGACCCGCCCCTGGGGAAGGGTCTCGGCGAGTTGACGCCTCGGCCCAGTGGCCGTGCGGCGTTGTCGGTCCAGCCTGAGCGAGCGCCCCGGCCCCGAAAAGCTTGACCGAAGTTTGAGCCCGGTCTGGTTCCCCTGGTGAACTGCCGTGGACGAAAATCCCCTCGTGACCTTTTGAAACGAGGAGTTTCCTGTTTCTTCTTACCATCCATGTTTTTGCCACTCTTGGCTGCAGTTTCTACCTCTTTATAGAGGTATTGCAGTTGACCGCCAAACATTTTCGTGTTATCTAAAGGTTTCCCTTTAATCGGCTCTGGAGGAAGAAAGAGCGTAAACTCTTTCCCATCATTATCGGTAACCTTCTTTGAGCGAGCCACTTCTTTGCCAGCATCTGTGCAAACTGACTTGAAGACATTTTCATATCTTCGATACGACAGGTAATTACCTGCCGCCGCCAACAATGCAATGCCTTTGTCCATCGTCTTAGCCAAAGACGAGAACTTATTTTCTCGTTGCATTCTGTTTGCTACAGGAGCAATAGCTGTTAGGGTACCAAGCACCGCCTTATGCACTGTGTGCAACACACCCTCAAATCTCTTACGGTCCTCCGTCATATTGACATCTCGATCCATCTCCTTAATGATGGAGTTGGGAACACCTTTAATGCCTGTTAACTCATCTGATAACTTAGAAATAATCTCCGCCGGTTTTAAACGTGCGGAAATGGCCATTGATGTTCTCACGCATAAGCGTAGTGGTTTTCACACGCTTAGCCCTTGGCTTCTCCACTTTCTTAGCCACTTTGCCCCCAATGGCAGCATAGACACCTTCATATCGCGTGTCTGAGTCCGATTCCGTGGAAGTGGAATCCGTGGACGAGTCGGAAGAAGAAGAATCTTTCCTCTTCTTCTTCTTCTTCTTGGACTTGGTCTTGCGCTTTTTGCGAAGTCCCGTCCTCCCCCTTTCCTTGGTGAAATCATCACCCGAAGAAACGATATGTTTCTTCTTCCTCCGTTTAGGAGAAGGAGGAGGAGCCCTAAGCTCCATCTCTGAGTCTGTCTCCGAGAAATCCTCCAAAGAAGACTCCTCTTGAACACTCGGCATTCGCCGTTTACGAGACACCGGTGGTTTGAGAGCCATTATGACTCTCCATCGCCGCAAACCGCGTCTCCCAATCTTGAGCCGCGGCGCCGTCAGGCACTATGTCCTCCTCGGAGAGAATATGCGCCCCGGGCTGTGTCGAAGGCACTGCCGACAACATGGGTGAGGAGTCGTACTCCTCGTCCCCTCCACTCGGAACACGCCCCTCGGCTGCTGCTGCACTGCGCTTACTCCGCTTCGTGGCCATCGGGAGCTGAAACAAAGATTTTTGGTCAGTCCCGGTATATATATATGTCACAATATGGTTGTTTCAAACTCATTTGGACATCTATTGGTGTTAGAGAACGTGTTTATACCGTTATAACACAGGCGTAATAAGCTAAATTTGTGCGTGGGTTGTGGGTCAAGCCCAAACCTTACACGGGGTCGGGACCAGTGTATCGGCCCGCCCATCCCTCTGTCCCGCACACTTCTCCCACCTGTGACTACAACGTCAACAAGTTGGAGAAAATGCTACGAAACTCGGAGAAACGCCTGAAAAAGTTTGTGGGGAGTCTATAAAAGAAACCCAGGAGCATCTCCAACATTACTCTCTATTAGAGTACGAGAGAATTTCCACAGGAGACGAGGCAGAGCCCACATCTCTACCCATAATCACACGGTGACTCGGGTGTTGACAGAACCGCTAATGACCGGTTTCAATCCTTCGAGAAGGAATTCTATCCTTGCTTTTTTATAACCAAATAACTCGTCCAAAATGGACCAAAGAAAGTCTAAACTTTCCATAATGATGCTCTAATGCATCATGATTAAGCTAACCACAGTTTTTATGATACTTACTGCGTATTAGCTTGTATGTAGACTAAATTTGCCGGAGCAACCCAACGACACGTAATCCAGTCGTGAGTTGTATATGCTAATTGCTGGTACCTCACGTGCTTCCTTCTCCCTAGCCTGAGGCTGTATACCGAGGTAAAATATATACATACCTTGTATATACGTCTCATATATATATGACATATATACTATTACTAGTGCATATACTAGTAATGCATACATTTTTTGTATGACTAGTATATACATCATACATATGATATACACATGGTATATAATGTTTATTGTTCTATATGTGTTTCTGATTGAATGATGCAATGTACATACATAAATAAATACATAAATAAATGCATGCATGCATGCATGCATGCATGCATACATATCCTGTATATATGATGTCATATATATACATACATAGCCTGTATATATGACGTCGTATATACAAATAGCCTGAACTGACATAGCCAATTATCTGTGGCCTAGTGACAAATATATTTCCTGTTTGAACTACTCTAACGAAAATTGAAAATACATCAGTTTGACCCTCCCTTCTCTCCACTCACCCAGCCAATTCCACAACAACAGCTGTCACATGACCAATCTAGGTCACTCTACACCACCAAGTGGAAAAGTTCAGTACTAGCAAGCACCACCCTGTGGCACAAATTAGAACTATTCCGAGTTTGTATGTTTTTCCGAGGAGCCATAACTCACCACTTTAAGCGGGGGTGGTGGGGGTGGGAGAGGGATTTCAATCGAGGGCAATTGCAATTGCCAATTGGTCTTGGCCCCATCCTAGTAATGCTGAGTTACAGGTAAGATATTGACAGTAGGACTAGCAGGGTTCACACAAAAAGTTGGCCACCAAATTCAAGAATATTCAAGATTATTTTCAAGAATATTTTCAAGGAGACGTGGAACATTTTGATACCACCATTTTATACAATCTATGCAAGTATATAATGTTGGGAAAACAATTCCACAAAAGTAACTGACATGAATTTATCAATGTTACAATCAGAGTTCATACAAAATGTTGGCCATAAGATTAAAGAACATTCAAGAACATACAACATACAATTACATTAAAGAACATTCGAGGATACTCAAACCAATAATCTAAATTCAAGAACATTCAAGACTTTCAGCGACGCGTGCGAACCCTGAGGGAGAGGTATCAATCCCAAAAGAACTTGAAATGTAGAAGCTCAGTAGTTTCTAATTTATAATCGAATAATCGCATCCGAAACATTTTCTCTTACTTTTTAAAGGAATACAATTTTCACATCCCAGAAATTAGAGAGGAAGAATTATGTAGTACGGGGGGTGGAGAAGAGGAAGAGAGGAAGAGAAAGGTGAAAGAAGAAAGGGTGCCACCATTGTATTTAGCAAAACCCCAATTATCGACTCATTTCGTTAGCGTTCAGTTAGTTCCGAACAAATACCCACTTTTAATTCTCACTGTTTGGTTGATTGTTGGAGTGTTACGCCCTGCAACATTTAAGCTCATATCAGGACAGGTCTCTGTTTACATAATGAAGAAAATTATTATTTTTGGTAAACACTCAAGGCACAAGGGAGATTTTTCAAGGTGGTGTATGAATAGCGTGAACAGAGCATGTATACACACGTGTTTGTCGGAAGGCGCTGATGAAGATGATGTCCATCACGATAGCGATCATGTTCAGCAGCATGAACTGAAGAACAAGCATCAAACTGTATAAGAATTGGGGTGCATCGTTTTAGCGAAACCAAGTAATTTAATAATAAATATACCATTTCCTACAGAAGGAAAAGAAGTGACATAATTGAAGTATTTAAAATTGTGAAAGGTTTTGATCAAATAGCTATGAACCAATTTTTCACCTTGAATAAAAGAGAAGGCAGTCGGGGCCATACTCTCAAACTAGTAAAACCCAGAGCCATTTCAAAGTTAAGGCAACACAGTTTCTCAAACAGGATCATAAATATATGGAAGTCTCCCACAAAATGTTATTGATGCCAAGTCAATAAATTCATTCAAGAATAGATTAGAAAAAGCATGGGCTGATGATCCAGGGAAATGTGACCCCTTATTCAGCACATGCTACTAATTATTCCTTGTGTTGCTTATTTACTTGCACTCAAGCAGAATTTATAGACAAATAAGTGTTCACACTTCCTGTCTACCATTCGCTATTATTTTGCTATTTTACATACAGAGACTGAAATAGTAATAGATATAAAATATATATAAATTATAATTATGTTTTTCCCAAACCGGGCTTGTTCTAGACAGTTTGGCCATCACGCATTTCGGTTTTGGACCAAAAAACTATATAAAAAAATCTTTCTCTTTCTTATCTATAACTATTTAACCGTCTCTGGATGCAAATTAAATGGTATAGTCTAAAAAAACTAACATCTATACCAACCAATTATCTATCTGCTACCGAAATGCAGGCAAACAAATACCTTATCAGCAGCCACTGTGTGGTAAGATAACACCAACACTACAACTGGCCAGCATTGAAAACAAGCCTGGGTACCCGGGCTTATATGCTATGGACAGTATAAATACAGCCTCAATAAACAAAACAAAAAAAAATAAAATCATTAAATTCGCTCGGTTTTGCCCGGTTTCGCCAAAACGATGTACTGTAAGAATTGTATTCTCCTGGAATGAAAGTGACGACTGGGTGGGCAATGAGTCACAACAAGGACACAGCGTCTCCTAGCAGAGTCTGTAACGATTCACCGGAGGAAGGTGCTAAGACTACGCTAGAAGAGTAGTGCATAAAACCGGACTCCTGGCAATTTCCCGCAATTCACTGGCATAGTCCGATGGTTTTTAGTTTCTTATCATTTATTTTTAGAAGATAAATATATCGGATTGATAGTTATAACATACCTTACTTTAATTGGAAGTAACTTTTATTTAAAATGACCCCCTTTTTTTAAAGTAGATATTTGAAGTGCAAACATGAACCATTAATTTTGTCAAGCTCGTCAAAACTCTGATACAAAAGCATTAGCAGTGACAGGCTCACATTTTCTGAACGAAAACACTCCCCTAGATTTGATCCTTCATATACAACTAGTGCATTCATTAAACATTTAGGTCCTCCATTGATTGATTGGTGATTGGTGATGATTTAATGCAGTGCTGGCAGCAAAGGCTATAATCACAGCAAACGATAAGTAGAACTTATTGTCACTTTGGTTTAATGAAAAAAGGTGTTCATCACATTTATGGGTTTATATTAAAATGTACATACAATTCTAAAATGGTCAAATTTGTGTCCGAACAGGAAGCGGATACGTTACCACTAAGCCTCTCGTACAGTGCCAGATCATACAAACCTTTTTCTTTGAATAAACACTTCATGGCATTGCCATAATGACTACACACATATTTGGGGACTTTTTTTTAAGTCAGTCAGCAAACTACCACCAAATACACTCATTCCTAACTGGGGTGCAACGTGTCAATGGTGAATTTTCACCATTCAATCCCAAAGAATACGGGAACTGGGCCCGTAAAGAAAGCACTGTGTTGAAATGTACATACCATGAAGACCGCTTCGACAGAGTCAGGTGATACCATGGCCCAGAAGCCGAATGCCAGGATGAAGGCATTCATGTAGGCGTACCCTGGTGGCAGCGCCATGCTGGCCCTGTGCAGGATCGAATTAGACGGATTAGCACAAGTCGGGCAAGTGGTCATGTATACATGAAGGCTGTGGTGGCGCCCCCTGGCCTACCAGATCTGTGGCGGGGACAACAGGAGCACCATTTCCGGTAGAATAGTGGCAACTCATGGAACCAGGCACAACCATCGATAATAATATTGGCATATTAAAATATACAACACCCGTAGGAACATTTATGGGTGGGTTGTTGCTAGGACGCAAAACCCCAACAAACAAATTACCGGTGGGTTGATTATTTTTCGATTGAGATCCATTTGAAATGACTGCCAACTCACAAGGACTATTATGATACCTACAAGTATATTACTTATTAGTCTTTCATTTCTTATTACACAAGTACCGTGTTTATTTGTTATTCACGATGGAACTATATATATTCGAATAATTAAACACAGCACTAGTGTCATTCTGTCGAGCAGGCATGCATGCATCAAAGATTACGTATGTGCAATTAAATACCCTCAATACAGAGGTACCAACACTGGTTGACATCGGTTTTTTTAAAGGGGGGTGGGGGGTGGGTTAAGCCACTTTCTCTTTCTCTTTTTAAATAAACCACATAATAAGCCATATGTGTTTCTTCTATTCTATTGTGATCCTATCAGTGCATGCAGGGATATTTATTGAGAAGTTTGCACACGAAATAATAAATAGGTTAAAGAAACAAAGGACCAACATTACAATTAATCCATTAAACCTTTTGGAGCAAGATAATATGTGATAATAATTCTTTAAATGTTCATATTCAAAATAACTGCTAAATATACTTAGTTATTTTGAACTTAACAAGGTACTTACCACACAGACAGCACAAAGTGCATGACCACCACCACCTAAAATTGAATGAAAATTTCATGAACACATGCCGTCACCTCGCAACTATTTGGTACATTAAAATTAAAACAAAAAGATCTCAGAATATAATTGGCAGATAATGCTAATATAGATTAAATGCACACCCAAGTAGTTTATAACTTTTGTGTCATCAAAGGCAGTCATTATCTGTATTTCGATGTAATTATGTGTGTACTACCATTAAACTTACTAGAATTTCTTTAAATCTTATTGTATATCCTTGGCCAGACACACGGCGACAGGGCATAATCTATTATAATTATTATACTTATTATTAGTCAATAGTACCTGTCTTCAGCGACCTCTGTGATCAGTAAACCCCTGCCATGGGTGAATAATTGTTCAACAAATAAATAGACCCCGCCAGTTAAGCTGGAAAGTACATGAATATAGTAATTCCAGATTCTGTCGATAAATGTCACTAGCTTAACTGGAGGGGTGTAATATGTGAAGAGAGCAGTGGTGAAATTGCAGGAGAAAAATACAATATAGTTATCTTTTTTGAAAAATATATATTACAAGGATAAGAGCTTGAATCCTGTTGTGATATGAATATCTGAATATAATCAGACATTTTATTATTTTTTACAGGCATTCTTTACATAGATCATGTGAAATCATAGGCACTCGGGGAATGGACCTGAATAGAGTGGTTCCAAATTCTGCCGATACATGCCACTAGCTTAACTGGTGGGTCTATTGTTGTCTAATTTCGAATGAACTGTTGTCTAATTTGAATGAGACTGAGAGGGGACCTACTATGTCAGGACAACATTTGTCTGGAAGCAAAGTTGTTCTTTGAAGACGGTCATTACTTCACTCCTAGTTAATATAGCCATTAATATAGGTGACCGACATCTCCCAAATGGAGAATAAAAAGCTTAGACTTTTGGCCAGGCAATAGCATGTCAGCATTGTGGCTACATATAATAATAATCTATGTACACTAGACTAGTAGCCAATGAATATGTCATACTTTAATCACGTTATATAAACATGGGGATATGACAGTATTAATCGCTAGATATCAATAAAGAACATAACTGTAAATCTTTTCAAATTAATTATATCTGTCTCATCTTAGTAAGAGTGTCTTATCTCGGTATTTCAATTGCCTAACATTGTTTTTACTTCAGGGGCCGTATGAACCAATCGGTGTTAGGGCCGTAACCGCAGTTTGGCTAGCTCCACATGGCTAACTGTGGAAAATCCGTATGCATCAATCGGTGACAGTGCTAACCACCGACCGTAGCCTAGGCTAAGCTAAACCACTTTCAGAGGAGGGGTAACTGAAAGCCGCGCTGCTTAGTGTAGCGGCCGCCGATATATTCGAGCCAAATGTATTCAATGCGATCATATTTAACAGATTTACATACGCAATAAGTGAAATTTAATCAAATTAACCCTAAAATCGAACCGTTATTAACGCTCCCCGGTGCATTGGCGGCGTTATCCATATTGTCTAATCGATGAATGTAAAGTAAACAAATCGCCGCCGCCGCTTCGATGTCGATATCCATACTGTCGCACATCAACAAAACACACATCGCCGCCGCCGTCGCCGAATCGGTGGCAATATATTAGGCCCAAATCTATTCAATGCTGTCATATTTAACAGAATTACATACACCATAAGTGAAATTTTGTCAATTTAACCCTAAATTCGAACCGATATTAACGCCGCCGCCGCATTGGCAGCGTTATTCATATTGTCGAATCTAGGGATTTCCCAAATCTATTAATAAATACACGGTTAGCTATCCGCCCCGGCTAGTACATTGGTGCATACCCTTTGACCTATTTCTCCAACCCGCCGCTACCCAGAGTAGCTATCCCAGAACTAGCCCCTAGCACCGGCTAAGCCTAACACTGATTGGTGCATACGGCCCCAGATGGTTGCAAGACTTATTGGCGAATGACACACCTTAACTAAGTTTAGGTCAACGCAAGAGATTTCTCGACTAATATACTACTACTAACAGTACCTAAAAGTAGTAGGCCTACTACTACTAGTACTACTAACAGTATTTCAGTCATAATATCAATTATCATGTCATGATAGGACGCTCAGGGCCCGTATGCAGGAGTCAGTGTTAGCGGGTTTTGGTATTAGAGCCTGTTACCGTTTAGCTATCACCGAAGTCGGGAATTGTGTCAAGTCGTATGCAGGAGCCTGTAACACTTTCATTATAGCTAAACATGAATTTATTTATAGATTTGGGAAATCCCTCTGTGTCTGTACCCATATATTAGGCTTAAATATATCAAATGCTATCATATTTAACAGAATTAGATACGTAATAAGTGAAATTTATTCAAATTAACCCTAAATTTGAACCCTCCTTAAGGCTACTGCCGCATTGGCGGCGATATTACTAGTTATATTTTCGAATCGACGAACGTAAAGTAAACAAACCGGCGCCGCCGCCAGTATGGAAAGGGAGGTCGATGCGGCGGCGGCGATGATTTGTTTACTTTACGTTCGTCGATTCGAAAATATAACTAGTAATATCGCCGCCAATGCGGCGGTTAGCCTTAAGGAGGGTTCGAATTTAGGGTTAATTTGAATAAATTTCACTTATTGCGTATCTAATTCTGTTAAATATGACAGCATTGAATAGATTTGGGCCTAATAAACTCGCTAAACCTAATATCTTTTATGGGTAAGGTAACACCGGTTAAGCCTTTGGTGTTAGGCCTAACACTGACTCGTGCATACCATTTTTTCGCCGCTAACCCGGAATTCCCACCAAACACCGTTTTGCCACCCTAACACTGACTCCTGCATACGGCCCCTGAACTCAGTAGGCATCCAGCTTAGTCTTGGACATGTTTGCTTAATGCCTGGTACACATCTACCGTTTACGATTCGCGCACTAAAACTCGCGACTCGACCCGACCCGCTTAAAACTGAAAATGGGCCGATTCATTTTTCGAATCGCGAATCGCAATCGTAATCGGCTCGTTTTAGCCCTAAAACTGAGGTTTTATGCGCGAATCGCAATCACTAGGTGTGCGCGGGGAGCACACAACTAGCGATTTTTGTGTGCGAAACGGGCAGTTTTAGATCGTATATGGTAGGTGGGTGCGCACAAACGGTAGGTGTGTACCAGGCATTACAAACTGTTCCAGGGGCTAAGTGGCACCAGTCGCATGAATAGATAACTGCATAAGCATCAACCTTTACTTTATGATAAATCACATTTTCTTCACGCAGTCGGCTGTCCTGTTAATACTAGACCTATAGGTAAGTCTGTACAGTGCACTGTCTCACTCTCACTCAGTAGGTATTTGGAAATCCCCACGATTAGTCCTTGTGATTTTGTTCCAGAAAGCTGTGATCGGTTATGATTAGATAAAGGATTCACCTGGTACTCGCAGTACACAGGTGAATACCAGCCCTATATAAAAACGGTCGAAAAAGCGGGTTAATGAAATGAGAGCCTAATTTCACAATCTAAGAAGCAACATTTATTCTTTGTAGGTGTTTTCATATTTACCCGCTACCTTTGAGTTGAAAAATAAAATAAAATATGTAGTTTAATAAGATTTAAAAGTGAAATCGATGGCGTTCTAGCACCACCATATTATATTGTCTTTTTGCATTCTCGCCCATTTCACCAACTCTGTGCCTATATGGATACTGGAGCCACAGTTTCTAGTTCATATTCCATACTAAACCTATTTTCGCCCGTATTTACACTACGTTGTCGTTCACCTGTGTACTACAAGTACCGGGTGAATCTTTTATCTAGGTTAAGATTTGCTGCACTCTAAGTGGTCAAATCGGTTCAAATTAATTTTGGACGGAACTGAAAAGTAGATATACGTAATTAATAATTATATATGTATTTTCTCAGTTTCTACCAAAGATTATCACAATCTGATGTGTTGAAAGTTGTTAATTTTGATTCGGAATGTGGGAATGTGCACCTTGACTGTAGGGGATTTCCACATACCTGTAATTAATAGGAAAGTAAGCAAGCCAATTTAGAGCAAGTCAGGTACATTGTAAATTTTGATTAACCTTTATTTCATATCCAGTCTCTGTCAGTGTCAACAAGATTTGCAAAAATCTTGTGAATATCATCTAAATTAAGCAAGTTCTGGCATATGTTGTGTTTCTTCGAGATTAATTATCAATTAATAAGTTAATTAAATAATTAATAATACAAAATCAGTCTTTGATGCAGTCTTAAAATGGACTTTTTCTTCTATTTAATCTATTACAAAAATCATGTAAATATCATGATAGTTATGCACTTTTTTCTTTCAGTTTGCATTGTTTAGGATCACACCCATTCCCTTTGTTTCAGATTAATTACATGGCAAAAAAACATGCGATTTTAAAGAAATGAAAATTCATAACTTTCTTAATATTAGACCAATATGCATGATCTTGTATTTTTTTTGCTCTTTACAATGGTATGAGTTTCATTTCTATACAGTAAACTTTATTTTTTTCTCAGTGTCTGTAGTAAGTATACCTCTGGGTATATAGATTAGTTAGACGAATCTTACCTGGGTATAGATGATGGATAACTATTGTTTTACCGAGGTAGGAGCCTCGGTTAGACGTGGGCGAGGGAGAAGGAAGCACATCCGGGTCCAGCAATCTTTACCTACTAATTCAGGATAAAAATGATTCCAATAAACCAAAAAACTATGGTCATGTGACCTAATCTTGGTACAAGTGATTGAATAGACGTGGCAGGGCGTGGTGGGTGGGCCCTCGCCCACGTCTAACCGAGGCTCCTACCTCGGTAAAACAATAGTTATCCATCATCTATACCCAGGTAAGATTCGTCTAACTAATCTATTTTACCTCGGTATACCGCCTCTGGCTAGCCGCAGGCTAGGGAGACCTGTACGTAATATCATTTTTATCCTGATATTCCTGTTAGTTATTATGATTCTATTATCAAGTCTTATTTAAGTATGTGTGTACAATTGGTATGACAATAAAGCGAAAAGTTCACTTTGTCTCACCTTTGTCTTTTAGTTGGTGAGTAGCCTCTGTGCGATAGGTTGAGGCTTCTCTAGTCGCTTGTGATAATGTTTTGCAAACGATCTAGCGGTTTTCCATCCTGCATGAGCCAGGATCCGTTTCACGGAAATGCCTAGTAATCTGGCCTTAGATACCATTGCACCACGTGTAGAGTGCGATGAATATCTGTTTGTGTTGACTCCTGATAGTTTTAACACAGTCATGGTCCATCTGGCGAGGGTGTCCCTCGAAATGCCCTTGTGTGGCTTAATAAAGCTCACCAAAAGCTGCCTTGAGTTTCGTATTGTTCTTGTCTTGGATATATATGTTCGTATTGCGGAGACTACACATAATTTTCGATCCTCTGTGAAACTAGTGACACTGATTATCGACAGGGGATCACCTAAACGATTTGATTTCAACAAAGTTGTTAAATCAAACGTTGCTTCCTTGTTATCGATTTCAAGACCATTGAGCGACAGGGCGACTATTGTTTGGCCCCTGTGTCCTGTAACCAGCAGAAGAAGCAAAGCTACTTTGAAACCTAATAGCTTAACGTCCAGGAACTTATTCTCTGGCCATTCCTTGAAGAGTTTAAACACAAGAGATACATCCCAAAACCTATTATATTTGGGTTTGGGAGGGTTCCTCTGATAAATTGATCGTACGATCCAGCAAATAACATGGTGTTTACCCATTGTTTGTCCATTAATCCTAGGTAGGATTATTGACAGCGCACATCTGGCTGCATTGATAGCGCCATATCCTAAACCTTCGTCTTCTAAGAAACGTAGGAAACGTCCTACCTGGGATATTGTCGGGTTCATTGGCTTAACTTTCTTAAGTAAGCAATATATACCCCATTTCTTTAAATAGGTTGTATACATTTTCACAGTTCCCTTCCTCCAGGCATGAGAAACCAACCGTTGTTGTGTAATCTTATCCAAGGCGAATTGTTCCAAATATTTATTTAAAAAAGGAATGCTACCAAAGGAGTCGTCGACACGTTTCCGTGGCGCGCTAACGGTCCCTGATGTTTCAGGTTTCCTCGGTATCTTGGGAAGCGTAGGCTGCTTTTGGCCATCGCGACTAATCTCGCTAGCCACGGTTGAGTGTCCCATTCGGGGACGATGAGGATGGTGTGTGTTTTCTCCATTTGTATATTTCGGGCGACTTTGCTAATAATGGTAAAAGGGGGGAAAATGTAAAAGAAATGATTTTGCCAATTTAGCGAGAAGGCATCTATGTGCCAAGCATTCGGTTCGGGGTGCCACAAAACATATTTTTCCAGTTTAAAGTTATTACGTGAAGCAAATAAATCTATATCCAGCCAGCCCCATATGTTACAGATCTCTTTGAAAATTGATGGGTTTAATGACCACTCTAAGTGGTCATGGAAATGGCCACTCATCTTATCTGCAAGACAATTCTGCGTACCGGGTATGTGTGTTATTGTTAACCAGACCTCAAAGGTTTGCGCCCAATTCCAAATGAGTAGTGCCAATTCGTTACACTTTATTGATTTTGTACCTCCCATATTTCTGACATAAGCCATCGCCGTGGTGTTATCCGTAAGGATACGTACATTATTTTTGGGTACTTTAACAAAGCTGGTTAAACCTAAGTAAATGGCTCTTAATTCTAAAACATTAATATGATCGGAAAATTCCGATTCTAGCCATCTTCCTCCCGTTGCTACATCATTGCGATGTGCCCCCCAACCTTGCAGTGACGCGTCAGTTGTAACTGTAGTATTGGGCTCACCCATTCTAATGGGATTGGGGGAGTTATCAAAGTGACTTAGCCACCAATAAATGTCGGCTATTCCATTCTCAAAGATAAACATTCTCTTTTCAAAGTTACCCTTTGCTCGGGCCAAAGCTAGATTTTTATCAATTTCCAGGGACTTAACGTGTGCGGCCCCATATAAAATAGCAGGGCTGTACGAAATCATGATACCGATTAAGACTGCGACCTCTCTTATCTTTGGCCTAGAAATGTCTAACAGCTGTATCGCTGTGTCCCGCAACTTATCTTTCTTTTGTTGTGTAAGTGACACGGTCATAGCCGTCATGTTTAAAATGAAACCTAGACACTTAAGCTCCTTAGTAGGAGAAAACACGGATTTCTTATCATGTATGAAGAAACCCAAGTTTGAGAAAAGTTGACATAAATCTTGAACGGCGAGCTCGCATTGTGTGAAAGATTGTCCCATAATGAAAGAATCATCAATGTATGGAAACATACAATGACCAAGTTTAGCCATTTGTGAAAACACCGGTTTCAACAACTTAGTAAAAAGGCGTGGTGCACACGCCAAACCATTAGGTACGGAGGTAAATTAAAAAAGCTGGCCATTCCAGACAAACCGTAAATATTTGCGATACACCTCCTGAATAGGGACGGTATAGTAAGCATCTCTTAAATCGACACTCGCTAGCCAACACTCTGGGGTGATCAAATCACGAGCTGTTTCTAAGGAAAACATTTTGAAATGTTGGTATTCAATGATTTCATTTAATTTAGTTAAATCTAAGATCATTCTAATGGACCCATCTGGTTTAGGAGTGGAGAAAATATTTGAAATGAATTCACCTTTAGCATGTTGTACTCTTTTGACGATGCCTTTGGTTTCAAAAAGCCTAACCTGTTCATTTAATTGAAATCTTTCTTGCGAATTGAATTTATATGGAAAAGGTGCTCTTTTCTGGACAGGTAATTGTGTGAAAGGAATTGCAATGCCTTTAACAATACTAATAACCTCTGGGTTTGTGGTTAATTGTTGCCATTGCTGTAAATAATTAACAATGTTGCCCTCTTGAAAAAACCTTACGTTAGTTTGTGTTTCCTCTGTGACCATTTCAGGGCCAGGAGGCTGAAAAGTTTGTGTGGCGTTCTCTACTTGTTCCCTGGTTTGGGGAACTGCGGCTTGGGAACAAACTCCCTTTTGTAACCGCGGTTGTCGTTCCAGTTTGAGGGTTGTTTGTCGCCTCGACCTCTTCCCCTCTGGCTGAATGCGAAGGATGGGCCGCCCCTGAACGGCCTTCCTCCCCGGCGGAAGCGAAAATCCGTCCTGCTTCGTCTGAACCCGAGTGGGTTTTGGGATTTACGGCCCTTGAGTTCCGTGTTCTTGGCACTCTTAGTGTCCACCTCTACTTGCTTGTACAGATAGGCAAGCTGACCCCCAAACATCTTGGACTTGTCCAGAGGTTTGCCTTTGATGGGGGTAGGTCCGGAATACACTGTGTATTCCTTGCCGTCATGATCAGTCATCTTCTTTGACCGGGCGACCTCTTTGTAGTGACGGATTTGAACACATTTTCGAAGCGGCGATGTGTCATGTAGTTACTCGCCACAGCGAGCAAGGCAATGCCCCAGTCCATTACCCGAGCCAAGGACGAGAACTTATTCTCGGTTTGCATGCGGTTTGCAACCGGGATAATGGAAGTCAAGGACCCCAAAACTGCCTTATGGATCAAAGATAGGGCAGTTTCATAGCGGCGACGTTCGTCTGACAGATGGATGCCAGCATCCATCTCCTTACATACCGTAGCGGGAATACCTTTGACGCCGGAGATCTGTTCAGTCAATTTATTAATGACCTCAGCTAGTTTGAAGGTTGTAAAATGGCTATTGACCGTTTTCCTCATCATGGTTGTGGTACGAACCTTTTTTGCCTTTTTCTTGACAATCTTCTTGCCAACCGTAGCGCCTATTTTGGCGTACACCCCAGCGCGTTCCGTATCGGAATCTGATTCCGTGGAAGAGGAGTCGTCTGACGAGTCCGAGTCCGAGTCTTTCTTTTTCTTTTTCTTTTTCTTCGACTTCTTAGGGCGTTTAGCGTTAGCGGCCTTGGTGAACTCATCACCTGAGCTGCTTACTGTGCGGCGTTTCTTGCCACACGCTTTCGGTTTCGTTACCTCGGGGGCCGAAACCGTGTCTTCCTCGTCGTCGGAAAAGTCTTCCCAATCCTCATCAGGGATTTGGGGAGGGCCCACAAAGGAAAGAGCCTGGAATTGGCGCATCTTTTCCTCCATCATAGCTGCCATCTTAGCCTCCCAATCACTTGGTTGAGGTGGCTGGTCACTGTCCCGGTCGGACGTCTGTGCCCCGGGCTGTGGGGATGGCGGAGCCGCAGCCGCTGGTGACGAATCATAATCCGTAGGGGCAATGCCCTCGGCTGCCGCAGGCGGCTTATTCCGCCGAGTGGCCATCGGTTCCTGTAACGACAAAAGTGTTACTTAACCGGAATCATCTGAACTACACAAAGTGTAACCAGTAAACTGGGTTGAGGTAACAGGTACAGAATAGCATGTATTACAACGTTTCAGTACAGGCGTGAAGCTAAATTTTGCCGTAGGTTTAGGGTAACGAAACCAACCAAACGGGGGGTATCGATCCTGAGATCGCCCACTCTCTCTGTTCCGTACACTTCGCCCACCCGCGGCTACGACGCCAGCAAGTTGGAGAAAATATTACGAAACTCGGAGGTTCGCCTTAAAACCGGTCTGGGGTGTCTATAAAAAACACCCAGAAGCATCCCCAACAACATCCTCTATTCAGGATCTGGGAGAATTTTCTTAGGAAATGAGCAACTCGGGTTACCATTTCTCCCTGTCTCAAAAACAGGTGTCGATAGAACAAAGGACTATCGGTTTCGTTTGTGCCAGCGGCACCCAGTGTTGTATCCTCAAGTAAAAAACACGTACAAAGTCCAAAAGGGACCTGAGAAAGTTATGAACTTTCATAATGTGATGCTATAAAGCATCATACACAATTTAACCTAAGATTCCATTACTTACTTTGTGAATAAGTAGTCTTAGTTAGGTACCCCGGAATCCGCCGGGAGCGCCACTGTCGCGGTGCGATAAAACTCGTACAACTTCTAGCGACTTTCTGAGCAGCCCAGTCATGTCGGAAAACGGCACCACATGTGCAACACATGCACACTGCATTGACTGCTACATCTGGGTTTGAACCACAACAGACTGGGGCACAGATAGAGACCATTTTCAGTGCTGTGTGACATTTGAAAGGCATTTTACAAAGCCATTCAAGTCTTCAGATGCAGAAATCAGAGCTAAGACTGCCGGGAAAGTGCATGTTAACTATCATAATGGGAAACTTTAGCATTTTATCTTCCTAAAACTGGTCTTACATTGACTCTAACTGGAATCGCAACTCTACAATTTGATGGCCAAAAGTTGGTGTTTTGACTGGATTCTGACTCACGCGCGGCCCCCGCGGCCCGCGGGAGGGTCGAGGGATGCGTCGGGTCCAGTAGTTATTAAATCAACGGTGTTTGGTGGTGTTTGATGGTGTTTGATGGTGTTTGGTGGGTTGTTGTTGGTTGGGTTGTTGTTGGTTTGGTTGTTGTTGGTTTGTTGTTTGTTTGATGTTGGTGGTTGTTGGTGGTTTGGTTGGTGGTTTGGTTGTTTTGACTGGATTCTCTAGTTGAGTGACTCATGCGCGGCCCCCGCGGGAGGGTCGAGGGATGCGTCGGCTACGTTAGTCGTTAGATCAACGGTGTTTGGTGGTGTTTGGTTTGGTTGTTGTTGGTTTGGTTGTTGTTGGTTTGGTTGTTGTTGGTTTGATGTTGGTGGTTTGTTGTTGGTGGTTGTTTGGTTGTTGTTTGGTGGTTTGGTTGTTTTGACTGGATTCTCTAGTTGAGTGACTCACGCGCGGCCCCCGCGGGAGGGTCGAGGGATGCGTCGGCTACGTTAGTCGTTAGATCAACGGTGTTTTGTTGTTGTGTTTGGGTGGTGTTTGGTTTTGGTTGTTGTTGGTTTGGTTGTGTGGTTTGGATTGTTGTGTGGTTTGTTGTTGGTGTGTTGTGTTGGTTGGTTTGGTTGTTGGTTTGGTTGGTTTTTGACTGGATTCTCTAGTTGAGTGACTCATGCGCGGCCCCCGTGGGAGGGTCGAGGGATGCGTCGGCTACGTTAGTCGTTAGATCAACGGTGTTTGGTGGTGTTTGGTTTGGTTGTTGTTGGTTTGGTTGTTGTTGGTTTGATGTTGGTGGTTTGTTGTTGGTGGTTGTTTGGTTGTTGGTTGGTGGTTTGGTTGTTTTGACTGGATTCTCTAGTTGAGTGACTCACGCGCGGCACCCGCGGGAGGGTCGAGGGATGCGTCGGCTACGTTAGTCGTTAGATCAACGGTGTTTTGTTGTGTTTGGTTGTGTTTGGTTTGGTTGTTGTTGGTTTGGTTGTTGTTGGTTTGATGTTGGTGGTTTGTTGATGGTGGTTGTTGGTTGGTGGTTTGGTTGTTTTGACTGGATTCTCTAGTTGAGTGACTCACGCGCGGCCCCCGCGGGAGGGTCGAGGGATGCGTCGGCTACGTTAGTCGTTAGATCAACGGTGTTTTGTTGTGTTTGGTGGTGTTTGGTTTGGTTGTTGTTGGTTTGGTTGTTAGTTTGGTTGTTGTTGGTTTGATGTTGGTGGTTTGTTGTTGGTGGTTGTGGTTGGTGGTTTGGTTGTTTTGACTGGATTCTCTAGTTGAGTGACTCACGCGCGGCCCCCGCGGGAGGGTCGAGGGATGCGTTGGCTACGTTAGTCGTTAGATCTACGGTGTTTTGTTGTGTTTGGTGGTGTTTGGTTTGGTTGTTGTTGGTTTGGTTGTTGGTTTGGTTGTTGTTGGTTTGATTTTGGTTGTTGGTGGTTTGGTTGGTGGTTTGTTTGTTGTTTGTTTGATGTTGGTGGTTGTTGGTGGTTTGGTTGGTGGTTTGGTTGGTGGTTTGGTTGTTTTAACTGTATTCTCTAGTTGAGTGACTCACACGCGGCCCCTGCGGGAGGGTCGAGGGATGCGTCGGCTACGTTAGTCGTTAGATCAACGGTGTTTTGTTGTGTTTGGTGGTGTTTGGTTGGGTTGTTGTTGGTTTGGTTGTTGGTGGTTGGTTGTTGTTTGTTGGTGGTGGTTTGGTTGTTGGTGGTTTGTTGTTGGTGGTGGTTGTTTGTTGTTTAATGTTTGGATTTATGGTTGCCATGGAAACCAACATTTTTCTGTGATCTAATTTGTTTATATATCAGCTTTGATAAGCTGAGATGATTTGCCATACCAAGAATCACCTTGATGTCAGTTTTGATCAGGATCAAACCATTAATAAAGAAACTGCAGTTATGGGCATGATTGTATTACGGTTGCCATGGAAACCAACATTTTTATGGTTGCCACGGGAACCTACATTTCTCTGTGATCTAATTTATTTATATCAGTTTTGATAAGCTGAGGTGATTTGCCAGACCAAGAAGAACCTTGATGTGACATTTCATCGGGATCTGACCATTATTAAAAAAGAGCTACAGTGACTGATATTGTAGGCGGGAGTGGTTGTATTACGGTTCCCATGGAAACCTACATTTTCCTGTGATCTAATTTTTGTATATCCGTATATCCGTTTTGATAAGCTGGGGTGATTTGGTATAAGAAGAAGAACCTTGATGTCAAGTTTGATCAGGATCAAACCATTAATAAAGAAACTGCAGTTGTAGGCATGATTGTATTACGGTTGCCATGGAAACCAACATTTCTCTGTGATCTAATTTTTTTTATATCAGTTTTGATAAGCTGAGGTGATTTGACAGACCAAGAAGAACCTTGATGTGAAATTTCATCAGGATCTGACCATTATTTAAAAATAGCTACAGTTGACTCATATTGTAGGTGGGAGTGATTGCATTATGGTTGCCATGGAAACCTACATTTTCCGGTGATCTAATTTTTGTATATCAGTTTTGATAAGCTGGGGTGATTTGGTATACGAAGAAGAACCTTGGTATGAAGTTTGATCAAGATAGGATCATTAATAAAGAAACTACAAGGAAATGTTGTTATAATTAGTCTATTTAACAGCCCTAAATAAGGCACTTCTCTAGTGCATTAGCTAATACAAAAAATCTTAAATTCAAATGCACATATCTCATTCAATTTTTGGAATATCTTAAAAATTCAAAAAGCATATTGCTTTTGATTCATTGGAGCTTCCAATGAAATTATAATTTGAATGTTTGGAATAATTTGAAAATTTTACTGGGGTACCTATCTTAGTAGATAAATCCTGTTGGAGCAACTCACAAACGTCCTCCCGTTGTGAGTCACTTATGCTAATTGCTGGACCCGGATGTGCTTCCTTCTCCCTAGCCTGCGGCTAGCCAAAGGCGGTATACCGAGGTAAAATTATAGTCTATATAGAGGATTAGAGCATCAGTGTGACAGTGGTGAGGCTACGTTCGGTTGTGGGCGGTGGCCTGAACTCGCTGCTGCGCTGCCGCTGGTGTTTATACAATACACTTCTCAAATATAGAGTATTCAAGAACAGGGACGGGTTCATTACATACCTTTAATGAAATATTTGGCGCATTAACCATTTTGGCGTAATTTAGCGTGATCAACTTTGCTGAAGCTCCACGATCCTTCTCGGTCTTACAAATTCAGCTCTGTAGACCGTGTAGTATCACATGATCGTTTGCAGTCAGGGATAATTTCCGGTGAATTATAATCTCGAAGCTTCATGGTTGTTTGTATCTTGTGCATTAAATATACTGGTTTCACACAATTATTTAATTCGGCTTTACCAATGGCATATACATTCTTTGTTCTATATTAAACGTTGATAAACCTATTGTATTTTGCATACCTGGGTTCTCTCTAAGTAATTGTCCGACTCAGATTGTCGAGGATAATTGTTCTGCTCAGTGCAGTGCTTTTCTTGCGGGTGTTACGTACGTATTATTCATATATTGTTGCTTCAAAAGCGACACTGGAGGTAACTAATCACATTTTCGCGTAATAAGCACAATACTTATAACTACTATGATGTGTCTAAGGTTTCAAATGATTATTAATGGTCTTTAATAACTAACTAGCAGCGATTTGTCCAATGGTTATGTTCTTGAGCGATATTAGCGGAACTCAATTACTGACATTGGCCGCTGTCATCATTAGCGTCATCAGCCCGACACTCCACCATAGTTGCGGGAATTATACTCCTACTCATCCGCTTCTGATTTTGTTAGGCCTAGAGGCCTGTTGATGTCTGACTTATTCGGATTATAAGCATCGAGTACCGGATGTATGCAATATCACAGTTACTGAGTTAGGTACATCACATGAAAATTGGTAGACAGACACTGAGACAGAGCTCACAGAATAGATTAAAGGTTTTTTTAATTCGAGTAAATATGATTAGTCGTAAGACGTAACAAAGTTATATATGATTTAGTTTTCCTAGAAATCAACATTTTGTCCTATTGCAGTATTGGTTATAGCTAATATGAATAAGCAATGCTTAGGACCGACCCAACGATATATTATAACTACAGCAAAGTATTTTATGATTTTTTTTTACTCCACTCGTGGTGTTCGATTTGAAATTCTATCAACTCGGGTGACCCGAATACGGCGTCGTTTCCGCGCAGTAAACTATTAATATTTCATTTGTGCACCCATGTTTATGCCAAATTGTTATTTATTTCTTTTAATTTTGAATAAAATCTAGGTTTTGAACTGCACGTATCGGCAAAGTCTATGGCAGTGGGCATTTGTTTTGATATATTATTAACCAATAGCTGTCGTCCACGCTGATTGCTGCGGACCAAAGTTCGACGAGCGGTTACCGTTTCCGTTTGCTGGAATTGGATGGTTTCTCGGTTATTCGACACGAGTTTACAAATGGTGGCTCCCATACAGTGCTATTTCCGTTTCCGTTTGCTGGATTTTGGCGAAGTCATGTTCAGTATGAGTATTGTTTATGTGTATATATCTACATGCGTTAGTCCTAAGCCTCCCCAGAGGGTGGGTCGGTATTAAGTTGTGACCATTTGTGTTCCAGGATAGATACATTTCTTTGCACACACAAATTTAAAAGCACTGTAGTGTCTTTCTAAATGGACATATATAGAGGGGGTGTAATGACGTCATGAGACAACTTCCGGTGGCCATATTGGATTACATATGAAAGGCTTGCAACTGCTTACATTGTGTTTATTTACCGATTTGTTGGTTTGTTTGTCACTGTTTTGAGCAGTTTGGCTTCAAAGGTTTGGGGGAAAGGATTTTTTGATGGAGGGGGAAGTATTTTTTTAATCATGTAGCCTCACATCGATGCTAAGGTGCAGTATGTTGACACTTTGGATGCTCTGTCAAAGAGTTAGAAAGTTTCGGGCAGTACCCGCTAGGTGGCGCCACAAACTTCGGCAGCCGCCGACTAGGTAGGCCCAGTGGTGGCCGTAGTGTTCTTGGTATAAGACAGGGGCTGCCTAGGTGGTATTAAGTGTAATCCAAGTTGGCTAACCGCTGAGTGTTGACGTCACGTGCACTCCCTCTATACACAATATAGGTATCAAATGAAAGATAAATAACTAGATATTGAGGATTGTCAGATTTTCGAATGTTACTTATTTGTTCGATGACTTTTTCAACAACTCGTGAAAATGGCGGGAAATCAGCACACACAAATTTAAAAGAACTAGTTCTGTCAATTCTTTATGGATTTTGATCAAATATAAACTGAAACCTGGCCATTTTAATGCCCTTCAAAATAGCAGCAGATTCACAACAATTTGAGCAGAGCTAAACCCCTGAATCTGCGTTTTCGTGCGTGGTGAAAACGTTGTGAATTTAGCGCGAGCAGCTACCACCGCGGCCAATGCTGTGGCAGTGCACACACAAATTTAAAAGCACTGTAGTGATCAAATGGACAGATATACACAATATAGGTGTCAAATGAATGATAACTAAATATTGAGGATTGTCAGACTACTAGAATGATTTTCGAATGTTACTTATCTGTTCGTTGACTTTTTCAACAGCTTGTGAAAAGGGTGGGAAATCACCGCCGATGCACTCACAAATTTAAAAGAACTGTAGTTCTGTCAATTCTTTATGGATTTTGATCAAATAAAAACTGACACCACCCTTTTAAATAGCAGATTCACAAAAATTTGAGCAGAGCTAAACCCCCGAATCTGCGTTTTTGTGTGTGATGAAAACGTCCCGAATTTAGAGCGAGCAGCTACCACCGCGGCCAATGCCGTGGCAATGCCGCTGATGCACACACAAATCTAAAAGCACTGTAGTGTCTTTCCAAATGGACAGATATACACAATATAGGTATCAAATGAAAGATAAATAACTGAATATTGAGGATTGTGAGACTACCAGAATGATTTTGGAATGTTACTTATCTGTTCGATGACTTTTTCAACAGTGGTTGACTTCAACAGCTTCTAAAACCATGAGGGGTATCCCCTAATGCACTAGAAACTGTTCCCAGATGTAAACAAGGTTGTGATTGGTCAATTCTGATGACATCCTGTACGGCAAGTCATTTGCATAGGATTTGTGAATGGGTTTTACAGAGCACCTCTGAATATAGGCATATAGAAACCAGGTCACAGAGTTCAGCTGCAGTAGTGGAGACAGCTCTAACGCAGCGCCTCAAGCGGGATTTGATGTACCTATCATAGTCCCTGACCCTCCCAATGTTTATCGAGTTTACCCTTGATTGGCTTGAAGGTATTGACGGGAGGTGCTTCTACGACATGGTCTGGCAGTGCGTTCCAGGCGTTCACTAGCCTGTTACTGTAGAATAGCTGTCTGACTGGTTTTCTTACTCGTTCTTTCTTCAGCTGTAGTTATGTTATGTGTATCTAACTGGAAATGTCAATCATTTGGACCAGGGACACGTTCAGGGTACGTCTCGGAGACGTCTCCGCGTTGCTTTTTGGCTTATTTCTGTTCAGGGTGTGTCTCGCAGACGCCTCCCATTTCAGACAGGAGACGAAAAGCACCTAAGAAATGGCCACCATATTCAGTGGTTTCAGCCAATCAGAGCGCTTCTTTTTCATTGCAAATGGCTGCCACCTATGGGGGCTGCCATTTTCGAGGCGACCAACTGCTTTTGCCGTTCAGACTAGCGTGACGTCAGGGATTTCCCCCGAGACGTCTCAGGGGAGTACCCTGAAGGCGGCCCATGTCACTTTTAATGGGCTATTTTGTACCAAAGCTGATTTTCTTTTTGCCCACTATTTTCACCACTATCGATCATTTATAAACATCATAGCATGATCTTGCATTCTTGGGTCAATTTGCTGGTGCCCATGCCTCACAACGTGTACATCAAAGTATGGATTCATGATAATACATAACGGAATAGATATACAACAGTAATGGCTTAAATAAGACCAATTTTTTCTCACTTATTTTCACAAATATGTGATATTTCCACCCATTTAAAAGTATATTTGATGTTATTCCACACAATGATCTGTCAATTAATTTTGTTTAACAAAGTAATAATTTGTCAGTTAATAACTTAAGTTTTCCAAATAATGATCTGTCAATAAAAAATAATCAACAAAATAATAACATGTCAGTTAATGTCTGCAAATGAAGGTGGTCATGTTTGACAGGCCCCATAATAAAGAAATAATTAATTATCAATCCAAAATTGCTAGAGTATACCTGCTGTACGTTTAGGCAGGCTCACATACGTGTAGCCACAGCCGCTGAAGATACACCCGGAATTAGTTACGGCATCAGAAAGTCTTGTGAGGCATAAACGATCAATATCAAATTAAACAGAATTTAACGCGTGTTTCCCTGGTATTCCTGTCACACAGAATGTTGGGGCGATGGAGGGCAGTGCTGGGGTCTCCCTTAGTGCGTGTAAGTGGCAACAGACTCCAATCAACGCTATCAGGTATTTTGGCATGCATTGTTTAAATTTCTCTCACCATTTCTTTACTTTTCTATTTATCCGTTCACAATATAAGTCTTAATGTAGGCTTTCACATGAGAGTTTATATTATGTATTTAAGACTGGCTTACTAAAAGCATCAATGAACTAATAGCTGTAGGAATTTTAAAATATAACTCAAAGCAAAAGTAATTTCTAATACAGTAATCAGGGATGAAAGATTCATGGATTTCCAGAATTTTTCCTGTAGCTATCGGTGTTTACTAATACATTGTTCAAACGCTGCAGCACTATAAGTGTATACTAATACATTGTTTTACGCTGCAGCACCATCAGCATATACTAATATGGAGTGCAGCACTATCAGCATATACTACTAATATGTGCTTCAAACATATATGTATGAAACCCGACTTCCGGGAATTGTCCGTGATTCCCTGACAATGCTAAACTTATGAGCGAAATCAGTATTTCCGTTTTTTTTCCCGGAGACCACTTTCATCCCTGAATGTGATGTATAACGCATTATGCGAGTATACAGGCACGGAAGGGAATTAACTCCTTGTTATTATTATCATGTACTAATTATTGTTAATATTACACGATATACTGTACTGCCTCCTCCATGTCGCGACTGGTGGCGCCACCCCCGGCGCTGCCCGGTACCTGCCTACCCTGAATACATCACTCGCGTCGCTAGTGTCGTGAATAATAGCCAATGTGAAGTTGGATAAATAGACTAGATCCCCGTTCCGACTGCGCATGCGCTGAAAATGGCATTGGCAGCAAAGCAAAGGTGTACAGCCATTGAGTTTGCCGATACGCCTAGGGCAAAACTTCGATTTTATCCAAAATTAATAAATAAAAAATACATAACAATTTGTCACAATCATGGACGGAAGGATGCAATATAATAATATAATGAATATGTTTAAGACACAACTCTCCATAATTAAGCATTTTGAGCTAAGAAACATACAATTTCAGTCACTTTACAGGCTTATGTTTACATCATCATTGATTAGCATAAGTAATTCTTGTTCTAAATAATAAAATGTCAAATGTGTCAACAAAAACTTGTTTCAAAGAAATATATAACCAATATCTGATTAACCCTACTCATTTTCTATTTCTACATATGTCATTCACCATAGGATATAAATAAAAACATGAATAAAATAAGTGAAACTGACTGGCTATGGCTCTAACACTAGTCTGAGTGTCCAGATTTGTCTAAATCTAAATGCACATGGCATAAGATGTGTTGATTATATTGATGTAGATGCAATGCTGGCTAAAAGATTAATATAAACAAGAGCTGAGACAAGCTGAAACTAGCACATTTCATAACTGCACCCAGTGTATTAGCAGGTTCCATCTGCTTCTAAATACTAAAGCTAAATTTATTTTCTTTGCAGCCACTGTCACAACAGTAAATGGCTGTGAGATGTCGCCCCTGGTGTCCGGTGTGGGAACGACAAATCACCATTCCACAGTGCTGACCCCTAGCGTCAAAAGAGCGAATCAGGAATTCGCCGTGTTGGCGCAACTAACTTCTGGGCTGCATCTGTCAGTGTCGGCACCACGGCCGACTTCAGGAGCTCTGTTTCAACCTACCCTCCACCAGCCGGTGACATACAAGCTCCCGACTGTTACAAACAGCAGCACGCCTAAAGTCACCATCATAGACCCGCTGGCGACGCCCCTCCGCTATGAGCTGCCATGTGAAACCAGCCTCGGTTTGGAGCAGGTGGCGCCACCTGTCGACACGATCCACCCCGTGAGGGACCCACTGCGCATTCCCGTGACGCGGATTGAAACCATGCCCTACCTTGTGAACATCCGGCATAAGAAGATGAAGAAGCACAAACTTAAGAAGTTCCGCAAACGCATGATTTTCCTTCACAGAAAATTGTCCGAAATCAAGCGGAAGCGGAAGGAGAAGGTGCTTGTAGCATTTGAGCGAAAGTTTGCCACAGCCGCCAAGGAGTTTGACGCTGAGAAGTATATCGAGAATCACATTAAGGAGGCGAAGCGTGGCAAGTGGAAGGTGGATGTGATTGAGCAGTGGCAGGCGAAGCGCGCTCAGCCTGTGTCAACTGTAGAGGGACAGTAAGAGAGCCCACAGAGCCTCAAGGCACTCACCGCTGTACACAATACCTCGCCTCTATTCCAATAGAATCAATACTCGAACACATTGTCCTGTTTCTGAGAACCATCGCCATTTGAATAAGATAAACGAGTTCAAAATAGAGGGTGAATAAATTTTTGAATTTGTAACAGAACAAAGCGTTAGCTTCATTGTATTGGAAATAATTAATTGAAAAGCTGTTTCATTACATCACAACACAGATAAAATTAAATCAAACTAATTTGGTAGCATGCGATTGGCGTGTCATTACCTGTAAAGGTAAGCTAATATGACAAATATGATCGAATTGGGCTAGTCATTGCTCATATATTTATTTACATAGTCTTGTATATCTTGATTTATGTATGGCCCAATTCAGGCTAAGCATCTAAAGGATCAACCAGTCACAGTGACTTAAAATCAATCTAACGAACCCTTCCCCCTTCAGGGGTACTGGTACAGTGGTAGTGATATATATGATGGAACAGTGGGTCAGATAGATATGGTTTCTCAAAAATAGTGCTCAGCTAGCTTATTGTTCAAAGGTCACTAATTAGATTTAAAAAAAGGGTTATTACATAATGTATGTATTTAACCACAAGGGTATGTTATTTGTGAGTGGGTGCATAACCAGATTAGTGACTATATACAATATTGGATGAAAGCATACTGCAATACTTTTTTTTGGTTTGTGACAACGTATTTACCCTTCCCATAACATATAAGCCTCCACGACGGCACTTGTTTTCAATGCTGGACAGCTGTGATGGTTTTCTTCTGATCCTTTGCCCAGGGGTGTTTACCTGTTTCATCTCAGGTTTTGAGTGTTAGTAATAATCTATGTTAGTTTCTTTGTATTTTTCCCAGATTTATTGTCTAGTTTCAGTATTACCACTTGCTACTATGTACATCTACTTGGGTGTCATGTAGGCTTGCGGGAGAGGATCCTGTCCCATATTGGTTTGTTGCAACCCCCTTTCACCCAAGTCCTGTCCTTAGATAGTGCACCGGTGCTCCAGAACACAACTGGACTCTTCAGGATTGCGACTAGGTGGGATGGCTGTGTTTGCTTAGCCATTTTGCATTTCAGGGTGGATCAGATGCATGACCGTGGCCTGTGCATTTCTTTGTTGGTTTGTGCCATTACACATACCCAGGTGGACTGCACAATGTGCTGACGGTTTCTCTGATGTCCTTAGTGCTTAGGGAGGTTAGTGTCCATATTTTCTTTTCGTATCTACCATTTTTCTGGCCTGTCTTTTGCTTTTTGCGCTATTGCACAGTAAGCAGTGACTGTGCTCAGGGGAATGTGTGATTTGTGTTCTGTTGGGAAGTAGTTTCTTTCTTTAGTACTTTTTTGTAGTGGTCAAGGTTACGGATTGCCCATTGTTTTGTGTTTTGCTTATTCCAGGCATGTGCTGTCATGGCGAGTACACTCCTCTCATAGACTTTGGTGTTACTCATTTCTGTCAGTGGTATCGGGGCCACCAGATGTCTGGTGTCCCTGCAGGGGGTTACTGTGTAGCCTGGTTTTGTGGTGTAGCAGTGTGCTAGTATTTTAAGGCCCATTTCCCTTCTATTCGTCAATGGTGTTGCATTGCATTTTTTGTGTAGTTCCATCATAGGGTATCTTTTGTGTACCTAGAGACATATTATGAGGGCTTTGTTTTGTAGCGCCTGCAGTTTGTTTAGGAGTTTGGTATTTCCTCCCATGTAGACTACATCACCGTCGTCGAAGTAGGGGAGAATTATACTCTTATATATTTTAATTGGCATGTTTTCAGTCATGTAGGGTCTAAATTTTGTCAGGAGCCATATTTTGTGGTTTGCTTTTTTTAGAGTTTGTTATGCAGAGGTTATAACTTAGGTGTCTGTCTAGGTCCACTCCCAAGTATTTGTAGTTGTCTACCTGCTCTAGCTCACTGCTTCCCAGGAGACACTTTATAGTATTATTACTGGTTAGTCTTGTACCAAATAGGGCTGTTTTTGATTTACTGCTATTTATAGTTAATTGGTTTAGGTTGCACCACTCAGTCAGTTTTGTTAGTGTTTGGTTCAGTTTTGTTTCTATTTCTTCAGTTGATTTTCCTGCGGTGTATACCACAGGATCATCTGCATATAACTGGATGTTATCAATGTCCAGCCAGTTGTTTAGATCATTTATGTATATGAGGGAAAAAAGTGGCCCTAGGACTGACCCCTGAGGTACCCCACAGTATATCTTTTCCTCGTTTGATATGGCCCCATTTACTGTGGTGCATTCTTTCCGATTTTCTAGGTAGCTTGATAGCCATTTCCCTGTTACTCCTGTTATTCTCATTTGGGATAGCTTGCTAATTAGGATAGTGTGGTCCACCGTGTCAAAGGATTTGCTGAAGTCGATGAATGTTGCAGCCACTAGTTTCTTTTTGTTGATATTGTTAGAGATATCATTTATTAAGTTAGCAATTGTTTTTATTGTTGAGTGTTTTTTTCTGAATCTGCCGTTTTCTGTTTAGTGCTTTCTGTTCATTTAGGCGGTCCATAACATGTCTATACATTCCTTTTCCCTTTAGTTTACCAGGTAGTGGTAGTATAGAGATCGGTCTATAGTTACCCAGGGTTTGTTTGTCCCCCCCCCCCCCCTCTTTGTGGAGTGGGATTACTTTGGCTATCTTCCAGCAGTCTACATATATGCCTTCTCTGAATGACTTATTGAAAAGGCATCCAAGTGCATCCTTCAGTACTATACTCGATATGTTTTTGATGACTGACGGTTTGTTGTAGTCAATTTTTTTTAATGAGATCATGTTTTTCTTCTATTGTGGTTTGGCAGTGCCCAATGGCTACGTTTAGTGTTGGTACTTTTGTGGCCAAGTCATTTTTTTTTTTTTTATAGCTTATTTCCTATTGTGGAGAAATGTTTGTTTATTTTGATTGCTTCATCACTGTTGTTGATTTCAATTCCCTCATTGTTGTATAGGGTAATCGAGTCTTTATTTTTGTTGTTTGGGATTAGTATCTTTACATTTTTCCAAAATTTATGTTGATCCTGTTTGACAGTGTACTGGATGGTTGGGAGCACAAATTGATAACATGTCACTTAAACTTTAAGAGCAAAGATTTTATGTTAAAGATAAGATAAATCAAGATTATGGGTACAAGTAATAAGTGGCAGGTAGCTAGCCTCCAATGGTTATATTGGGAAGATGTTAGAGATTTTTGTTGTGATACAAATGAATGTGGTAGGTATTTGTGCAGTTGTGCTCGATCTAAATTAATTAGGTGCGAGGCAGAAGGGTGATGGTGTTCTTGCCGGCGGGTCTTCAATTTGATTGGTTGGTTGTTGGTGTTTTACTTCCTGGCAACATCTAAGGTCATATCAGGACTGGAATCAACTTGTGACTGTGCAATCATGGTGACTTCATAGTGCTGCCCCACTGGGAGACCAGGCCACCAGCACCATAACCATAACCATAACAACTCAAGTAACATTATCCTGACACTGAACCAACCAGTCCGTGCCCTATCCTAATATTGCCGAGTGCCTGGCTAGGAAGCGACAAGTATCAATTTTTAAGTCTTTGGTTCACTCGACCAGAATTTGAACCAGTTGATTCGAATCCCATGACCAGCTCAGTCACATTATCCTGACACTGAGCCAACCAGTCCTTGCCCTATCTTAATAATGCCGAGCACCTGGCTAGGACGCGACAAGTAGGCCTATACATTTTTAAGGCATTGGTTTGACTCGACGAGGGTTGGAACCTGTGGGTTCGAATCCCACAATCTACCAAAACGGGAGACGGACGCTCAACTCATTCGGCCATCCCGTCTTCAGTTTGACTTACAGAGATTTTACATCCTGGCAACATATGAGGGCGAGTAATAATATATGACTGCACACCCATGACTTTATCGTGCTTCCCCATTCGGAAAGCTTACTGTTGGCACTATATGACCCGATATTTTAGTCAGGTACATCATCCTGACATTGAGACCAACCAGTCCATGCCTTAGCCTAGCAATGCGGAGTGTCAGGTAAAGTAGCAACAACGATTGATTTTGGTAAAACTTTGGTTTAACTCGTCCTGGAATTGATCAGCCATCCCGTCCAGTGCAAAGTGACATGGCCTGCCACCGTGTCCAATCAGATTTCACCACAAAATAGAAAACTAAGTGTTGACACCAACTTCTTATGCAGATTTTATTTGGTATTCTTGAGTGCCGTACTCGCACTAGTAGGCCTATCTTTTTTTATTTACTAAATGTATTTTATTCAGCAAATAATGTCTTTTGTCAGCGCCAGAGCACTGGTCTTCTGGCCATTCATTACAATTTGTTGGTACATAAATGACAATATCAGTTTCAATAATAACCACATGAAAATCCTGTTCGATAATAGAAGCATAATATAAATTGACTATTAGTTGTAATAGTAACTGCATACAATTCCAGTTCAACATATGTATTATGCACTTGGTGAGCATGCATCACATGGTACTGCATGATTCTAGAATTGTCTTTAAACACTTCTTTCTTCCTTTGCTTTCTCTCTTCTTTTTTCAAAAAGATATAACATATCTCCAATACACATATATATATTATATTGTAAATATGCAAATCAGTGGATCCAATCACCAATACCAAATGCGAGAAACCTGGCCATTTTTTAATCCCATCACAAGTGTTCCGTATTGTGTGGCCTAATGATGGGATCGGAAGTCTGAGATTGCAGTGGGGAGTTACATCAGACAGGTTTTATGTCAATTTAAAGGAAAATGTTATGTCATTGGTTTTGAAAGAAGGTTTAGTTGGGGTGGGGTAGGGGTGGGAAGGGGATCAGTATGCAGGGCTGTGTAGTGCATTTGAGAACATTTATATATATATGTACAAGGGTCAGGGCAAGGATGGCCTTTAGAATACCTATAACTGTGTAGGGGTCTGACATGCCTGTTGTATTTTCATTAAGTTTTTAAATTCAAGGTGGCTTGTGGACTCTGAAAGTTTATTCTTAGATCTTTTAGATGCTTCGCCTGAATTTGGCCATAGATACAATGGTCCCCCTCTGTAAATCGGTGCTTTAGTCAGTGTTTGTTAGTGGCTTGGGTATTTTTTAGAAGTGTATCATCGCTCTGTCTGGTTACTCTGTTTGTATGGTCAACATATTTGTCATCATTGCATCTTTTATACATGAGAGTGAGGAGATGTGTGTCCCTCCTTTGGCTAAGGTAGCTGACTTGTGCTTTAGCATGCATTTCCTTTACAGACAGGTTTTTTTCCTCTGTAGACAGTTCTAAGTGCCCTGCTTTGAATCCTCTGTAATTTGTGTTCTTGTTGTTTTAGCAGCAGTCCATATATTAAATCATTGTAGTCAATTATTGGAAGAATAGTGGCTTTATAAATTATATAGTAATAGCTGTATTCTCGCTCATGTAGTACCTAATTTTTCTGAAAGTTGTCATTTTTATGGCTATCATTTGATTAAGTCTTGAGAGTTGTCGATTACCATTTAGGACTTCGATGTACAATATATACATTGTTAATATTGCTTTCTCACAACTTACATATGCTGCTGAAACGACAATAGTATATATGTTATTTCTTTATCAATACAAGGCTGTGATGTAAGTTGGCATTTTTCTGATATTAACAGCTATTTGGTATTCTAAATCTCGTACAAAGCTTCCTTTATTAGTTTGACACAAAACATAAAATAAAAGTATTGACGAATACTGGTTTCTAGTGTCAACATTTGAATAACTTTGACATTAGAGCCAACGCATTTTCTCCCCATAATATTCTCGTACTTTATCAGGTTTCATTTGATGTTATTTAACTACGAAATAAAATGTCCTGTCAATTAATAGCCACATAATTATGTGATAAATAAATCAAACATTCGTCATCCCGCGTGCGGTTATAACGATGATATTTTTAAATCAAGATCGTAATAATGACTGTACAGGTGTTTAAAAACCGCGATAATTCTCTAGTAAATTCTATTTTATTCACTTCAATATTTTGTTTTCCTAAAATATACTAATAAAATAATTTCACTGTGATTGGGAGAAGTCCCTCACTTCAATTCACATGCGGCCATATAGGTGGCGCCAGTAGTGCATTATACAGATATTAAGTAGCCGTGAGTGCATATGTACATCGGTTATCTACATTCACATTCAGTGGTCCCCCTCTTAAACGACATTCAGTGGTCCCCCTCTGATATGACCTTAGATGTTGCTAGGACGTAAAACAACAAACAAACTTAAACGACCACCCGCCATATGTGGCAAGAGTTCCAATGCAGCAACATATTTAACTACAAATTACTGCTCACCAACGACCACCCACCACCACCATTTTCCCCTTTATGCAACCAGAAGTATGTTATGTGATATTTAAATTGACATTTTAAAACTAGGGTGATTATGTGATGTTTTAATTATTTAATTAGTTATTTTAAAACCAATAAGCATGAATATATGATATTTAAATGGACATGTTAAAATAGGGGTGATTCTGTGATGCTTTAATTACTTAATGTGTTATTTTAAAACCAATCAGTATGGTTATATATTTAAATGGACATTTAAAACCAGTGTGAGTATGTGATGTTACTTAATGTGTTATTTTGAAACCAACAAGTATGATTATGTGATATTTAAATGTGTCACTCGCTCTCACCCTAACCCTAACCTTCGCACCAGCGACCACCTCCCTTATGCGACCACTTTGTCTCTGCAGTAGGGGTGGTCATTTAAGAGGGGTAACACTGCAATAGTTATATATATGCCTTCGGCTGCTCGGTTAGCATATAACCTATCCAATCCTCATTACACAAAACCAATCGCCCAAGCCCTATCCGGGTATATGACTTCCTTCTAATATTATCTCCACTCCCTAAGAATCTCAGACAATTATTACATTTTTAACTAAGCGTCATGACAATGTCAAGTTTTAATCCATCTATCAGTTTTCATTCCATTTATTTCGCATGACACTCATATTATGGTTGGATATAATTCAAGCACTTGTTTACAAAAAGCAACTATCGATTGTGGTTGATACATTACATTAAATTTTAAGGATTTAGAAATTATATCTAAAGTTGTAGGCCTACTAGTGGAATTTCAAACTGAAAAGAATTAAATAAATTTGTCAGGCATGGTCTATTATATATATAACACATCTAATAGAACTTAAATCTGTGTTGAAGTAATTATCAGTCAACATAGTTCACAATCTACCGTTATCTACAGATATGTACAAAAACATGCATTTGTCCAATCCAATTATTGTCAATCATTGATTGGTTTGCTCAAATCAATGATTGATTATGAACATGGAACCAACTCGCATCACTAGTAAGCTATACACCTGTATTAGGATGTCTTTATGACACATTGTATTCTCAGGTGGTTTCCAACCTAGGTAGCTCAGCTTAGTAAAGTATAAACATCTGGAGAGGGTGCTTGTAGTGTTTGACAAGAAGTTTGCGACAGCATCCAAGGATATAAAATACATTTAGATTATTTTGAAATCAACTTGTAACCAAGTTTATAATCAAATATGTTTGGGGGTACTTTTCTACTTCTTAGTTCTATATTTGAGTTACTTTAATACACAGCTACACAATCACAGTCTCCACTCCAGCTATGGAAACATAAACTGACAGGCTCACCTTTCATCCTCACTGGTGATGGGTGGGTGGGTGGGTGTGTAGAGTTAGTATTACACACATCCACAGAAGTGTGGTGGGGAGCTGCATCAGATGTGAGCAACTATGCATGCCTAGCTCTATCCTTGACCTACTTTCACATGTGGCGAAGCTGAGAGTTTGTGGCTGATCATTAGCTCATAATGCAATTTTTTCTGTAACTTGACACAATCCACACCTTTAGATCACATCTTCGATTTGTCCTAACATATTTAGTAAAAAATAGCAAGTCCCTTAGGAATTTGCTTTTGACCTAATATGCCTAAATGTGTCATGTACAAACCTTATCAGTCCTTTGTTTGGGGTGGACGATTGTCACAGCATGTCTCCATTTACCACACCTATTGCCTCTACTGCCGGGAGCAAGAATCTTTTGGATGTTTGAATCCCCACTCGCCACACTCCATTTTGTTTCTATTCATTGTGGTATTTCCCACTTTCCAACCTTGTGGCAGTGCGATCACCTTGTTTAGTGCACCTAGGCTGCGTTCAAGTGTGTGCCTCGGAAAAATCCGGACGTCGCACTAGTCTGAATGGCATATAGCTGTTGTGTGCCTCGAAAATGGCAGCCTCCATAGTGTGCAGCCATTTGCAATTGAAAGAACAGCTCTGATTGGCTGAAAAATGCAGCCATTTTGGAGGCGCTTTTGCCTCCTACCTGAAAAGCATGATGTCTCCGAGACTCCAAGGTGCAAATTGAATGCAAATTGGCCAAAAAGATGTCACGGAGCTGTCTCAGAGTCAACTCTGAGGCGTACCTTGAACGCGGCCCTGGTTCTTGGCTACATGCCATTTTGGTTTTGCCATCCCACCGGCATATATAGTCCACTTTACTTGTTATATATTGTTTCTCCATTGAATTAGGAAGTCTGGATTTCACTCAGTCTGCATACCTTTATCCATTCCTCCCCCCCCCCCCCCAACCGCCCTCATTGACAGCTTCTCCATCAGAAGTAATTTCTCCCGCACGCACGCAATGCAAATCTTCTATTACATCATATCGGCATTTAGACAGATTTTTTTTCAGTTCAGAGAAATGTTTTTTCCATCGACTCATTATGTTCATCATAAAAACTGAATCTATAACTGGCAACAATTACATTTGTCCTACCTTCATAGTACTGATTGAATGCCCGAACTACTCACTCAATGTTCACGAAATCATTTGGTAGAAATTCCACATTTCTTCCCACCTTCTTGTTCAGAAGCAGATGTAAAAAGACACAACATTGCAATTTTAGTTTTTTTTAAACAACTTTTTTCCTCCTACACCTACAACTACCATGTAGATCTCATAACTCCTGATATGACCTTAGATGTTGCCAGGATGTAAAACTCCCAACAACATTCTTTCTCGGCCAAGGCCATATCACCACCGAATGATTTCCCGGGAGTGATTGGTTGGTTGTTGGAGTTTTACGTCCTGGCAACATCTAAGGGCATATCAGGACGGGTACCGACTTGTCACAGTGTGCACTCATAGTGACTTTATAGTGCTGCCCCATGGGAACTCAGGTTACCGGCACATGACCTTATAATTAGTTATATCCCACTCAGTCACATTATCCTGACACTGAGCTAACCAGTCCTTGCCCTATCCTATTAATGCCGAGCTCCAGGCTAGTAAGCGACAAATATCAATTTGATAAGTCATTGGTTTGACTCGACTGGGAACCGAACTCCCGACCTTCCGCACGCGATGACCGCGCCCGGTGGCCCTGGGAGTGATTATCACATGAATGCTGCTACCCTTCTGGTTCTCGTTGTCTGACACCATGTGATATAGACGTGAACGCTTCAAATGCTGTGACTGCCTTAGTGTAGGCCTCAGAGCCACACTAGTGTTTGTGTGACCTCATGAATGCATTTACATATCATTTGTTATTTCACATGTATCGAACATTACACACCTCATTATTGCACACAAACACATTATTAGGAATTATTGCACATGAATAGTCCTGTTCAATCATTACCTCATTGTATTTTCTGTACAAATTTAACACACACATTAATAGTCCGATGGCTTTGAGTTTCTGCCATTTTTCTGAGATAAATATATCAAATTGATCGCTATAATCTACCGTACTTTAAATTGAAGTAACATTATTTTAAATGGCTAACTTTTGAGAGATTTGAAGTTCAAATACGTCAAAAATAATTTTGGCAATCCTGCCAAAACTGACACTGTAGGCTTCTACAATAACAGGTTCGAAAGCCCTGTCACACCTCACAGGATTGGGGGAAATGGACAGAAAACAAACAATGTCTGGTTTGTGCCCATACAAGTTTTGAACATGCACAAAACTAGGAATGGATGCTGCCGGATTAACATCTATGGTTCTTGTCCGGTTTGAGTTTGTTTCGTCCGTTAGCTATCCGTTTCATGTCCGTTCGTCCAGCGGCCATTGACCAAATAGCGCAACATTTTGACACATTTTAATACATTTTGATACTTATCACCACCGGACTAGACAATTCTGTCCGTTGCTCAATCCGGCGAGGTGTGACAGCCGCTTAATAAATTGACTTAGTGTGTTCCCCTTCTATGTAGCAACAAATGCTTAGTAAATGCATCAGTATTAAAGTTAGATATGCAGAATCAAATCTAGATAATTCTTTTGGTTTTGAAATGTTGATGTTTGATCGGACTATGCAGCTTTAATCAGTAAGGGAAGCTTAGCATCTAAACAAGACAACGCTAGACCCTCTATACACTGCTACATTCAAATCCATCTGTCTTGGTGTCTGGGATGCCGTCGGTGATTGTGAAATCGAATTCTTGCCGGCTTTGATCTGCATACACCTCCATCCCATTGTTAATGTCGCTCGAGCTACATGAAGAGAAGGACTCAGGCGGCATGAAGTCAAACTCGTCAACGAGTTCAACCACCGGCGAGTGCCGGCTGGTGGCAGCACCAGTCTCGTCTCTGTACCCACCTGCCTCATTCTCGCCTCCAACTGGAGAGCTCCGATAGTCCCTGGGCGCGATTTCAAGGTCACTCGGCGTCAGTCCATAATACCCAGGCGTCAGTCCATAGTCTTCTGGCATGATTCCATTTCCATTAAATCCAGCATTGCCTCCATTGTCGTGTACTGAGTTTTCATAGCTACTCGCTATGTTGGCATTATCAACCACTAGAGGTCCTCCTGCTGGATTCCTTTGGCAACCAAATGTGCATTGTTCATTAAATGGCATGCTTGCGTCTCCTATTGAGTATCTCCTATTGGATGCTTGGTTTCTATTCTCACCCATTGAGTTTCTATCGCCACTCAATGAGTTTCCATAGTCACCCATTGAATTTGCATAATGCTCTATTGGATTTCCATATCCATCCACTGCGTTTCCAGGCATAGCCACCAGGTTACTACGGTCACTTGAGACGCCATAGTTACCTACTGAGTCTTCCTCGTGAGTGGAGAGATTGCCCAAGTTTATCTCTAAGGCTCCATTACAGTTGTCTGTCATGACCATGGGTGCACTGGGTAGATTCGCGTAGCTGATATTGTTGACTATGCCACCCAAAACTTCCTCCCAGGTGCCAGACAGTGTACCAAGGCCACTGTCCAAATGCATTGATGTCACGGGAGAATCCTCATTACCATCATCAGGCCCAGTCAATGAGACTGGCGAATGCCCATCTAGATCTTGGATGTCCACCATCGAGTTGGCCTTAGAATCTGGTGGCTTTAGGCTGAGCACATCAGTGTTCATCTTGCTGGGGAAAATAGGGGTGCACAACATGTCGCTAACGTCACTGTTCGGTTTACAGTCTATCTGCTGCCCTACATCCGTGCAGGTAAATCGCTTGTTAAACCAATCAGGATTCTCCTCCGTGAATCTCTTCGCAAGCTGGATGGCATGCTGGAGGTTGCTGCCCTCCTGTGTGTCCTGATAATCAATGCCATTGATGCGCTCGATGCAGACTTTCGTGCCGTGCTTGAACTTGTTCTCATCGTGGATCCGCAGCACCAGGTCCTGGAAGTGCTCTGGGAGGCGGTACATGAAGCACCCGCGGATGTCATTGATGAAGAATTCCGAGTTGGTGTAGCTGAAGGAGGTCATCAGATACGGTGGTGTGGTATCTTCTGTGAAGATGCGCTGCACAACAATCTGCAACACTTTTATGAATGGATCACCCTTCGGTGGCAGGTTTCTGTCAATGAGCTTCTTCTTCTGGATATTCGCCTGGTACTTGCGATAAGCACCTTCAGAATGAACGAAGATGACCTTATCAACATTGTTCAGTTGGCCCAGGTACCACCCGAAGACATCTTTTGACACGTCTTCCATGTTCCACTCGTCGAGGATGACCTCACATTTGCACCATGCTTGAAGGAAAGTTGCAAACTGATGGATGACCTCATTGTGAGCCTCATGATCGTCTGAGTACAGTATGAAAACTTTCTTGGCATACTGCATTTCATCTGCAAGGAAATCGAAGATACAAAGTAAGCTTGTTTTATTTTAAAACGCCTCTAGAGCACATTGATTTTTATCATCGGCTATTGTATATCAAACATGGTCATTCTGACATATTTCTTTTTTAGGAAAATAGCTGCCGCCACATAGGCTACTCTTTCTGATAAGCAGCAAGGGGTCTTTTATATGCACTTTCCCACAGACAGGATAGCACATACCACACAGATTTGATGAACCAGTTGTGGACCACTGGTTGAAATGGAAAATAGTCCAAACTGCACATGGGCTCACTGAGCAGGACCGAAGATACATGAAGATACATGTTAAACTTAAAGGCATCGAGGTCACCATCTGCATTAGATAAAAGAGCCACCCCTATAGCGAAATAGCGAATGGTAGACAGGAAGTGTGAACACTTATTTGTCTCTCATTTTTGCTTGAGTGCAAGTAAATAAGCAACATAAGGAATAATTAGTAGCATGTGGGGAAGAAGGGTTCAAATTTCCCTGTATCTATCCAGAGTAGGAGTGAATGACAACTCTGTTTAAATCCGATCAAAAACTGTTCCAGTAGGAATTAACTGTGGATGCGGTGGTTCCAATGCACAGTTTATATCTATGTGCCCTATTGGCTTAAAGTTGAGAAATTTTGAGAGAAGGCAAAAAACCCCAAAACACCCAAGATGGCGACATCAGAAAGCTTTCGATGCAACTCTTAAAGTGTATTCATCTACATTATTTAATCAATTATTCAATCAGAAATACAGTAAAACCTTTCTAACCAACCACCTCCACAGATCGACCATTCCTCCTATATTAATCGCTTTATTTGGGTCCCAAATGATCGCCCATACAATATCATTGTAATGATTAAAAAAAACTCCATAAACCGACCACCTCTCTAATGGACAATTTAACGTCTCCCATGGTCGGTCGATTTAGAGAGGTTTTACTGTAGTGGGCTATAAATTTAGCGCATTAGAATGCAAAATCAGGTGGATATTTACGTAGCCCAGCTTCCACAATTGTTCTAATGCTTTGTTCAACAGTCCTGTCCTGGAGACAGTGTTGTCTGAGTAACGACATCTGCATTAATGCAATTCATGCAGCATTTATGGAGGAAGTGTATCTAACACCTTACTTTAGGTTATTTATTAAACAAAATTAATTATGAAATTGAAATAATTTTAGAATAGTGACCATAAAATACCAATCAGAAATTAAAGATACATGAACAGATCTTTTCCTTATAACCCAATATAAATGCACTGGCAATGACACTGCACTCCAGCATAAGAGCTTAATGGTAGGCCCCTATATAAAATAGATCTGTGAGTGTATGGGATTGGGGTTTTAGGTCCTCGCAACAATCTAAGTCCTAGGACGTACACCGACTTGTGACAATAGAATATAATCATTAACCTAATATAGTTATCTAAAAAGATGGCAGAAACTCAAAACCATCGGACCACAAATTTTAGTTCATGCTTGCAACCCAAAGACAGCAACGGTAAACATTGTCACTGATACGTAACTCATTGATAGAGTCTTTGGTATCGCCCGAGCTGCTACATACACATATATTTTGAAGACATTGTTAATGATGAAATAGAACTATATAAAATCAAATATTTCATGAAAATAAAACTAGTTAATGACTGTATAGACCCCTTTCAATGTTGACAAACATTGTGTATGCGTGCACTGTGGCTGCAAAACCAATGGACACAGCCATCGAGTTTGCCAATACGCACAGTGCAAAGCTTCAATTCTATTCAAAATTAATTAAAAAAATAAAGAAAATAAACATATCACTTTAATATAATCTGTTTGTTGAACATGTTATCCGTTTGTGTGCCAATCGATTTGTTTCTAGGTCATGCAGTTTTAGAGATATTTCACATTTTCTGTATGAAGATTGCTCCCGCCATACACAGCCATTGAGTTTGCCGATGCGTGCAGTGCAAAACTTCCAATTATATTCAAAGTTAATAGAAATTCAGAACAATCAACATACAGATTTAATATAATCTGTTCGTTAAACATGTTATCTTTTGTGTGCCAAGCAGTTTCTTTCTATGTGGTGTGGTTGTAGAGATATTTCACTTTTTCTGTATGAAGATTGCTCATGGCCTTTGAGTTTGCAGTGCAACCACGCACTGTTTTGGAGCCAAGTTGCATACGCAGACCTAATTACCTATGCTGGTGTCACGTGAAATAGGTCTATTTTGCACAGGGAAGGACTGCATGCTTCCTTGACTTCTAGCCTGAGACCGTAGTGTGAAATTCATCCGCCGAGTGGCGCCAGTGGTAATTGGGTCAATCTATTCAATGTTTGTACTGGGCTAATAATGTTCAAAATATTTCAAAGTTGAAATGTGTTTTATTTTATTATAATCGTGTAATTAATTAAATTTGTTGTGCACGTGTTAGTACAATTGACCATCACCAGCGGAATATCAATTTAAAAAAAGAAATTCCAGAAAAATTGCCTTAAAGCTTTAGGGGGACAACATATTACTAACAAATTTGAACCATAAAAGTCCAAGTTTCGGCATTTTAACATCAAAATGCAGAAGAGGATTATGAAAGTAATAATTCACTTACATTTTGAGATCTCCGTTCGGACATCCAATCCTGCAATGAGTAATTTCGGGGTAAAAAGAGAATTCTATGGGACGACCAGTCTTTGTCAGTCAGCTTAATTAGATTACATTTGAAGCAATGGTTTATAGAGTTGACTCATCAGCTAGAAAAATGTTCTCTAACATATTTCTAACATAATTCAAAGGCATGTGCAGAACATTCTATGATTCCAGACTGAAAAATACCTAGTTGCGAAATTTAAAATCAAAATACACAAATCTATTATTGTTTCTTTTGAATTTGCATTAGACAAATTGAGCGAACATATATATAATATTTCTGCTAAAAAAGTAACATATGACAGTAACTATATTTGCTTTGTCAAGTCATCCTACAAAGTAGTTCCTATTTACATAACTAGTCCAGGGCAGCGTTTTTGCTCACGCCTAACAGACTTTTAAACATTAATATAATGTGTATATGTATACAGTACAACCTCTCTAATAGGACCGACTTTAGGGAGGTAGCTGGTTTATGGAGGTATGTTTAAACCATTACAATGCTATTGTATGGGCGATAGTTTGCGACCAAAATAAAGCGATCAATATAGGGGAGTGGTCGGTCTGTGGAGGTGGTCGGTTAGAGAGGTTTTACTGTAGACTCTAAAACGGTTTAATGAGTGCTAAAGAAGTTGGCCAATACAAGCTAGTGTAGGATAGATAGGCCTACTGTTAGAACAGAATCTGCAGTTTACAATTATATTGGCAAAAGATTGGTTCCCACTATATGTTTTTAAATACTGTTAATAATTAGATATGTGTATTGTAAGTTGCTGTCTGCTGATTCTGGAGGGGGAAATTCCCAAAGTCAGATAACTGCCCTCCCCCACCCACATCCTTCACTACATACCCCATAATTTAAAACTCACCACGCACAGGTCTATAACAACATGGTTCCTGGTGACCAAACAATAGTAAGTATATTACCCTACATTTGTTTCTGAATGGGGACCTTTCATGACCCATTTCTCTAGCTATACACTTGGTGGCAGTACCTGTTCCCAGTCCAAGTCGGCCATCATGGTTGGGTAGAAGGGTGTAGGTGTGTGGTGGGGGTGGTGGTGTGTGGTGGGGGTTTTGGGATGTGATGGGGATGTAGGTATGTGTGTGGTGGGGTTGTAGTTGTGTGGTGGGGGTGTAGGGGTGTGATAACGGTTTAGGGGTGAGATGGTGGTGTAGGTGTGTGGGGGGGTGTAGGTGTGTGGGGGGGTGTAGGTGTGTGGTGAGGGTTTAGGGGTGTGATGGGGATATATGTGTGTGGTGGGGGCTTAGAGTAGGTGTCTGGTGGGGGTGTAGTTGTGTTGTGGGTGTGTGTGGTGGGGGTGTAGGTGTGTGGTGAGTGCTTAGGAGTGTGGTGGGGGTGTAGGTGTGTGGTAGTGCTGTGTGGTGCAGCTGAAGGTGTGTGTGGTTGAGGTGTAGGTGTGTGTGGTGGTGTAGGTGTGGTGGGGGTGTAGGTGTGTGGTGGAGGTTTAGGTGTGTGGTGAGGGTGTAAGGGGTACTGGGGGTATAGGTGTGTGTGGTGGGGTGTAGGGGCTATAGGTGTGTGTGGTGGCGGTTTAGGGCTGTGGTGGGGGTGTAGGTGTGTGGTGGGGGTTTAGGGATGCTAAAGATTATGAGGTGCCGCTCTGCAAGACACCCCTACACCTCCAACACATACCATCTACACCCCTACCACACACTCCATCAACCCACACCACACACACCTACACCCCCACCACACCATACCCACTCACCCCTCCACTCCCACCACACACACCTAAATCCCCATACACCCCCACCATACACACACAAATCCTCACCACACCCCTACACCTCCACAACACCCACCCACCACACCTCACCATACACATCTACACCCCAACCACACCGACCACACCAAACTCACTCACCACATAGCCCTACCCCCCCACCACACCCCTAAATCCCCACCACACACCCCTAAATCCCCACACACCCCAACCACACACACCAAAATCCTCACCACACCCCTAGACCTCCACCACACAAACATATGCCCCCACCACCCACCCCAACCACCCCCACCCCACCAGACCCACTCACCACACACCTCTACACCCCCACCACAAACCCCATAATCCCCCCACCCCCCCACCACACACACCAAAATCCTCACCACACCCTGCTTCTATAGATACAAAAGCAACATTACATGAGACCGGCATTGGTGCGCCATCTGACGAGAGAGTCATGCAAACTGAAAGGTCCCCATTGGGTTGCCATGAAGTTTGCGCTAATATAATAACTTATTTTACGTTGCAAAAATACTACTTCTGGAGATGTTTGTTTGTTTTGTTGTTGGTTTACGTCCTAGCAACATCTAAGGTCATATCAGGATGGGTACTGACTTGGGAAGTGCGCAGTCATGGCAACTTTATAGTGCTGCCCCACTGGGAAATCAGGCCACCGGTACCATGACCCGATGAAGATAACCAGTCCTTGCCCTATCCTATTAATGTCTAGTGCCTGGCTAGGAAACGACAAGTATCAATTTTAAAGTCATTGGTTTGACTCGACCGGGAACCCAACTCCCGACCTTCCGCACACGAGGCCCGCGCTCTACCGATTAGGCCACCACACCTGGTACTTCTGTAGATATGATTGTGTAGCAGTCTGTGGTGTTGCGGTATGCTTCATCCCCGCACTAACACGGCCAGGAGTCTAACTAGTGGCTTGGTGGACACCAACTTTGGTATCTCGGAAGTGGCGTATTAAAGAAGTGCTTGCTGGGCGGGCATATGGGGTTTACCTGACGAACCCGATTGGGATCCATCTTCGTTTTCTTCGTGGGATGTTACATTTACTTGACTTGTCAATGAACCTGGAGAAAACATATAAAGAAGAATTGGGTGTTAATTTATGAAAGGCTGTGATTTGATTTTATCCTTTAATAATAATTAATATCACTAAAAATCTCCAAGCAATTGCATAAGCTATTGAAAATGCGAAATAACTATTTAATAGTTTTCTGAAGTCAAATGAAATATTGTTTCACCTAGTGATTATTTTCCTATGCAGTGCCACGAATAGATATCTAAACCACTGTTGAATAATCATGACGTTAACTATTTTATTTGTCTGACTAGTATGAGTACTTATACGCTTCCCCGAATTCATATCAAATAATGGATTAGTTGCTTTGCCGATGGCGAGTTCCATGGGAAAGCATTGAAGCAGAGTTGTCTCGAATTGTATAATATCCACACTCGTGTTGGTCAGTTCCATATTTAGTCAATGCTGTTATTTCCATATCTTATGTAAGTCACTATAAGATTATACCATTGAACAATAGTCTGCTCTATATTAGTGTAGAAGGCGTTTTATTAACATGAACTTATTAAGTCAGTAGTAGTGATTCACCGAACATCTAAATTCGAATTTGTGGTATTAAAAATATATTCACACGTGTTTGTATATATATCTTTTTATGACACAAGCGAAGTGATTTTTATCAGGAATTCTTTACACACCGAGTCACTAATTCTTAACCCCTTACTTTAAAAAAAACTTAGACTGCTGCGGATGCGGAATTGAGGCTTGTAATTAATCATATATCCTGGGTTCGAAGTAGAATTATTCATATTCTGAAATATCAGTCAATGTAGAGTTCGGGAACACCGTAAGGCGAGTAGACCAGGAAAAGGACCACAAATATACAATTTAAAATGTTGTACATTAGTTGATTAAGCGGGGGATATTTCAATTGCGGACAATTGGTCTTCCTCATTCCACTGCTCCTGGCTCTATCCTAATAATGCTGAATGCCAGGCTAGTGAAGTGGGCGAGACTACTCGCCTTGTGGCATTCACGGGCGTGCGCCGATTAACCCGTATTTGGAAATACGGGCTACTCGCCATGGCAGACCGCGAATGCCAAACATTCATGGGGCACCAGGTTTCCGGCCGTAAAGCGTTGCTAGGAGACGCAAATTGTGACTCGCCTGGCAACGATAGAAGGTCGGGCATTCGGACCCAGACCGATCAGACGTATTTAATAACGCTCTGATGTTTTAGCCGAGTTTTAGGCCTATATTATCGAAATTCTAAACTTGTTTGAAATTAAAGATTAGGGGAGGGGTTTGCATAATACTTCTATGACATGTGCTGCGAACAATGTTAGTTTTGGTTAAGAATAAAAAGCCGTGAGCTCTTGGAAAAGTAGATTGGAACGTTCCTTGCATTCTTTACTATCCTCCAGATTTCTATGGAGTAAACCGCTATGGTCAAACTTAACATTGGATTGCTTTATATATATAATTAAGGGCCTTAAGCCTAAATAGGCCTTATGCAGCTACTTAGCCCATCTGGGGAGATTATACCAGACATATGAACAGAAATAACGTATAGATCTTTCGGCTAAAATAAGACAGTAACTTAGGCTGATTATCAGTGACAGTGGTAGTGACACTAGCGCATCTGCTTAGTTCTGGATCAATTTAAACATATTAAATACACCGTAAGGCGAGTAGACCAGCCAGTTAGTTGAAATAACTAAGTAATTGCTTTAGGCTGATAAACGCGAGAGGGGGCAAACCTCCGTATTTAGACGATACTCTGGCTGGCCGATTTTAGCCCGGGAAGGACACCGACGGACAAGGACAACCTGCAGGCGCCACGAGAGGCAGCGGCGGCCCGCGGCTGGCCCAGGAAATTTACATGGAAATAATTATATCAATTAACACGAAGGCTCGCCTTAAGCGGAGGGTGGAATAGCCAGACGGTTAAACTAGCGATCGGCAAGTATACATTTTTTAGTCATTGGTTTGACTCGACCAGGATTCAAAGCAGTGGTTCGAATCCCATGACATACCAAAATGAGAGATTTTCTAAGGAATTTCGATAACAAAACTATGATAATTTGTTAATCGTTTTCTTCAATTAAATATTAATCATGTATGGGAAGAATATATTTTGCTTCTTAATTTAAGAATTTTTGTGCTCATTTCATTTACCCAGCCTTTTGCCACATTAAAAAAAGAGAAGAAGAAAAAAGATGTAGTTTAATAGACTTTAAAAGTAAAATCGAGATCATTCTGTGAGTCGCCATCTTGTCTTTTTGGATTCTCTCTCATTTCATCTACTTCGTGCCAATATAGATAAACACTAGACGATGGAATCAGGAGCTCATCTTCTCTGATTGGTTGATTGACACCAAACTGGTTTTCGCCACTTTTTCTAATGGGTTGTTCTTCACCCCTACTGTAGGCATCTAATGAATCTATCCTTGGTGGAGTGTTAAATCCACACATACCACATCTAAAACAAAGTTAATTGAAAACCTCAACAACAAAATAAGACTCTAGTTGCCTTCCTAGATTCATCCGGGCTGCTTATTTATAATAACTGCCGCAGAGTTTTCTATTTTTCTTTGTCAGAAGTCACAAAAAATCATCCAACAATTGTGGCGGTGTTTGGGCTGTCGCACGTATTGCCTATGAGAAATGCAGCTTAAAATATCACATTAAGGAACATTGTTGTGAAAGCCTTCAGCCACAATAACTTTGAATAAGCCTACTATGTTGCCACAAAGTAATGGTACCAGATTTGGTGTCACCAGAGATGCAATATTAAGCCGTGTTCACACGGGGCAGTTAATTCGAATCATAAAAATCGACTTGTATAGTTCGGGTTACATTTCGTGTGTGAACGCGAGGCTAAGTCGGATTAGGGCTGATTCGATTCATATTATTCGGATTTTATAAACCACTTGTGTAGGTGGTTTATATGAACCAAATTTTATGATTCGACTTATATCCCATGTGAACGCAACCGACTTACTTGAGGCGGATTAAGCACGTCACACTATATAATATAATTTGGTCTATGAACCTGCTAGAGGTGCACATATATTTTTTTAATGATTTATTTTAAGGTTTTCCCTGCCCAACAGAAGTTTTGACCGTTCCAAGCCAATACGATTCAGTCCATATATATCTAGGTCGAACCCACACTCTCTCGTGCTGACGTCGACTAACCGAAACTGGCGCTGGTTAGTATGGACTTGCTCATGCGCTGATATCGATTTCCGGCCCAAGTACTGCCCGTGTGGACGCGACACTAGTTCGGTTCATATTATCCGCCTTGTATAAAGCGGCGTAAACTTTTCCCGTGTGAACACGGCTTAAGTGATACCATCATGGTAGTGTTGATCACATGCTGTCACAAAGCAGTGGTTTCAGATTTAGTGTCACTAGTCAATGTTGGTCTTGGTAACGGTGACCACATGCTGTCACAAAGCAGTGTTGTCAAATCTGGTGTCACTAGTCAATGTTGGTAATGCCATCTTGGTAACATTGACCATCTCCTGTCCCAAAGTAGTGTTGTAAGATGTGGTGTAACTAGTATTAGTAGTAATACGGTCTTGAGGCTAGTGACCATCTGCTGTCACAAAGCAGTGTTGCCTGATTTGGTGTCACTAGTCAATGTTGGTAATATCATCTTGGTGACAGTGACCATCCTCTGTCACAAAGCAGCGTTCCCTGATTTGATGTGACCAGTCAATGTTCGTAATACCGCTTTGATGGCTGTGACCATCAAAGTCACATAATTCAATGACAATTATCATCTTAATATCTTGACAATTAATGGTAACTAAATTGAAGAATTTGATTAGCCACACAAAAGGAGGAGACTATTATATTAGAATCGTATAAAGCGAATGATATGGGCGAATGATATTGGATTTTGATACTGCATTTATGATACCCAAATAAAGCGTACCAATTATTGCATGACTTAAATAAATTAAAATTAAAGTAGGCAATATTTTTGTTAAAAAGACGAACATCCTGCATGAGGCTATTCTTTTTTTGGGTGTGCATCGCATCGTCATGTTACACAAAACAGATATCACACCTTTCCGTGATGCTGATCAGGTTAAAGTTGCATCGTCCGATGAAAACATCAAATTTTCAAAACGAAAACACTTATCTAGATTTGATTCTACATATTCATCTTATACACTGGTGCATAGAAGGGCATAATAAGTCAATTAATAGAAACCATTACTACTGAAGTCTATGGTGTCAGAGTTTTGGCGTGCTTGCCAAAATTATTTTGCCATGTTTTGACATCCAAATATCTTCAAACTTAGCCATTTAAAATTAAAGTTACTTCAAATTATAGTATAGTAGATTATAACGATTTGTATAATATATTTATCTCAGAAAATAGCAAAAATCCCAAAGCATCAGACTATGCGACTTTAATTATCACGCGTGTGGGGTCTCACAGCAGTTTAGTAAACAGTTGGTAGGCGACAACATGAGGTTAGTGGTCAGTTGGTTAAACGAGCAACTTGCGAGCATCTCAGGTTGCACCGATTTCATGGATAACGCATACCTTCCAATAATGGACGCTTCAGACAACAACCAATATCTGAAGCAGAGAATTGCCAGTTTCATCTGAGAAATTTTCACTTTGGGAAAACCAAACAATATTAAAGGCAGATGTGCTAGAAGGTGACAACAAAAACATGTTGTTTAAACAGGTTGTTAGTGTGTTTCTGTGGCGGAGTGGTTAGAGTGTCTGACTTTTTTCTAGGTCGGACTCCTAACCTGAAGGTCGGTGGTTCAATTCCCCGTGCCCCCAGCTCTGCCAATTTGGATTTCCACCGCTGTGTATAAATTACAGCGACATCAAAGGCCAGTTGCTCTCATACCATGTCTATGTGGTGTGGGAGGTTAAAAATCCCTTGGGTCGGTAAAAGTGTAGGCTCGGGCTTTCTATCGACAAACTGTCTAATGGTGAAAACAAGCCTATTCAGGCTTATCCATGATAGGCAGTATAAATCTTCAACAACAACAAAAAAAAAGTGTTATTGTTACTAGTTATTCGGGAGAAAGCTATTTCAACTCTGGTGTTCCTAATTCCACTGCTCCTTGCCTTATCGTATTAATGCAGAGCGCCAAGCTAAGTAGCGACAAGTATGCATTATAAAATCATTAGTTTGACTAGGCGAGGATTTAAAATCTACAACCTGCCACATGAGAAACACGCACTCTACTGAAACCACCCCACCTCCACATACAACACAAAAACTCGCTCACTCCGCATTACTCTACCAGTGAAGCTTGATTGGTTTTTGGAGTTTTACGTTCTGTCAACATCTAAGGTCATATGTGGTGTTCTCTGTGGCAGAGTGGTTAGAGTGTCTGACTTTTTTCTAGGTCAGACTCCTAATCTGAAGGTTGGTGGTTCGATTACCTGTGCCCCCAGCTCTGCCAATTTGGATTTCCACTGCTGTGTATAATGTCACCAAAGGCCAGTTGCTCTCATACCATGTCTATGTGGTGTGGGAGGTTAAAAATCCCTTGGGTCGGTAAAAGTGTAGGCTCGGGCTTTCTGTCGACAAACTGTCTAAAGGTGAAAACAAGTCTATTCAGACTTATCCATGACAGGCAGTATAAATCGTCAAGAAAAAAAGAAATATCAGGACAGGTACCAACTTGTGACAGTGCAAACTCATAGCAACTGACTTTATAGTGCTGCACCCACTGCGAAATCGGGCCGCCGGCACCATGGCTCGATATCTCACTCAGTCACGTTATCCTGACACTGAGCCAACCTGTCCTTGCCCTATCCTATTAATGCCGAGTGCCAGACCAGGAAATGACAAGTACCAATTTCGTAAGTCATTGGTTTGACTAGGCTGGGAATCAAGGTCCCGACCTTCCACACGGAAAACCTGCGCTCTACCGATTCGGCCACCCCTTCCGGTCGACGAATGAAGCTGGTTAAATAAACTAATTTAACCAATTAGCTCATAACATCAAGGCTATTGCATCTTTGATAACAGTATCGTAATCTACACTGACTTCACAGGCAAGGAGGTTAGACGCCCAAGTAAGTATGGGTAGGAAAATACAAAGGCCCTATAATACTAAGACGGCTCACTCCCTATCTCTCCCATGGTGATGTAAATTTCGCAGTGCCATCTTGTGGTGGGTTTGATCAGCCCAGCTGCTGGTTGGTGTTTCACATGTAAACACATACAATTATATTATACATGAGATATGTAAGTATGAATATACATCAATATGAAATTGCTATGAACAAATACACATCATCATCAGCATCATCATCATCATTGCCATCATCACACATCTTTCACATTCATATATACATTTATACATATAATATAACAACTGTTTAACCAAGAGAACAGCCAGCACACCAAGTGGTGGGTTTGATCATTTTGATTACACAGTACAGGCTGAGTGAGACGTCTTAGTATTATAGGGTCTTTGGATAATAGCACCATGGCACCTAGATAGGCTTGGTCGTAATGCGAAGCATTTCGTTTGATGCGAGGGGAGGGAGAACGACTCACCCCGCCCTGAGCGACTCACCCCCCCCCTCCTGCCACTGCTCACCTCCCCCCGCCCCTGAGCGACTCACCCCTGCCACTGCTCACCTCCCCCCGGCCCTGAGCGACTCCCCCCCCTCCTGCCTCTGCTCACTTCCCCCCTTATAAGGCCGCCCGCCGGCCTCCCTCAGGCACTCAGCCTCCAGCCGCCTTCCAGCTCTCTGCCCCTTCTTCTTCTATTTGGCTCACCTCGGACATTATGCCAGGAAAGGGAAAAGGACGAAAGACCGCACGGGCAGCCGCCCACGGCACCCCGGGACCAGCTACAACCCCGAGGCGGGACGAGTCACCCCCTTCCGCCCCGGCAACCCCCTCACCGCCGGGCACCTCACACGCCTCGGGCATCAACGCCATCCTGGAGGAGCTACAGCGAATACGGCTGGATCAGCGGGACCTCCACGCACGGATCGACGACTTGCAGAACGGGCAGGCGCGGCCCGCCGCCGAGGCGCCCTCCCCCGGGCCCAGACACCAGGCCGCCCCGGCCCCCACACCTCGGGCGCGCACCTCGGTGGGTCCCAGGCCGCCGCCGCCGCCGCCAGCAGCTCTGCCGGGAGCCGCCCACCCGCAGTACGAGCGGTACCAGCACATCGGCGGCCATGCTCCCCTGCCGACATCCCCGGCCTACCACCAGGAGCCTGCACAGCACACCCCGGCATCCGCAGCCGACGCCGTCAGAGAGATCCTGACTTCCGCCGAGGCGCGCCACTCAGTGAGGCGGCAAGGTATTCCGCCTGATTATGTGTTTCCTTGTGATCTTGTGCAGAGGGGGGCGGAGAGGAAGTCGGTGAAGAGGGGGGAAGCGACGAAGGACGAATACAACCTCGCCCTTCTCTCCCTCATCAACCACCCCGATTTCCCCGCCCACTCCGCCCCCGGACTACATCACCACATCCTCACCGTCCTCCAGGATCACCTCGTCTACCCGTGGGCGACCGTCCGCCATTACTCCGAGACGGTCTTTACTTGGATCGCGGACGGCCGACTCCCCCACGGGTGGCACGACCCAGTGGCCCTAAACCTCCTTAGGGTCGAATGTATAGCCATGCCACCTCAGCAGACTACCGCCATCGCACCCCGCCAACTCGACCCTCCACACCGAGCCCCCCACTTCACCCGAGTCCAAGTCGACGCCCGAGTCGCCTACGACAGGCTCACTCACGGGGCTCCCTGCCCGGCCTGGAACCGAGACCCCGCCTCGTGCGATCGGGCTTCCGTCGGGGAAGCCCACGGCGAGGCGGGGGACAAGCGCCGTCACGCATGCGCCTACTGCGCAAACGTGAGGCGCGTACTCACTATGCACTCCGAGGCCGACTGCATCACCAAGCAAGCCCGTGAGCGCCAGACCCCCCCCACCTCGGCGGATTTTTGATCCGCCGGCCTCCCCCCGGCCGGCCCGGGGGGACCCCTCCGGCGCCTCACCCCCACCACTGCCGACAGCCCCGCAAGCCCAGCCGACAACCTCCCAGTGACCATCGAACGCAGCGCCGCCAAGCCCCAGCCGAGGATCATCACCTCGGGCATCACACCTCGGACCGCATCCCAGCCCAGCCTCAGGAGGAACCCTCTGCCACCGATCCTCACGACACCGCCTTCAACTCCGCCCAGACCCCGACCACCACCCCATCCAGCCCCGAGGAGTTCGCTGCCCCCCTGATCGACCCTGGTCGGACCTCCTCACCGGATCCCGCCAAGGAGCGGGCCTCCCCTTTTTTGGCCGCCCGCTCCCTGTCGATGCAGGCCCCTGACACTTCCCGCCCCGAGAGGGAGCCTGACCCCCGACACGGCCCACCGCTCGGCCGGCCCGCCCCACCTGCTCCGCCTCGGGCGCGCCGCCAGCTTTCTCCGCCCAGACCTCCACCCCCGGACCCCCGCCTCGGATCATCACCTCGGGCGCGCCTCAAGCCCTCTCCTACTTTTGGTGGAGGGCTCCTCGGCACCCCCTCACTCCACTGACTTTTGAACTCTGCTCCTTAGCTACTCCGCTCATCATCATTTTATCCTTTCCTTATTTACCTCTCTTCCCCGTTACCCATCTGAGCCCCACACTGACTCTCTTACCAGCTCCTTCTGAGCCCTTTATCCTCATTATTACACTGCTCCTTATGAGCCCCTCACTATTTATCCTCTGCTCCTCATGAGCCCCTGACTCTTTGCTCCTCGCGAGCCCCCTGCTCCTCATGAGCCCCTGTATTGCTCTGCCTCCTCAGCCTGTTTACCTCCTCAGTTACCCTGTTTGTACCTTACTTTGTCATTATTGTTATTTCACTGTATCTCTGTATGTTGCCCGAGGCGTCACAATAAACGCCTCAGTTTTCCCACCTCCGCCTCTGTTCTTCCTTCTCGCGCATCAGTGGTTAGGATGCTAGCCTAGGAATGGCAGAAATGTGGGTTCCGAGTCCTGCTCTATACATACTACCCTATTATTTTGTACCACTATCCACAGAACTATACCCGTCACATTATCCTGGTACTGAGCCAACCATGGCCATATTCATATCTTTAACTATTTGGTTTGACCCGGCCAGGGATCGAACGAATCAGTTCCTGCACAGGAAGCGGTCGCTCTAACCATTATGCCACCCCGTCTTGTTTGATGGCATTCCAATCGAGCGAATCTAATACATTCATGGAGAATCTCAATGCATGTAGTGTGCAGTGATCACACCAGATTAACAGACAGATTAACACATGCCTGTAATATGGCATTCCCAAAGTGGCTTTGTCAACTTTATAAATAGATAAATAAATACAGTAAAACCTCTCTAACCGACCACCTCCACAGATCGACCACTCCCTTATATCGATCACTTTATTTGGGTCCCAAATGATCGCCCATACAATACCATTGTAGCGATAACAAAAACCCTCCCCAAATCTCCCTAAATGGAGCATTTAAGGTTGGTCCCATGGTCGGTCGATTTAGAGAGGTTTTACTGTACACACAGTGATGTTAATACGCCATGTTGTATTATATACAGACACACACATAATTGAATCTCCAAATAAGCTACGTGGAAAAGAGGGGCGTGCAGTGGTGATGGTGGTGGTGGGGTAATTAATAGGCGCAAATAACTACAGTAGATAAAAGTGAAATGTTCAAATATGGCCTACCAGAATCAGGCATACGGCGACCTTTCAATATAAAGGCTACGACAACCACAGCGACTGACAGCAGGACGGTAAAAGGGACGATCGCCGCAACCAGCGCCATCTCGTTGTTAGGGGGCACCGGCTGGATTATGGGTGCCACCGCAGCGCCCTCTGTGGTGGACGCAAGCGGAACTGCCGGTATGAACTTTGACCCGCTCTCATGCGCCGAGGTGGTTGCAGTGGCTGTTGATGGCGGTGTGGTGGTTGTTGACAGTGGTTTCGTTGAGAGCGGTGAGCAATGTGAGCCTGTTGTGTTGAAAAAAAGAACATGTAAGTGGGGGCGAGCGAATGAAAAAGAAGTTTAGACATCAAGATCACCGCCTTCTCTAGAAAATGACAACGAAGTCTAAAGCCAAGCAAAAACTGCTTTAATATTAATCAACCAATATAGGGTATGCACTGACGTCACGCTAAGCGGAAGTGCGGCCATTGTGGCGATAGTAACCACAATAATAACACACTGTCACACTGCAAACTCAATGGCTATGAGCAATCTTCATACAGAAAAAGTGAAATATCTATAAAACCAATCCATCTATAAACAAATCGGTTGGTACACATATAGTAAACATGTTTACCAATAAGATTATATTATATTGATAAGGTTAAGGTTCTGGATTTCTATTAATTTTGAATAAAACTAATGATTTGCACTGCGCGTACCGGCGAACTCAACCCAGACAAGGCATTGTCAATGGTCGTGAGCAATCTTCACACAGAAAAAGTGAAATATCTCTAAAACCACTCCACCTAAAAACAAATCGCTTGGTAGACATATAGAAAACATATTCAACGAATAGATTATATTAAATTTATACGGTTAGGCTTCTGTATTTCTATTAATTTTGAATGAAATAAACGTTTTGTACTGCGCATACCGGCAAACTCAAGGCATTCACGCCGCATTGTCAATGGTCGTGAGCAATCTTCATACAGAAAAAGTGAAATATCTCTAAAACCACACCACCTAGAAACAAATCGCTTGGTAAACATATAAAAAACATATTAAACGAATAGATTATATTAAATTTATAAGGTTAGGGTTCCAGATTTCTATTAATTTTGAATGAAATAGACGTTTTCCACTGCGCGTACAGGCAAACTCTATGGGATGTTTACAACTTGATATCGCCACAATGGCCGCGCATCCGGTTCGTGATGTCACGTGAATACCCTATATTAGGACAATGGAACTGGTTCCATCATCCAGTGTTCATCTATATTGAAGTAGACCTGGTGAAATAGGAGAGAATGCAAAACAAGTGAAGTGGGCGTGTCTACTCGCCTTGAGCAATTTGCGCACTCGTCCAACGGGCGCGCAAATTGCTTCCGCATGTACACGCGAGGGTTCGCGGGGGTAAAGCGTTGCTTAGCGACTAGCTAAGCAACGGAAGAAGGTCGGGCGTTCAGGGCCTGACCCGGCAGACGTGTTTATGCACGCTCTGTCATTTCAGCCGATATTTGGTCTTTTTCTTATCTAAATTCTAAAACTAACGTAATCAAACCATACGGGAGGGAAAGGGAGTTATCTGCTTCTTTAATAGATATACAGGTAACAGTATTATCCGTCCAAGGGACGCTTTATGGATATACCATTACCTGGTCGGGAGTAAGCGTGGTGCGGTGCCCCAATTGGGAAAATGCGCCGGGAGTGTTTAGTTATGCGGAGCCCACATGGGTCTTCCCATCGGGAGTACCACGGCTTACGGTGCCCACAAGTGACTTTACGGTCGGGAGTGCAATCTAACTGTACGGTGCCCAACAAGTAAGATCTGGTCGGGAGTATTTTTTTATATATACGGGGCCCGCCGGTCGCCAGTAATGTCCTCTTCCTTTTGGGCCAATTAATACAATATTCATTTGTGATAGGCACAAATTTGCGCTCGGGCGCGTTGTCTTTACTTGTCGTACGGTACACCACGTCATTAGCTACTTGGTCGTTTTTTTTTTAAATTTCCTAAAAATCCGGTGAGGAATTCCTGGAGAGCAATTCGCGCCCAGGCACATCTATGGGTACGCCTAGGAGCGAATTTAGCTCATCGAAACACAACCCGAGTTTCTAAAACTTTGAAAGGTTTGTTTTTGCGCCCTGGCGCGTTTATTCATAAGTGTCTGCGTCATCTGATGCACTTAGTATAAGTAATTGAAAAAAACAAAAAAAACACAATGAGAAGTAAAATTTGCATCCAGCGATATTATTTCGCTGAACGTGCCGGGAAACGATCATGTCATTATTATTTTCAGGTGCTACACCCGCGAGCCGTTGTAGTCCCGCCCACTTTGCTGTTTTTCAGACGAACGACAGTACCTGTTGTTCGTCTGGGGGAGCAGTGAAGTGGGCATGTCTACTCGCCTTGAGAAATTTGCGCACTCGTCCAACGGGCGCGCAAATTGCTTCCGCATGTACACGCGAGGGTTCGCGGGGTAAAGCATTGCTTAGCGACTAGATAAGCAACAGAAGAAGGTCGGGCATTCGGGGCCTGACCCGGCAGACGTGTTTATGCACGCTCTGTCATTTCAGCCGATATTTGGTCTTTTTCTTATCTAAATTCTAAAACTAACGTAATCAAACCATACGGGAGGGAAAGGGAGTTATCTGCTTCTTTAATAGATGTACATATTTCGCTGGTATCCTTGTTAGTTATGGTAAGAATAAAGTCGTGAGCTCTTGTGAAGGTGGATTGGGACGTTCCTTGCATTCTTTACTATCCTCCAGTATTACTGTAGATTAACCGCTATGGAAAACCTGATATTCGATTGCTTTATATGTAATTAAGGGCCTTAAGCCTAAGCAAGCCTTATGCAGTTACTTAACCCATCTGCGGGAATATAATGACGAAACCATAACAGAATTAACGTAGTGCTACTTTAGGGCGGAAATTAACGACATTAACTTAGAACTGATTATCAGTGACAGCGGCGGCATCCCTAGCCGTACGCGTACTTCTGGAATAATTCAGTAACATAAATAATACCCCGAAATGTGAAGGGGACAGCCAGCTAGTGGAAATAACCTAACTTATAGAATTATGGAAACTTTAGGCCGATAAATGCGCTCGATGGCAAATTGCGTATGTAGACGAAACTCTGGCTGTCCGCCTTTAGCGCGGGGCGGACAACGACGGCGACGGACTAACCACAGACGGGAGGAGGAGCCGCAGCAGCCCGCGGCAGGCCCAGGAAATTCACATGGAAATTATTACATAATATTACATACAATTAACACGTTAGGCTTGCCTTAAGCGGGGGCAGAATAGCCGAACGGTTAAACAACCAAGATGGCGGCCCCAGAATGCTCTCTATTCGAGTTTTAAGGTGTATTATTCTATATTATTTCACAACTTTTGTGTTACAACAACAGCGGGTAAATAAATATAAAGAGGAATGTGAAGAATAAATGTTGCTTCTTAAATTAAGAACGTATTTGGTTATTTCCCCTACTCAGCCTCCGGGCATTTTTTATAATGTGTTGTTCAGCAGCCCTGTTTCTAGATAAAAGATTCTCACCCACCGAGAGTAGGTTGGGGGGCGATGGGGTCTGAACTCCCCTCCCTCTCCTGGGCATGACAAGTAATTTTGGGGAAGAAAGAAGGGCTAAGGAAGAATGAAAAAGACTCAGCAAGAAGAGTTTGAAGAGCAACCCAAGACGTTACTAAAATGAGGCAAACAATTTGTTGGTTGTTGGAGTTATACATCCTGGCAACATCTAAGCCAGAAGTTTGGTCATGGCAAGGATAGATGCAAAAATGAAATCATCTGCTTTAAGTGTGGTCAAAAAGGTCATGACAACACTAGTTGTCAAAACCAGTCAAAATGTTCCAATTGCCTGGGTGACCATATGGCCATATCTAAAGACTGTCCTGTCTGGAAAAAAGAAAAGCTAATTCAGCAGATCAAGACTGAGAAGCGGCTAAGCTACCCAGAAGCTCGAAGGCTGGCTGAGGCGAATACTCCCTCGCCAATCACCAAGACAAGAGCTATGCTGCGGCAGCCAAAGCCTCCAACAGGACAATTGAATGCCAGACTGAACTGATGTGGTTGACTGGAGGGAAGCCCACTGCCTTCATCCCAGTCCCAAATCCGATGCCGGTTTCGACCAAATTAATAATAGTAATAATAGTATTGCGGTGCAGACGCTGGCCGAGCCGGCGATGCCCAAAAAGAAGAAGAACAATTTGTCGGACCAAGTTCCGAAGGGATCTTTGACCCCTATGGACAAAATGTCCAGGGGGTCGTCGATCTCAAAAAACTTAACATCAAATAGATATCGGGCGCTGGCTGATATTGAGATGCCTGAGACTGTGGAAACCCACAGTCGAAGTCTCTCCCTCAAACCAAAGGCGAGGGGGAGAACACCTGTCACTGCTCCAAAATGACAGTGACGGGTGCATCTCTTATTCAATGGAAGTGCCGAGGTTTTAGGAGCAACATCGAAGAGTTGTCTCTTCTTTGTTGCAACCTCAATCCACTCACTGTTTGCCGACAAGAAACTTATATAAAAGCTTCTGAGAGTTTTAGTCTTAAAGGCTACACCATTTATAACAAGCACGCACCAGATGGAGACGGAGCCGCTGGCAGCTCCTCCATCTTGGTCAGGCGTGATGTGGTATGTACGCCAGTGGCGTTAGACACGACACTACAGGCTGTACCTGTTCGTCTGACGCTACATAAGACTGTAACTCTCTGTTCCATTTACATTCCTCCGGGCTCTGTTCTCACTTTACAAGAACTGGACGCCCTTGTGGACCAGTTACCGTCCCCATATTTACTTATGGGTGACTTTAACGGCCACAACCCATTATGGGGGGGGGGGGGACAATAGGAACGCGAAAGGCAAGAGAATTGAGGACCTTGTGGCCGCTCATGCTCTGTGTGTATTGAACGATGGTTCATACACATATTTGCCTCCCGGCTACGGAACATACTCCGCCATCGATCTCAGCATTGTAGAACCAGAACTGGCGCTGGACTTTTCGTGGAGGGTCTGGGATGACCTCTGCGGGAACGACCACTTCCCAATTATTCTTAATTGCGGGGGGGGGGGGCATCTCCCGTAGAGCGAGAGAGGAGCTGACGGCTTTGTAAAGCCGACTGGCCCACCTTCCAGACCCTATGTCGCGAGGAGTTCACTCCAGACATCAGTGACATCGATGCCTTCACTGAGATGCTGAGATGGATCGCAGAGAAAACTGTTCCGAAGACCTCGGCAACTCCCAAGTGTTTGACGCCTCCATGGTTAGATGACGGCTGTAGGAGGGCTATTAAGGAACGAAAGAAAGCTCAGCGTAAATTCCACAGGAGACCGACTGCTGAAAATCTGACGCTCTTTAGAATTCTGCGCGCTCGCGCTCGCAGAACAATCAAAGAAGCGCAGAGGCAGTGTTGGAGACAATTTGTTTCTAGCATCACCATGCAGATGCCGTTGGGCAAAGTATGGACAATGATCAGGAGAATCAAATGAAGGGGAGGTGATTCTTCTGTAGTCCAGCACTTGAAACACAACGGCACCATTCTCACATCACTCGACGAAATAAGTGAAGAATTGGCTCGCACCTTTGCTGGAAACTCGTCTTTGGCAAACTGCCTCCAGGGCTTTCGGGCCGTCAAGGAACGCCAAGAGCGAAAGCTCTTGGACTTTTCTTCCGATGGCGAGGAGCACTACAACTCCCCATTCAGTATGGGTGAGTTGAAGTGTTTTTTGGAAAGCTCGCATGACAGAGCAGTTGGACCTGATGGAATTCATTATCAATTTTTTAAACATCTCCCTGAACATGCACTGAGACTGTTGCTTCAACTCTTCAACAACATCTGGGAGTCGGGTGTCGTTTTCGCCTCTTGGCGGGAGGCGACAGTAATACCGATTCCCAAACCTGGTAAAGACCAGAGTGAAGCCCACAACTATCGTCCCATAGCCCTCACAAGCTGCATCTGTAAAACCATGGAGCGCATGGTAAACAACCGCCTCATCTGGCTACTGGAGTCAGGACACCACCTGTCCAATCTTCAATGTGGCTTCAGATGGGGCCGCAGCACCCTCGACCATTTGGTGCGCATGGAGACCTTCATAAGAGATGCTTTCCTTAAGAAGGAGCATGTTGTGGCTGTCTTTTTCGATCTCGAAAAAGCCTATGACACAACGTGGCAGCATGGCATTATGGAGGATCTTCATGCGATTTGCCTTCGAGGCCACTTGCCAATTTTCATCAGGAACTTTCTAGCCTTCAGGCATTTCCGCGTCCGTGTCAAGACTACCTATTCCAGCCTACACTCACAGGAACTAGGAATACCTCAAGGCAGCATACTGGCCATGACCCTTTTCGGGGTCAAGGCCAATGGTATTGCTGCTGCTGTAAAGCAGGGGGTCTCCTGTAGTCTTTTCGTGGACGACTTTGTTTTATATTACAGCGGTGCTAACATGAATGTCATAGAAAGACAGCTACAACCACGCATAAATGGGATCCATCGATGGTCAGTTCTGAACGGTTTCAAATTTTCCAAGACCAAAACAGTCTGGATGCACTTCTGCCTGCTGCGTAGAATGCATGCGGAACCGGAGCTGACCCTGGATGGGGGATCCCATTAAAGTCGTTGAGAAAACCAAATTTCTGGGCCTCATTCTCGACGCAAAACTGTCTTTTGTGCCACATATAAAGTACCTGAAAACAAGATGCGTGAAAGCGCTGGATATTCTGAGGGTGCTGTCCAGCTCAGAGTGGGGAGCGGACAGAGATGTTCTGCTCTCCGTGTACAGAACCTTGGTTCGGTCACGAGTGGATTACGGCAGCATAGTATACGGTTCCGCAAGGAAAACATATATTGGGCTGCTAGACACAATCCACCACCAGGGACTGCGCCTGGCCCTTGGGGCCTTCCGTACCTCACGGGTTCAGAGCCTTTACGTCGAAGCCAATGAACCATCACTTAACAACAGGAGAATCAAACTGGGCATGCAATATGTAGTCAAGATAAAAACTAATGCTTTGAATCCTGCACACAATTGTCTATTCGAGCAACATGACAAATCCAGGTATGAAGCCAGGCCGAATTACATCCGGCCAATGAGGCTCCGAATGAAACCTCATTTGGAGGCCTTGGGCGTGGATTTGGACATATTGGAGGATGCCAAAGTCCCAGAAGATCCCCTGTGGTTGTTGAGAAAGCCATCGGTTATCCTCCGACTCATGGAACTGAGGAAGTCTGGGACACATCCACTCGAGTACCAAGGACTGCATGCAGAGATTCAAGGCCAGTTTGCAGACCACCTCTCCATATACACTGATGGTTCGAAAGACCAAAGCCAGGTAGCTGCTGTGGCAGTCTGCCGAGGGGAAACATTTGGTGTACGTTTGCCCGATCAGAGCTCGATTTTCACTGCAGAAACCCGGGCACTCCTTCACGCGTTGGAGTGTATCGACGTATCCAACCACACTAACTATGTTATATACAGTGATTCGTTCTCTTGCCTCCTGGCTGTTGCTGGACTGAAAACGAATCACCCTATTCTAGCAACGGTCATTTATAAAATGAACCAACTGACAACGGATGGGTATGACATCCACCTGTGCTGGGTGCCTGGCCATGCCGGCATACAAGGAAACAAACGAGCTGATCGGGCTGCGAAGAAGGCCCTGAACTGTGATCTTGAACTGTGTCTGATCCCTCACTCTGATCTGAAACCACTAATAGCCACCCACATAAAATCCAAATGGCAACATGAGTGGGATGAAAACATTAATAAACTTAAAGAAATTGAACCATCTGTGGGAAAGCCACCACAGACTCATGCGGGAGGTCGGCGGGACCAAGTGGTCCTTAGCCACTGCCGTATTGGCCACTCGTTGCTTACACATGCTTTTCTGCTCAAGGGGGAACCTCCCCCTGAATGTATTGGGTGTCAGTCCCCGCTGACACTCAAACACATTTTACTAAGTTGCGTTGATTTTTTGGCCCTGCGCCAACAGTTCTACACTGCAGACAGTATGCATGACCTTTTTACTAAGGTAAAACAGGAAAACATTTTAGCCTTTTTGAGGGCAGCTGGACTGTACCACCTCATATAGTTTACTAAATAGATTCTATCAATTATTAATAAAACTTTTCTTTTTCTATGGGAATTTGTTTCCCTTGACCATAATATATGATTGTGAGCTTTCTAATTTATTAAGTGTCTATTGGCACATAATTGATTGTCTGCTTTTACATGTAAAAGCGATGGTTTGAACAAAAAACAAACATTTCTTGTCATGAATATGGCCTATGCTGCCGACACGGCGTAAAGCAACCATCAATCAACCAATCTAAGATCATATCAGGACAGGTACCGACTTGTGACAGTGCACACTCAGGGCAACTTTATAGTGCTGCCCCACTGGGAAATCAGGCTACTGGCACCATAACACAATATCCCACTGAGTCACATTATGCTTACACTGAGCTAACCAGTCCTTGCCCTATCCCATTAATGCCAAGTGCCAGGCTAAGAAGTGACAAGTATCAATTTTTTTAAGCCATTGGTTTGACTCGACTGGGACCCGAACACCCGATCTCCCGCACGCGAGGGCCAGTCTCTACTGATTCGGCAACTGCGCCCGGTTAAACAATTTGAAGTGCATGCATATGTAGCCGTCGGGGAGGTGCGTTTGTTGGGGTGTGGGGAGGCTTGGGAGCAGTGAGGTATGTTAGACTAGTAATAGTATGATGTTAGTTAGTGGAGAGGGGCATCAGTATCATTGGACATCTTTCAAGAAGTGACATCGTTAGACGGGTGATGCTGGTGGCGGGGGTGTAGGTTGGCCTTTGGTTTTGTAGCTTTGCATTCTTCCAAAGAGAACAATACCTGACACGTTCATCACCAAGAATTGACCACAAAAAATGTTTCAATAAATCATTATTTATTATACATATGGAGGAATTTCAATAAACAGAAAAACTTTTACCATACGTATTTCAGTCTTGAGGAGAGATTAACATTTTCTTTAAATGCTGCTTTTCTTATCTCCTCTAGCAATATTTTCCATAAAGAGGGACTTGCCAACTATATTGTGTAAGCTTCCTTTCCATGCCAATGCCATGCTTTAGCCATTAATTGCACGCAATTGGTCGTAATGCTTGCCTTGCGTTTGATTCGCGGCGGCGGAGGAGGAGTGCCCCCCCCCTCTCTCTCCTCCTGCCCGCCGGCGATGGTTGGGATTACGCAACACTTCCCCCCCGCCCCCATCTCAGCCTTATAACCCGGCCTCCCATCTGCCTCCAGCCATTCCGCCTCCTGCCACCTCCTGCAGCGCTCCTCCTGCCATTTTTAGGCCTATCTCCTCCACGCGCCTCTTCCCCAGATCGGATCGGCGGCCTACGCCCGCCCCACCAGACACTACCTCGCCAAGTCACCGGCCTACGCCGGCTAGTTATGCCATCACTACCCCGAGGACGAGGCCGCCCCGCGGGACACGCAGAGGAGCAGGTGCTACCGCCCTGGACTCCGCCTCCGCTTCCAGCCTTCAGTCTGAGGATACCAGCTGGGCCACCTCGGTCGATGCCAAGATCGATGCGACAGCCCTCGCCGTGGAACGCCTCACCGGACTTGTGGAGACCATGATCGCCCCGCCGCCTCCACTGGCCGCGCCCGCCCCACCGTCGGCCATGGAATGACTCACCGAGATAGTACAGGAGATGGCGTTGGCCTCGGCCCAATCGCCTCGGAAACACGGGACGTCGAAAAGGTATACCCTCCAGCTATATCTTCCCTCATGACCTCATCGAGAGGGGGCCTGAGGGGAAGGCTGTCAAAAACGGGGAGGCGACCATGGAAGAATATAGCCTCTCCCTCCGGATGTTCGAGGACCACCCCTCCTTCCCCTCGGACACCATTTCCGGACTTGTGCACCACAACCTCACCGTGCTGCGAGACTGCCTCACCCATCCCTGGCATACCGTCCGGGGGTACTCCGAGACGGTTTTCACGTGGATAGCTGATGGTAGGCTCCCCAGACGGCTGGCACGACCCTATGGCCATTAACACAGTCCGCCTAGATGTCATTACCGCCCCCCCGTGACGGCCACCTACACCTCGGACCTCAGCCTCGTGCTCCGCGGCGCTCGCCCGCCCCGCAGCCCCCGCCCCGCTCCTCCCAGGCAGACCCCCACGCCCCCTACACCCGCGAGGCCTACGGCATGCCATGCCCGGCCTGGAACCACGACCCCGCCTCATCCGACCTTGCCCCGACTGGCGAGGCGCATGGCGAGCAGGGCGCCAGGCGTGCGCCTATTGCGCCAATGTCCGAAACGCACCCGAGAACGCACCCTTGCCGCCCCCGCGAGCCCCTCGGCAGATTTTTAGTCCAGCGGCGGCGGCACGCCCATCCGGCCCGGCCAGGACACGCCCCGGGGAGCCCTCCCCCCGGCCACAGCCCCATCCCAGCGGTGGGCCTCCGCCGGCCCCGCGCCACCGCAGCCCCCCGGGGGTGCCCTTCACCTCCATCTACCACCCGCCATGACCACAACAGCCCTGCCTATGATGACGTCAGTTCTGACGTCAACAGTCAACTCGCTGTCACCCCTGCCACCCCTGACCCCGCCAGCCAGATACCGGAAGTCCATCTCACCACACCGGATGTCTCACCCTCAGATGGTCGGTCCCCCGACCCTCCCCCCGGCTTGCGTAACACCCACGAGACGACCGGCACCCACCACCCTCCTCAGATCTCCCCGCCTCGCCATGACGGCGGCGGCGAGTTACGTAACACCCCCGTGGCGACCGGCAACCACCAGCCTCCTCACATCTCCGCCGACCCTCCCCGCCAACCCCCCTCCCACCCCACACTCGCCGGAGCCACCGCGGCTCGGCCCCTGGCGACACCGCCTACATTGACCACCTCCCCGATTTCCACCCCCCCAACCCCACCTTTCCCGAAGGCATACGCGCCTATGCCCCCATTAGTGATGCAGAATTCGCCGCCCCTCTCTCCACCCCTCACCACGCCACCTCCCCTGCCCCCTGCCCCGCCCCCCTTGGCGACCTGGACGAGCCCGTCGCCGACCATGACATACAGGACACCCTCCCCACCGCCCCACCCTCCCCTCCATATGGCCCCACCTCTCCGGCGACACCTGGGCGCGCTACCCTGGAGTTGGGGTGCGCCCACGACCCCACCCTTGGGACCTGCGCCCGAGAGCTCTGGCTGATGGCTGCCGAGGGCTCCTTCAACCTCACCATCCTCCACAAGCCCGGGGCCGACCTCGTCCTCGCCGACGCCCTTAGCCGCGCCCACCTCATCGGGCCCTGGGCCGAGGTGGCCCGCACCTAGGTCGTGCGCCTCGGGCTCGCCTACCTCTACCCCTGCCACGATGACTTCCCCTACAACCCGGGCCTCCCTGGCCCCCTCCACCTGGAGGAACCGCCGACGACAGGCCGAGGGTTAAGTCACCTTTGCCTCGGTCCATGGCCTCGACCCTTTGGTGCCCTTGGACTTCGACGTCGCGGCCTACGCCCCTGCCTCCGTTCGGAACGCGCTGTCCGGGGCGTGCTCCTAGGCCGGGACCGATCCCATGGCCTTCGGCTCCCGCCTCGCACGAGATGTCGTGGGGGAGGGAAGCGAGTCTTCCTCACATGTCGCGCGGCCCCCCCCCCCGCTCACTCCATGCCACCTCGCAGCCGTTGCCGCCTACCTGGATGCCGCCGGCCCCTCGGGCCACCCTCCTCGGGTACTACAGGATGTTGAGACAGTCCAGCCTCCTCTCCCCCAGCCCCGAGGGGTGGGGCGGCCCCCACACCATCAACCGTGCCAACGTGGTCCCCGCCCCCAGCCGGCTCCGGGTCCAGCTCAAAGACAATCGCGTTGCCCTCAGGGGCAGTCGCCCTCTTCATCCCTGCCTCTGCCCCGTCGCTGCCTGGACCGCCTCAGTCGCCATGGTTCCCACGGGCCCGGCCGACCCGGCTTTCATCATGTCCTCGGGCCGGCCCCTGGAATCTCGGTCTCTCACGGGTCTCCGTCCCCACCCCCGACAGCTTCACCCTTCACAGCCTTCGACGAAGCGCCGCACAGGCCTGCCAGAGGGCGGGAGTACCCCTCGCAGACATTATGGCCTAGGGCACTTGGACCTCGGGGGCCGTACATGCTTACCTCCCCCGCCTCGCCCCATCTGCCGCCCCTCGCGCCCTGTCCTCCGTTTCGGTGGAGGGCTCTTCGGGGCCCCCCTTCCACCATGACGCTGAACATCGATTTATTCCACCCCTGCCTTATCTTCCTCCTTCGCTGTGTATCAGTCGTAATGCTTGCATTGCGTTTGATTCGCGGCGGAGGAGTGCCCCCCCTGCTCTCTCCTCCTCCCCGCCGGCTACAGTTGGGATTACGCAACACCACCCCCCCTGTCTCAGCCTTATAACCCGGCCTCCCAGCTGCCTCCAGCCATTCCGCCTCCTGCCGCCTCCTCCTGCCATTTTTTTCTCCGCCCACCCAACCATACTTCTTTCTTCCCTCTTCCTAGGGTGGAGGGCTCTTTGGGGCCCCCCCCCCCCCCCCACTTCCCCTCTGACGCTGAACATTGAATTTTCATTATATTGTCCTTCTATTGCTTGCATGTTTTCCTTTGATTGTACTTTCTTCATTTGCTTATGTTCTCGCACCTGAATCAAGTGCTTTTATTCCACCCCTGCCGTATCTTCCTCCTTCGCTGCATATCCCACGTTTCATCATGTTCCCATTGTGGACCTGTTACATACATAGCACACAAATGAAGTTTGTTTTATTTAAGAACGCCTCTAGAGCACATTGATTTTTATCATCGGCTATTGGACGTCAAACTTATGGTCATTCTGAAATATTTGTTTGGAGGAAACGCGCTGCCGCAACATAGGCTACTCTTTCCGATAAGCAGCAAGCGATTTTTTATATGCACTTTCCCACAGACAGGACAGCACATACCACAGCCTTTGATGAAACAGTTGTGGACCAATGGTTGCGCAAAGCAGACAAGGCTAGGTTTTCAGTGAGCCACCATACTGACCGTTCCACAGCCTGTTGATGTCACGGATAGGTCTGAGATTCATACAATGTCCCCCACTGTCCGGGAACAGCCACGACTCATGACAGCTGTTCCTTTTTGCATGGATCTTCAACTGCAAAAACAGAATAAGACAATAATGAAATGTGTGGTTATTCAGATAATGCCAATCAGGGGCGTACCTTCCAAATACGCAAGTTCGCAGCTGCGTAGCCTACCATCTGAGGTTACAATTATTTCTAAGCTGCATAGTCTGATGAAAACATAGTCCGATCAAATTTCCAAAACCCAAAGAATTATCTAGATTTGATTCTACACACCTAACTTAGATACTGGTGCACTTATTGAACATTTGTCGTCACATAGGCTATGACTAGTATAAGGGGATACTGAGTCAATTTAATAGAACCTGATACTGCAGAAGCCTATGGGGTTAGAGTTTTGGTAAGCTTGCTCAAATTAATTTAGCACGTTTCCACTTAAAATATCTCAAAAGTTAGCCATTTAAAATAAAAGTTACTTCAAATTAAAGTAAGGTAGATTATAATCATCAACCTAATATGTTTATCTCAGAAAATGAGAGAAACTCAAAACCATCAGTCTATAGACTCCTTTCAATGTTTATAAACATTGTGTATGCACGCGCACCTTGGCTGCAGAACGAGTGCACACTGCCATTGAGTTTGCTGGTACCCGCAGTGCAAAAAGTCTATTTTATTCATAATTAATAGATATGCAGAACCCTAACCGTATAAATTTAATATAATCTGTTCGTTGAATATGTTTTCTATAGGTGTTCCAAGTGGTTTGTTTCTAGGTGGTGTGGTTTTAGAGATATTTCACTTTTTCTGTATGAAGATTGCTCACAACCATTGACAATGCATTGAGTTTGCCGGTAGCGCAGTGCAAAACGTCTTATTTTATTCCAAATTAATAGAAATGCAGAACCCTAACCTTATCAATTTAATATAATCTATTCGTTGAATATGTTTTCTATATGTGTCCCAGACGGTTTGTTTCTACGTGGTGTGGTTTTAGAGATATTTCACGTTTTCTGTATGAAGATAATTCAAGATTGCTCATGGCCATTGACAATATATTGAGTTTGCCGGTACGTGCAGTTCAAAAAGTCTATTTTATTCAAAATTATTAGAAATACAGAAGCTTAACCGTATAAATTTAATATAATCTGTTTGTTGAATATGTTTTCTATATGTGTTCCAAGCGGTTTGTGTCTAGGTGGTGTGGTTTTAGAGATATTTCACTTTTTCTGTATGAAGATTGCTCATACTGAGTCATAGCCATTGACTTTGCAGTGTGACAGTGTGTCGTCCTGCAGCCAAAAGGCGCGCACACTGACCTAGATACCTATGCTGACGTCATATGAAATAGGTCTATATAACTTTAACTAGAACAAATACAAATATAATATAATGTCTTATAGCGTATATTCCATAGCGCTTTGGTCGTATTGTTCTCTGATGTTACCTTATGTTCTCGCATTTTATTTTGTAATAAACTGCTGTTTTTCTCCACCTCGGCCTCCTCTTCCTCCTTCGTCGCGTATCACCCCAACAACGTTTTATTCCATTTGTGATCTCTCATTTTGTGAAACGTAATCGATTTGTATTTATAGTCATTCATTGCAATGATCACAGAGAGGTGACACTTTAGAAACAAAATCGACTACTATTGGTTATAATTTCCACTGATCAAAAGTGTCAAGGTCTGAAATCCATAACTGCTTTGTTGTACTAATATATGGTTTAGATAGATACATTGGGAAGGCAACACTTTGCCTATACTTCGCTCCTATTGTTCTTTCTAGGTAATATCAGTTAAAATAGCCATATGCCTTATATTCATAGAGATGGGGATGATTTGTTTGTTGTTGTTTTACATCCTAGCAACATCTAAGGTCATATCAGGATGGATACCGACTTGTGACAGTACACACTCATGGCGATCTTATAGTGCTGCCCCACTGGGAAATCAGGCTGCCGGCACAATGACCCGATATCCCACTCAGTCACATTATGCTGACACCGAGCTAACCAGCCCTTGCCCTATCCTAATAATGCCGAGCACCAGGCTAGGAAGCGACAAGTATACATTTTTAAGTCATTGGTTTGACTCGACCGGGAACCGAACTCACAAACTCCTGATCTTCCGCACGCGAGGCATGTGCTCTACCGATTCGGCCACCGCACCCAGTAGATAGGGATGATTCACCCAATGTTTGTCCAGCCTACTTTTAGATGCATCAAAGTTGCATAGTCCGATGAAGCATCAAATTTTCAAAACCAAAACACTTAACTAGATTTGATTCTACATATTTATCTTAGATAGTGGTACAGCTATTAAGCATTTGTTGTCACATAGAAGGGCATGGGGAGTCAATTTAATAGAACCTGTTACTGCATAAGCCTATGGCATCAGAGTTTTGGCGTGCTTGCCAAAATTTATTTGGCATGTTGTCACTTCAAATATCTCCAAAGTTAGCCATTTAAACTAAAAGTTACTTCAACCTAAAGTAAAGTACCTTATAATGATCAATTTAATGCATTTATCTCAGAAAATGACAGAAACTCAAAGCCATCGGACTATGCAACTTAAATTGATCGTGCTGTATCCCGTGGAAGAGAACTACAGTAATTCACTCTTCTTTGTGAGAAGAAATGACCTCTTAGCCTATTGTTTACTTCAAATATTATTTATTGATCTTAAACTGATGGCCACGGGATCAACTGTTTAACTAAGGAAAACACAGCTGGTAATATTTTACTTACAGTAATGTTATAGCATGTGGCTGGGTCCACAATTGGAGACTCGTATTCACATACACCATTCTAAAAATAGAAATGAAATATGAACATTACTGGATCACTCAATTCGTTGACGTAATTTCCCTTGCTTGTTATTGTGACTGCTATTAACTGCCATTATTAATACGATTGTTACAGAGTCCTCGGGAGAGAATACGAAAACTAAGTACTATATACCAAAGACATAGCTCAAAGATGAACAAATTTGACACAGATGAAAAAATTCCACATAGAGCTAGAATAAAGAGAAACACAGACAACTGAGTCAGAATCTCGTGTGCAGCAGGAAGCATCTGCTCAGGACAACACACTGGTATAGCATGAAGCTCCATTGCCCGCTCAAAGCACATTTTGTCAAAACCAAAACAATTATCTAGATTTTATTCTACATATCTAACGTAAATACTGGTGCACTTATTAGGCCCTAAGCATTTACTGCTGCATAAAGGGGAACACTGAGTCAATTTAATAGAACATTTTACTGCAGAAGCTTATGGTCTCAGAGTTTTGGCGTTCTTGCCAAAATTAGACTTGCCCTGCTTAATTAATGAAAGTAACAACTGGCAATTCAAAAGGACCATTAAAGCCTATACTACAGTGACCGATAGGACATGAGATTGGTGCTAATAATAATGATAATAAGGCTAATAATGATTATTCTGATGACGATAATAATATTTATAAAAAAAGAATTATCATAAATTTCACAGAAATCAAATTACTGAACAAAACTACAACCCCTTGGGTGCACTATTTCCCAATAGAAATACCAACCTTGATAATTATCGGATAGCAAGCTGTTTCAAGTAAGGCAGGCCGGAAAGCGATACACAAAAAGTCGATGTCCTTTTGGAGTGCGGGGGGGATGGTGAAGCGGAGGTTAAATTTCGGCTTTCCCTCTACGGTGTTGAAGGTTCTCTGAGGTCGCCATGTCAGCAGGCTTTCTGTAATAAACATAGTATAATAACAGGGATGCTTGGCCACGTTGAGCACCTCATGCTACTACAATACTCTTCCCCTTCATATCACCTGTGATGCAGTCATACTAAACCAATAGTATCAACTTATCAACCAACACTAACCAATACTAAGGAAGAAAGGAAGGCAAGTCACACAGATAGACAGTGAGGGTGTTGTGCTTTAATCAAATTAATGACACCAACACCTGCTCACCTACCAGTGACCCATCAACCTAACCCCTCACCTTCTACTGTCCACACTATGTCTCATTATCAACTTAGCCTGTATACTGAAAGCAGTGCCTACAGCCCATGGGACAGGAGTCCTATGGCTGTGTATACACTCAATTTGAATAGGTGAATTTGGCGAGCATCAGACAGAGTGTCTGGGGTTCCTGCTCAAGAGTAGGTCTGTCTCACACAAGAGCCAGGAGTAGAGTGATCCCTCTCCAGAGTGTCTGGAGAAGTTTCTTGAATAATTAATTAGAATGAGACTTGTGTGGCCATGATAGGCCAAGGGGGGTCAGGTGACCGGATCTCCCGCAGCCAGCCAATCAGACACTCCCCCACAGACTGGTCAGTGCAATGCCCTAATTGCCACCCAAAACCAGCCTGCTGGGTGTGGCTCTAAGGAATGTAGTATGGCTGGTGTGCTTGGCCCTGGGTCCGGTAGGGGCAGTTAGTTGTATACAGTTACAATTAGATATATATATATGTATATACCAAAAATGTCCTTTTTCTCCAATTGCATTCTTTATGAATACATAGAGGAACATTTCATCAACCTTGAATTGCTTCATATATAAGAACATCTCTTCATTAACTTTAGGCATCATGCATGAACATATATCTCACATAGTTTATATCATGTCATCATGTGAGTGGGGGGCACCATTGCTTTTAGATTACATAACGTTCTCCCCACTCCAAGCCCAAGAATAATAATGCTGTCTGTCCATATATAATTCTTTCCCGAAAATCCGTATATTTTTACAATAGGCCATGGTATTACACATATTGACTAGATTCTATAGTCATACTATTGCAGTAGTCTGCACTGACCTAACATGTATTAAACATATTGGTTAGATTCTATAGTCATACTATTGCAGTAGTCTGCACTGACCTAACATGTATTAAACATATTGGATATATTCTATAGTCATACTATTGCAGTAGTCTGCACTGACCTAACATGTATTAAACATATTGGTTATATTCTATAGTCATACTATTGCAGTAGTCTGCACTGACCTAACATGTATTAAACATATTGGTTAGATTCTATAGTCATACTATTGCAGTAGTCTTCCCTGACCTAACATGCGAGGAGCCACATAGACATGTAGGTTTGGATAGGGGGATTGCATCAGGAAGCCTAGATAGTCTAATGCTTATTAGAAATGGTAAGGTAAAGTAAAGCTAGTTTTATTTAATGACGCTTCTAGAGCACATTTATTTTTGTATCATCAGCTATTGGATGTCAAACATATGGTCATTCTGACATATTTCTTTGGAGGAAACCCACTGCTGCCACATAGGCTACTCTTTCCGACAAGCAGGAAGGGATCTTTTATATGCACTTTCCCACAGACAGGACAGCACATACGACAGCCTTTGATGAATCAGTTGTGGACCACTGGTTGCCTAATGGTAAGGATGATAGCCCCGGAATGGCAGGAAGTGCAGGTTCATATCCTGTTCTGGGCGCAATGTTCCCTTTGTCTGCACCATCACTATGACACTGGTTGTCGTGACTAAGATCCTGTACAGCTATGCACTGCATAGTTATTGGGCCTAAGTACGCATAAGGCCTGTGTCCTTGTAATCATAAGTATTAAATGACTTACGGACCTAAACTAGTTAAAGTTGTATACTCCGATCGTTTTTGAGTTTCTGCTATTTTCTGAGATACACACGCGTATATCTATGATATACTGGTGCAGGGAGGGCGCAGATCTCCCCCGTCGTAGGTTGGCAGGTACTATCGATCGTTGGGTTCGAATCCATCAGGTGGCGCCACTACTCCACCTTTCCTCGCTCCCCTCGTTGTAGGACTCGGCCCATTCCTCACTTGCCTGCACCAGGCAACACACGCTCCTGTCCTGTTCCCAATTTTTTTTTTATTAGCTCTTATGACTTGATTATTGCTTTTCACTTGTTATTGTTATGATCTTGAAGCTTATGCTGCACTATGTTCTTGAGCCCGATCGCTTATTCTTCTTCTTATTATTATTATGGGTAGGGCGGGTTGCCCAGCCAAATATGGTTACGGTTGAGTCATGATTACACTGCGATGATATAAGCCAAATAAAACTAACCATATACGCCTATTAGTTTCTGTGTTGGTCTGCCCCTCCTACATACATTATATTGATCGCTATAAACTATTTTACATTACGTTTAAGTAACTTTTATTTTAAATGTCTAACTTCGGAGATATTTGAAGTGTAAACCTGCGAAATTAATTTTGGCAAGCATGTCAAAATTCTGACACCACATATGCTTCAACAGTAACAGGTTCTATTAAAATGACTTAGTGTCACCTTCCATGTAGCAATAAGGGCACCGTATCTAAACCGGATATATAGGATATAATCTAGGTAAGTGCTTTGGTTCTGGAAATTTGAGGCTTTCATCCGACTATGCAGCTTTAACATACTTATGATTCCAAGGGAATGAGTGTAATAGTCTGCACTTACCTCCCAGGCAAGGATCCACATAAATACACTAGGATGTTTACAGTGGTTTTAGGCATCTTTCAACATTTGTAGTCATGTTGTAAATATGTTACACTATAGTTTTATTGAACACCAGATAAGGATGGCTCTTGCTAGTAAGGCTGTTCATTTAAGTATACATTATTGTTATTATTATTATGCAAAGCGTTTGCAATAGCTATACAATTTCAAGACAAATCCCTGACCTAAAAACATACAAAAAATATCTGTGCAAAATAAAAACTGGAAACCCCAACTGAACTGCACCACAAGGGGGCAGGTGATATGTCACGGCCCACCAACTGGACAGCCCAGGGCGGGACAACCGGAAATATAAAAGCCAGATAACATATCCAACAACAATATAAATCAAATCAAATTCAAACAAACATAACTCAACCATCTATTACATACAGGCCTATGGACATGTAAATAAAATAGGCTAGTATAGAATTAAGTAGGAAAAGCGGAAAACTCTTCCCAAGAAAACCCCAAAACACTAATATAGAACCTTAAGAAAACAACTAACATAGTAATAAGAATAGAACAAAAATACAATGCCAAGAGGGCCCCAAAAAAAAAGTAACATAGGCTACTAAACATACCAACAGACTATCTATCTGCTACTGAAATGCAGACAATCAAATAACTTATCAGCAACTACTGCTTGGTAAGACAACACCAAAACTACAGCTGGCCAGCATTGAAAACAAGCCTGGGTACCCGGGCTTACATGCTATGGACAGTATAAATACAGCCTCAATAAAAAATAAAAAAGTTAGTTGATACACTCTATTATGTACAGGTTCTTGCAGCAGACACTAGATGGCGCAACCATTGCAGCCAGGTACATATGTATTTGACCTATGTATCCTATTTATGATGCTTCTGTATCTACTTTATGTACCATCACACCATTCGCCCTGCCTACCAATCCTCAGTGGCGTTAATATAGCAATGCTCTTGCTATATAAATGCTATACACTCGAAAATAGTCAACGATATGAATTGAGTCCCAGCGCCTTTGCCAGAATAATTCTCGATGTACCCCATTGAGAGAATGCAAAGCGGAGGGAACAACTTGGGGGTAAAGTTTGTTTGTTGTTTTACGTCCTAGCAACATCTAAGGTCATATCAGGACGAGTACCGACTTGGGACAGTGCACACTCATGGCGACTTAATAGTGATGCCCCACTGTGACCCCAGGCTGGCAGCACCATGACCTGATATCCCACCCAGTCACATTATCCTGACACTGAGCCAATCAGTCCTTGCCCTGTCCTAATAATGCCGAGCGCCAGGCTAGGAAGCGACAAGTATCAATTTTTAAGTCATTGGTTTGACTTGACCAGGATTCCAACCCACAAACTCATGGGTTCGTATCTCCCAATCTATTAAAGCAGGAGACGGACGCTCTACTCATTCGGCCACCCCATCTGGTCATTATTGGGGGGTGGGTGCGTGGGGTTAAAGAGAGGAAACCAGGTGGCTATAATTGTTATAATTAGGTGACTAGCAAATAGTAGTAGTAAACCATGCTGAATGGTAATTAATACTCATTATAGCCTACTCATATTATTTATGTTATTCGGTAACATAAGTTATACAGTACATAGGCACAAAGGATTATTCATTATTCATTATTATTATTATTGAATGCTTACCTGCGACGATGCTGGAATATGCCGGGATGTTCATTGTTTGTATCTTGCTCATCGCTGGTGCATTTTCAGGTAGTGGTAGTGGTGCTGGATAAATCTTTATAATCAGCGTATTCTTGAAGGTCGAACTCTTCAACTCACACTGGACATACCACGTAACCTAGCAACAAGAGTTTGCTATGTTTGGAGTGAAGAATTGATGAAATCAGGTAAATCAATAGACTTTAAATGTTAAATCAAGAGCATCTAGTGGCCACCATCTTCATTTCTTTGCATTCTCTGCGAGTTCTTCTACTGTATGCCGATATAGATCAACACTTCATGAACACTGAAACAAGGACCTCCTCATTTATACTTTATCTTCCCAAGGCAGTTAAAAAATCATATTTATGGGAGGTCACTATTCACCCTTAAGTGCCTGTCACACTATGCCGGATTGAGCAATGGACAGAATTGTCTAGACCGGTGATGTTCGGGCATGATAAGTATCAAAATGTATTCAAATGTTGTGATATCGGGTCAAAGGCCACCAGACGAACGGACATGAACCGATAGCCAACAGATGAAACAAACTCAAACCGGACAAGAACCATAGATGTCAATCCGGCGGCATCCGTTCCAAGTTTTGTGCATGTTCAAAACTTGTAACGGATCGGGCCGGATATCAACAGATATGCAACGGATATGCAACGGACACAAACCGGCCTTCCCGGATATCAATGGACTTTGTTCGGTTTCTTTCCATTTCCCCAATCCGGTGATGTGTGACAGAGCCTACATTCTGGATAGGGGTGAATCTTTTATCTAACACTGTACATAGAGACAAGAAGTGGTATTTCATCTCATGTAGAATATTTACCAGAATAGTTTCACTGCAATTCAATTCAGAAAAAAATATAATGTACCCCACTATAATAGGTTATCCAGAACCGAATATGTATGGGTGTCAAAGAGAATTTAAAGTATATGGCCCTTAGTGAAGTACGGGATGAAAGGCACTACCGACCCACTGCCGGTTGTATAAAAACACCGGGTCCCAACTTCAGTCCTTCGTCAGGAACCAGCGACAGTGACTCAGAAGGCATGTATTGACAATAACAAAATCAGTATCTTGATCAGGCACATTTGCCGCTTCTTCCCGACATGTGTTGCAGAATTGTTACACCTATCTGGTTATCAACCTACAGGGTTTGTATGTAGGATTTCTTGGATGTGTTGCTAATGGGGGACATTTCGCCTAGTTATTTTTTCCGACGATAGGTGGCGCATCGGTATTAGTGGGCCGAAACGGAGATACTACAAGACAACATGACGTGATCGTGTGTAAGTGTCAATTTAAACGTGTGTACTGTATTTAACTGTGTGTGTGAGTTTGAATGTGTGTGAGTGCCAGTGTAAACGTGTGTGACTGTATTTAACTTAAAGCCGTGTTTACACGGGCAATTGTACCCTGGACTAGTCAATACACAGGACTACAATCAATACACATAACTATACTGTCAGTATGTCAGTACACAAAAGTATACTATCAGTATGTCAGTACTCATGACCCTAGCATAAGTATGTCAGTACACAGGACTACAGTCAGTAATCAGGGCCATACCATCAATATGTCAGTGCACAGGAATACAGTCAGTAGTCAGGACCATACCACCAGTATGTCAGTACACCGGACTACACTCAGCACACAGAACCATACAATAAGTAAACCATACTACAGTCAGTATTTAGGACCATACGATTAGTATGTCAGCACACAGGACCAGTCAGTACAAGGACAACAGTCAGTACACAGAACTATACCATCAGTATGTCAGTACACGAGAGTAGAGTCAGTACTCAGGACCCTACCATTAGTATATCAGGTCACGGGAGTCATCAGTACAAGGACTACAGTCAGTACACAGAACTATACCATCAGTATGTCAGTACACGAGAGTAGAGTCAGTACTCAGGACCGTACCATTAGTATGTCAGGTCACGGGAGTCGTCAGTACAAGGACTACAGTCAGTACGCAGAACTATACCATCAGTATGTCAGTGCACAAGACTATAGTCAGTGCTCAGGACCATGCCATCAGTATGTCAGGATACATTACTAGTCAGTAGACAGAACTATACCATCAGCATGTCAGTACAGAGGACACTACCATCAGTATGTCAGTACTCAGGACTACAGTCAGTAGATAGGACTAGTCAGTTCATATGACTAGTCAGTGCACAGGACTATTCAGTATACAGGCCAATAATGTCAGTACACAAGATTACAGTCAGTACACAGGACAATACTGTCAGTACACAGGAAAATACCCTTGGTATGTCAGTACACATGACTATACCATCAGTATATCAGTACACATGAGTACACTGTCAGTATGTCAGTACACAGGAATATTCGGTACACAGGACCATACCATCAGTATGTCAGTAAACTGGACTTCAGTCAGTACTCAGGACTATAACATCAGTATGTCAGTACACAGTACACCAGACTACGGTCAGGACACATGACTATACAATCAGTATGTCAGTACAAAGGACTACCATCAGTACACATGACCATGCCATCAGTATGTCAGTACACAGGACTAGTCAGTATGCAGAACTATACTGCCAATATGTTTTTAGGCCCACTGGTTCAGTGGCGACGCCAACGGCAATTGTTTGAACCACAAAATCGCAATGTCCCCCGTTGCTACAAATATATAATTGTAATTTAAATGTAAAAATCCAAGGCATGTACGTTGGTTGGTTGGTTGTTGGAGTTTTACGTCCTGGCAACATCTAAGGTACCGACTTGTGACAGTGCACACTCATGGAGACTTTATAGTGCTGCCCCACTGGGCGACCATGCCACCAGCATGATGACCTGATATCCCACTCGGTCACATTAGCCTGACACTGAGCCAACCACTCCTTTTCCTACCCTATTAATGCTGAGCGCCAGGCTAGGAAGTGACAAGTGTAAATTTATAAGTCATTGGTTTGACTAGACGAGGGTTCGAACCATGGGTTCGAATCCCACGACCTACCAAAACGGGAGACGGACGCTGAACTCATTCGGCCATCCCGTCTGGTATGTATGGCAGATATATGACGACCAAGAGGATGTGTTTGTTTGTTGTTGTTTTAAGTCCTAACAACATCTAAGGTCGTATCAGGACTGGGGACCAAGAGGATGCCCAGTCTGATGCTTCTTGAGGGATTAATCTATACTTCATAGCTCAGGGGTTAATAGACGAGATGGGAGAATGAATAGCACATTCGCTTCTCATGTGGTAGGTCGTGGGATTCGAACACATGGGGTTCAAACCCTCGCGGAGTCAAACCGATGACTTACAATTGATACTTGTCAATACCTGGCCAGGTGCTTGGCATTATTCGGATAGGGCAAGGAGCAGTGGAATGAGGAAGATCAATTGTCTGCTTAATCAACGAATGTAATAAAAAAGCAATTCTGTGACGTCAGGCAGGTGAGAGGTCAGTGGGAACTCAAGAGGTTATGGCACTTATGTTTGGAAAAAGTCTTTATTGCACATGTGTTACTTTGCTCCTGGGGTACTCTTAGATAAACTATTCTTTCCTACCCAGAGTAGGGCTGAATGACAACGAGCAAAAACTGATTTAGTATAAACAGGAAGTGGAGTTGTATAAACAGGAAGTGGAGTTGTATAAACAGGAAGTGGAGTTGTATAAACAGGAAGTGGAGTTGTATAAATAGGAAGTGGAGTTCCTGGTTCCAGTATCTACCTATATTGGCTTAGAGTTGATGAAATTGGAGAATATAAAAAGACAAGATGGCGGCCCTAGAATCCTCTCAATTCTGGTTTGAAAGTTTATAAATCGACATTATTTAATTAATTATTTATTTAAAAGTTGCGGGTAAATATGAATAGGGATGTAAAGAACATATTTTGCTTCTCAAATTAAGAATTTATCTGTTCATTTCATTTACCCAGCCTTTCTCCACGTTTTTTAATAGCTTGTTCTTCACCCCTACTTTGGTTAGGGGTGAATCTTTTATCTAGAGTAGGCCTACTCTCTGCTCCATCGAATAACACTAGTGCTATATGTAGAACAAGGCAACATTTGTGATTCAAACATCGACATCACTTTGGCTTTTATTGTTATTTGCAGAAGGCAGAAGAAGTAAACAGTCTAATTTGGATACTAAATGAAATATCTATCATGAAAGTTTTGCTTTGTTTGTTTATTTGTATAGTTATTTGCAAAAGCTTTGATAATCACCAATGATATCGCTGTTGATTGGTTGGTTGTTGGAGTTTTACGTCCTGGCAACATCTAATGTCATATCAGGACGGCTACCGACTTGTGACAGTGCACACTCATGGCAACTTTATAGTGCTGCCCCACTGGAGACCAAGACACCGGCACCATGACCCAATATCCCACTCAGTCACATCATCCTGACACTGAGCTAACCAGTCCTTGCCCTGTCCTATTAATGCAGAGTGCAGGGCTAGGAAGTGACAAGTATCCATTGATTTGACTCGACCGGGAACCGAACTCCGACCTTCTGCACACGAGGCCTGCGCTCCACTGATTCGGCCACAGGGCCCGGTCATCGCTGTTGAGATACCAACTTACCTGATAGTTCGCGTCACGAACTGGCGTTCCTGTAACTGGTATATACAGTAGCTGCGTCCCTCTGACCCCCAGATCCAAATTCAGTATGAACCCCTTTGTTGATTGGAGCGCAGCTGGGTGATGTATTAAATTTAAAGAGAAGAAAATAACACTTTGAATCATTTTAGCATGGTGTTGTTTTTATTGGAGCCTTAGAACAGGCAAAAGTTTGCTGTGTGTTCTTTCCTCCCACAGAGGTTTTGGAATATATCCAACTAACATTATATATATGATCTACATTGGAGGCGACAAGTATATATATATGCGCTTTAAAATTGCTTTTCCTGGATCACTAATCGCACCCCATTGTCTACCTAAGCAACAATAACACAAAACCCGCTAAATACCCAGTAATACAATGTGAACCATTGTATACTGTACACAGTAAAGATTACTTTTTATTCTAAATTGTATAAATAACTATGAATGCAATAGCAATAGTGCTGACAAAATTAATTAATTTACTAATTTGTTTAAGTACTCACCACCTGCCGGACCTTGCCATCTCATATGAAAATCGACGGTCTTGTTATCCCGAATTGCAATTATGGTGTTCACTTGTAGCTTTGTCACACTGGTCGGGAAGTCCCGTGATCGGGTAAATCTGTGGTGGTTGTCTGTGATCTCTGCAGCAAGAGTGAACACAACATGAAAACAATTGCATAACGCGATAATCGAAGGACACAATTTCACATACGCATAGGTGGGAGGGGTGATCTTAAATGCTCATTTTAATTCAACCCGTCCACCCAGGAACATACTCACACTTACCGTTTATTTCACATTTACAAAGCTATTTTCTTATTTCTCACATTCTGGTGGCTTTATATTGCACTAATGTCCTAGATTCACCTCGGACTCTGTTCAGAGGTTAATTACAACCATATGTAAAAGTTGGAGAAAATGTGTCCCACTGTTGATAGTCTTAGTTTGGCATTCATACCCACGGAACAGAGAATGCAACATGCTATAATTAATAATAATAATAAATATAGTAAATTTAATATAGCGTCCTCACTAGCAAGAGTAAATTGTCAGGTGCACGTTGCATTATAGAATCACAAAATGAGCTATTTACAACCTTGTTAAAAATGCTGAAAGATGCAAAACATTCATTTGTCAGAAAGAGTAACCATAACAGAAGAGTCTTGAGAACAAATATTACATTGTCAACAGATGATGCTCTTCTTGCCTCCTCTGGCAACCTATTTCATCAACCTAGCTGGTCATGTTTTTTTCAGTAATGCAAAAGGGTTTAAAAAGAGTTCTCTCTGAAGCCTTTCTATTATTCTAAGGAATAAACTATGTCTATTGTAAAATTTAAAAAGAATTTAAACCACATAGGATTTTCCTATATAAAATAACCAAGTACGTATAAAATGGTACCAGGTTGTCAGACAAAATAAATACAGGTCTCTGTAAGTATATTATACCAAACATGCCTGACATGGTTTTCTACTATCAGTTATGTTGATATTGATATATACAGTAAAACCTCTATAAACGACCGATCATGGGACCGACTTTAAATGGTCCAGTTAGGGAGGTGGTCGGTTTAGAGAGGTTTTTTTTAATCGTTAGAATTATGTTATATGGGCGACCATTTGGGACCCAAATAAAGGGATCGATACAGGGGAGTGGTCAATCTGTGGAGTTAGTCGGTTAGAGAGGTTTTACGGTAGACGATTTCCGCCACCAATCCACCCTCTAACGGCAACACCCACAGAAGACATGATAAAATAAATACAGGAAGGTAGAATAAAAATACCAAATAAAATAGTACATTTTAAAAGGGAATGACATTTTATTCAGTGTTAGCTTAATAAAAGCATTAATGTGAAGCAAATTCCTTTTAGCACACTTAGCATCTACATTAACATTTAGAAAAAGCTAGATTTAGATCTAAGTAGCCTACGATTTACTTGGAAGTTCATTTGTTCTTATTTTGGTCATATTTTCATTATTTAAGTGTTCAATGCACACACCAGCGCACACACTCCATAACAAGTACAGAGAATAGATAGTGTCTAACAATCAGTGCATGCAAGCTGGTAAAGCAAGTTCTTGTTGACAAAACTGAGATTGTCTGCATTTAGGTCCAGATAATTCTATAATTGAATAAGTCTAGAATTAGAGTTAGCTATAAAATTATGTAATGCTAGTAATTTAGGTACTAGTTGCTACATATATATATATATATATATATATATATATATATATATATATATATATATTTCTAATTTGGAAACAGGATGGTAACTTTATTTGAATAACTTCTTATTACTTTATGCATGGGATGGTTCAATATTCACTGCATTAAATAATAAATCTATACAAACTTAACACTCGCTTCCAAAACTGACCAGTAGTCTGAGTTTAAGTTGAGTGCACATGCGTCATTGAAATCGTCTATTGTATTCGCCTGGGAAGTGGATGGGTTGCTGCTTTGCACGATTGCATGTGGGAGGGGGGGGGGAGGAGGGGTGTGTGTGAGCAGGACGGTTAATAGACGGGATCACGGTTCCGACTGCGCATGCGCTGAAAACGGTGTTGGCAGCAAAGCAAATGCGAATGCCCATTGAGTTTGTCGATACGCGTAGGGAAAAACTTGGATTTGATTCAAAATGAATAGAAATACATAACAATTTGACATAAACATGTATGCACACATGCAATATAATGATCTGATGAATATAGCTAAGACAAAACTAGCCATAGTTAAACATTTTGAGCTAAGAAACATACAATTGCACGCAAAACAATCAGTGATATCCACATCACCATTATTAATTCTTGTTCTAAATATTAAAATGCCAAATGTGTCAACATACACTTGTTTCAGAGAAACATATAACCAATATCTGATTAACCCTACTAATTGTCTAGTTCTACATATGTCATTAACAATAGGATATAAATAAAAACATGAATAAAGTAAGTAAAACTGACTCTGGCTATGGCTCTAACACTAGTCTGAGTGCCCAGATTTGTCTAAATCTAAATGCACATAGCATAAGATGTGCATATTATATTGATGTAAATGCAATGCTGGATAAAAGATTAATATATTAATTTATTATATATATTTTTTTAGTTGGTATTCTATGTTTCAAACAAGAGCTGAGATGAGTTGAAACTAGCACATTTCATAGCTGCATCCAGTGTATTAGCATGTGCCATGTGCTTCTTGCAGGTTTGTTTTGCTCTGACGCATCGCACAATGCACCGCGCTGCTGGAACGGTGATGTAGTCTATACAGTCTATACACGTCAGGTGGCGCATCACTGCCAGTCTGTTCTAGCCACCAGCCACCTCCCGCCACCTGACCTCTGACCCCTGACCCCTCTGCGTTCAAGTCCTAGTTCAGTTTGTCATTGGGGTGTCACGTCCTAACAATATATAAAGACGCAACAGGACGTGAAAGTTTGTGTGTGCCATTGCTCATTGATGAAAGCTTTATAGTGCTGCCTCATTGGGACACTGTGACAACTGTGTGCCATTGTTATGTGATGCATTAAAGCTGTATAGTCCGATGAAACATCACATTTTCAAAACCAAAACAAATATAGAAAATTGATTATAAATATCTAACTTAGACACTGATGCACTTATTATTATTAACTATGTGTTGCCACATAGAGGGGAATACTGAGGCAATTTAATAGAACATGTTACTACTCAAACCTATGGTTTCAGAATTCTGGCATGCTTGCCAAAACTAATTTTACATGTGCGAACTTTAAATATCTCAAAACTTAGCAATTTAAAATAAAAGTTACTTCAAACTAAAGAAGGTGGATTTTAACGATCAGTTTAATATATGTTTCTTAGTAAAATGACCGAAACTCAAAACGATCGGACTATGCAACTTAAAAAAGTTATACCATGTTTTGTACTCCAGCTCTGTAAACCCTTGGTATCTGGTAACAAGGACCTTACCTTGGACTGCACACGGGTTGGACTGGCCCTGAATGAAATATTTAAATAACATACATATTGCAATATTGTTCAATTTATTTCCATAGGTTGTCTCTAGCTCTCTTTCTACATGCTTATATTGTATTTGTCATCATAGCCATCTGTAATCATACCTTACACTCAGTTTGTTTGTTGTTTTACATCCTAGCAACATCTAAGGTCATATCAGGTTGGGTAACGACTTGTGACAGTGCGCACTCAAGTCGACTTTATAGTGCTGCCCCACTGGGAAACCAGGCCACCAGCACCATGACCTGATATCCCACTCAGTCACATTATCCTGACTGAGCCAACCAGTCCTTGACCTATCCTAATAATGCTGATCACCAGGCTAGGAAGTGACAAGTGTCAATTTTTAAGTCATTGGTTTGAGTCGACCAGGATTCGAACCCACAAAGTCATGGGTTCGGATCTCCCGATCTCCCAAAACAGGAGACAAACGCTCTACTCATTTGGCCACCCCGTCTGGTCCCTTACACTCAGTCTCTCTATGATATATGTATCCCATCTCCCACGGACCTGTCAACCTGTATATAGAGTATATGATGTATAACGTATAGACCTATTTCAATGTTTACTAACATCGTGTATGCGCGCGCAGCTTGGCTACAGAACGAAAGCATTGAGTTTGCCGGTATGCCCAGTGAAAAACCCAGTTTTATTCAAAGTTAATAGAAATCCAGAACCCTAACCGTATCAATTTAATATAATCTTTTTGTTGAACATGTTTTCTATATGAGTTCCAAGCGGTTTGTGTTTAGGTGGTGTGGTTTTAGAAATATTTAACTTTTTCTGTATGAAGATTGCTCACAGCCATTGACAATGCATTGAGTTTGCCGGTACGGGGAGTGAAAAACGCCAGTTTTATTCAAAATTAATAGAAATGCAGAACACTAGCCTTATCAATTTAATACCATCTTTTTGCTAAACATGTTTTCTATATTTTCAAACGGTTTCATGCGCAGTTAAAAACGTCAATTTTATTAAAAATTAATAGAAATTCAGAACCATAACCGTATGAATTTAATATTGTGGCGGCCTAGGTAGGGCCCAGTATTGAAGCAGGCTGAGGCAGGGGTTACCCCAGGTACTCTTATAGGCACGAGCCTGCCGTGCCTACAAGACTCTTAGGTGCATGAGTGCCCCGTGTGATAAAGGGCAGTTAGCCAGGACCCCTGTGTAGACCAAAGGGGGCCAAGTAGCTGGACTTCTGGAGAATGGACAACATGTCCACACAACCTATAAACTAGGAATTAGACTCATCCTTCCCAGCCCTGGAGCGAACTACACCAGGACTACAGGTGAGCCACAACACTGGTGACCCCGACCCTGAGTGACGACATCACACAGGACCTGACACCTAGCCAGGAGTTATTTACCATATTGGAGTAAACCCACAGGTACTACACTGGTCTTCTTCCCCATGTGTTGCTTCAGTGCTACTCTGCACTCACACAGGGGAACAACCCTGCATTGGGTAGATTGTTCTACACACTTGCAAACAACAGCAGTGGATAGTGGGGTGTGTTATGCACGACGGAATCATGCATTGACTGCCGCATGCACACGCTTAAGTTGTGCACATAGTCCTTAATCACACAACATAACTGTTATATCCACGTACCCGCATCGAACCAGCATGGGGGACGAGGAACCGATAGCCGCAGTGGCAGTGAAGCTGCCCAGATTCTGGCCTGAGGACCCCCGGATGTGGTTCAAGCAAGTAGAGGCACAGTTCGCCTTGCGGAAGATAACTGCAGACCTCACGAAGTACCACCATGTAGTCGCAGTGATAGACCGAGACATCGCGAGACGCCTGAGAGACACTCTCAATGACCCCCCCACTGAGGATTTGTATGAGGATCTGAAGGGCCACATCCTTGACGCCTACACTCCCAGCCGCAGGCAACGCGCACGGCAGTTGATGGAAATTGGCGAATTGGGAGACCGCCAGCCGTCAGAGCTAATGACCGACATGCTGGCATTGGTTGACGAATACCACCCGTGCATGCTCTTCGAACACATATTCCTTGAGCGCCTGCCAGGGACCATTCGGATCATGCTGGAGGATGAAGACTTCAAGAGCCCACGCCAGGTGGCCCGTCGAGCTGACAAGCTTATGGCACACCACAGGGCGAGTCACATGACCGTACATGCTGTCGAGCCCAACACCATCTCGGCTGCCACCATCGCACCGAGATTGAAGAGCATCGAAAAGCCGAAGCAGCCAATCAGAAAACACCTTTGTTACTACCACTTCCGCTTCAGGGAGAAGGCCCAGAAGTGCGAACCGGGCTGCAAGTGGTCGGAAAACACCAAAAGCCGACAGCCAGTGACGGTCTTGGCGGTCGGCGACAACTGCAGCCGTCTCCTGTATGCTCATGATGCAATATCCCAGCGGCGTTTCCTCGTCGACACAGGAGCGGCCATAAGCGTCATTCCTGCCACCGCTAGTGACAGGGCCTTACCAGACGAACACCCGTCCCTGCAGGCAGTTAACAAAACCGCCATTTCCACCTACGGTACCCGCTCAGTCACGCTACGCATTGACGGCCAACAATTTCGGTGGAAGTTCACCGTGGCAGCAGTAGACAGACCACTGTTGGGCAGCGATTTCATTGCTGCGCACGGCTTCCTAGTGGACCTCCAAGGACGGCTTTTCATACATTCCACCACCTTCCGTACTCTCCGTTTGCGTCTAGAGCAAAACCCTATTGGCCATCTCAGCACCCTCGCACCGCACTATGAGGGCTTCGAGCATATCCTGACGGAGTTCCCGGCAGTCACCACGCCAACGTTCTCCACGGAGTTGGTGAAGCATGGAGTACATCATCACATCACCACCACCGGGAACCCAGTATACTCACGTGCTCGCCGCCTGCCGCCGGATAAACTGCGTCTGGCGAGAGACGAGTTCCAGGCAATGGAACGCATGGGTATAGTGCGTCGCTCAAACAGCCCTTGGGCATCGCCGCTGCACATGGTGAGCAAACAATCAGGCGGTTGGAGGCCCTGCGGCGATTACCGTAGGCTCAACGACGCCACCCGGCCGGATCGCTACCCAGTGCCGCACGTGCAGGATTTTTCCTCAATCCTCGCGGGCAAGAGCATTTTTTCTAAAATCGATCTGGTGCGCGGATACCACCAGATCCCAGTACTTCCAGAAGACGTGGCTAAGACAGCCGTCATAACGCCATTTGGCCTCTTTGAGTTTGTCCGTATGCCATTTGGTCTAAAGAACGCAGCACAGGCATTTCAACGACTAATGGACAAGGTATGCACTGGAATGGAGTTTGTCTTCGTTTACCTCGACGATATCCTCGTGGCCAGCCCCACGAGTGTGGAACACTACGACCACCTACGGCAGCTGTTCACACGCCTCGTAGAACATGGACTTGTAGTAAACGTGGCGAAATGCGAGTTCGGGAAACCCACCCTGGAATTCCTTGGACACCGCATAGACGAACACGGAGCCAGTCCCCTTCCATCTAAAGTGCAGGCTGTCGCGGAGTTTCCAGCACCCGATACAGTCAAGGGCCTTCAAGAGTTCCTCGGTATGGTAACGTATTACCACCGTTTCTTGCCACGCGTGGCTGCCACACTCCAACCTCTATTTGCAGCAACGGCAACCAAGAGTAAACACATTGAATGGACAGACCTGATGCTTCAATCCTTCTCGGATACCAAGACAGCACTCGCACAGGCTGTGATGCTATCTCACCCACAGGCTGATGCACCCATCCGGCTCACAGTCGACGCTTCAGATATCGCGGTAGGGGCTGTGTTAGAGCAGGATGTCCAAAGCAAATGGAAGCCGATCGCTTTCTTCAGCAGGCACCTCCGCCCACCAGAAAGGAAATACAGCGCCTTCGACAGAGAATTGTTGGCTGTGTACCTGGCGATACGCCACTTCAGGTATTTACTGGAGGCCCGCGATTTTGTGGTACGTACCGACCACAAGCCACTCACCTTCGCCTTTGCCAAGGAGGCCGACCCCTGGTCGGCACGCCAACAGAGACATCTGTCCTACATCTCTGAGTATACCACGGCCATCGAACACATCGCCGGTAAGGATAACGCAGTCGCCGACGCTTTGTCGAGAATAGTCATCGGCAACATCCGCGTCCAAGTAGGCCTGGACTATCATGCTCTGGCACTAGCCCAACAAGGGGACCAGCATACACTACACTATCGGACACACCCGGCCAGCCTCCACATTCGAGATGTCCCTATGGGTGTTGGCGATACCACGCTCATTTGCGACGTTTCTTTAGGACACCCAAGGCCCATAGTGCCCCACAGTTGGAGACGCAGAGTCTTCGATGCAATTCACGGGTTGTCGCACCCTTCCATTCGCCGTACCCGCAAGCTCGTTGCAGATAAATTTGTTTGGGATGGGTTGCGCCGGGAGGTGGCAGTTTGGGCTCGTGCCTGTATTCCGTGCCAGTCATCGAAGGTGCACAGGCATGTCAGAGCTCCCCTCCATGAGTATGTGGCCCCAGAACGCAGGTTCAGCCATATACATGTGGACCTGGTAGGCCCGCTGCCGGTGTCGCGTGGCCACACATATCTGTTCACCGTCGTGGATCGGTTCACGCGCTGGCCGGAAGCCATTCCACTCACCGACATTACCACTGAGTCATGCGCCAGGGCTTTACTCAGCGGCTGGGTGGCCCGCTTCGGGGTCCCAATACACATGACCTCGGACCGAGGGGCGCAGTTCACCTCCCAGCTCTGGAAACACTTCACGGGCCTCTGGGGGACTGATCACAGCTGCACCACGGCATACCATCCCCAGGCCAATGGTTTGGTTGAACGGTTGCACCGGCACCTAAAGGCTTCCTTGAGGGCCCGCCTGGATGGTCCCAACTGGATGGACGAGCTTCCCTGGGTGTTGCTAGGCATCAGGACGGCACCCAAGGAGGACCTAGGATGCTGCTCGGCGGAGCTTGTGTATGGATCGACAATCATGGTCCCTGGAGACTTCGTCGGGAACCCGGCACCGGGTCCCGATCCGGCCCAACTGCTTCCAAGCCTCCGGGACAAAATGCAGGGCCTCAAACCCGTTCCCGCATCTCGACACGGGGCGACAAAGGAATCAGTGCCGCTAGACCTAGCCAAGGCCACCCATGTGTTCATACGACACGACGCTCACCGCCTACCGCTGCAGCGACCATATGATGGCCCGTACAGGGTCCTCACACCCGGGGATAAGACTTTCACCGTGCAGGTCGGCACTAGGGAGGAAACCATATCAGTGGACAGGTTAAAGCCAGCACACGTGGACCAGGATGTTCCCGTGCAGGTGGCAATACCGCCCCGGCGTGGGCGGCCACCCATTCCACGGGTGGTACATGAGACTGAAACGGACCAGGCGCCAGCGGTGGCCATGCAAGGGTCCCGCAAGCTGGCCCTAGAGACGCCCCAGCTGGACTCCCAGCAACCTCCGCAGGCGATGCCACTGGTTGACCCTCCTACGGTAACGCGCACAGGCCGGACGACACGGCGGCCTGCCCGTTTCCGGTAGGTTCCACTCAGCCTGTTTCTGGGGGGGGGGGGGGGGGGGTATTGTGGCGGCCTAGGTAGGGCCCAGTATTGAAGCAGGCTGAGGCAGGGGTTACCCCAGGTACTCTTATAGGCACGAGCCTGCCGTGCCTACAAGACTCTTAGGTGCATGAGTGCCCCGTGTGATAAAGGGCAGTTAGCCAGGACCCCTGTGTAGACCAAAGGGGGCCAAGTAGCTGGACTTCTGGAGAATGGACAACATGTCCACACAACCTATAAACTAGGAATTAGACTCATCCTTCCCAGTCCTGGAGCGAACTACACCAGGACTACAGGTGAGCCACAACAATATAATCTATTTGTTGAATATGTTTTCTATATGTGTTCCAAACGGTTTGTATCTAAGTGGTTTATTTTTTTGGAGATATTTCACTTTTTCTATATGAAGATTTCTCACGGCCATTGACAATGCATTGAGTTTGCCGATACGTGCAGTGCAAAACGTAAATTTTATTCAAAATTAATAGGTTTGTTTGTTTCTAGGTGGTGTGGTTCTAGAGATATTTCACTTGTTCTCTATGAAGATTGCTCATAGCCATTGAGTTTGCAGTGTGACAGTGTGTCATCCTGCAGCCAAGCAGCGCGCGCACTGACCTAAATACCCATGCTGACGTCATATGAAATAGGTCTGTAATGCGAGTATAAAGATACAAAAGGGAATATTACTTATTATTTTTGTACACATAAAATTGTTCTGCTATCTCTAGGTATATATTTTAACTTTTAATGATGAATTTATTTACCCTGCTCATAACGGATTGATAAGTGTTTTAACACTTGTTTCCACCGCATATATGTATATGGGTCACTCTCCTGAAAACTGGCCAGAAGTGTCACATGGAGAGTTAAAATTTAATATTTGAATTTTTTACATTTTTTGGTTGCAAATGAAAGCTGGAAATCTCCCCTTTACATCTATGTAAAATATAAATTGATGAGATAAAAAATAAAGGTGTAGTCCATGAATAAGATATCTCCTATGGCAGTATAACATGGGCGTCACACGTGTAACACGTGTTTAGGACACCACGCAGTCTGCTTAATAAATATCTAATCAGAATTAAATAATATCATACTTAGAAGCATATTAATCATGGCATAATATACAGAAATAGCTAGTGCTTATATTGATAAAAAAAAGTAATTCCCAGCCATGCTTTATTCACTGAATAATTAGTGTACAATATTTGTGTGGCATCCAGACACCACGGTTACACGTGTGACGGAAATTTGTAATGTTATTTCTGAAGACATTAACATTTTTTTTTTTTTAAATTTAAGCATGCATACATGTTAATACATACTTCCTCTTTGATTTGGGAACTGTTTTGTTTGATATATCAATGCAATACAAGATGTTAATAAGGATTCAAAAACGTCCCATATGTCATGTTACAAATGGCTGGCTGTAAAATGGGGTTTTTTGGTACAAAAACAGTTCATAACTAAAAATACCAAAGTTGCACACAGTTTTATATTATTTCCCTCATTTCTTTCATCAAATCTGAGCATGAATATGAAAAGAATAAGGAAAAAAATAAGTAGGAAGGTTTTTATTGATGTTTTAAAATCCCATCTCATGCTGACCAGTTTTCAGGAGAGTGACCCATATATGTATATATGTATATGGGTCACTCTCCTGAAAACTGGTCAGCATGGGATGGGATTTTAAAACATCAATAAAAAAATATTCATATATCAAACAAAACATTTCGCAAATCAAAAAGGAAGTATTTATTAACATGTATGCATGCTTAAATAATAAAAAAATTGGATGTCTTCAGAAATAACATTACAAATTTTCGTCACACGTGTAATCAGTGGTGTCTGGATGCCACATAAATATTTATACTAATTATTCAGTGAATAAAGCATGGCTGGGAATTACTTCTTCTTTTTTTTTATCAATATAAGCACTACATATTTGTGTATATTATGCCATGATTAATATGCTTCTAAGTATGAAATTATTTAATTCTGCTTAGATTTTTATTAAGCAGACTGTTGGGTGTCCTAAACTAAGCAGACTGTTGTGTTATAAGTGAGCAACACATGTTATACTGCCATAAGAAATAGCTTAATCATGGACTACACCTTTATTTTTTATCTCATCAATTTAAATTTTACATAGATGTAAAGGGGAGATTTCCAGCTTTCATTTGCAACCAAAAACTGTAAACAATTCAAATATTAGATTTTAACTCTCCATGTGACACTTCTGGCCAATTTTCACGAGAGTGTATATATATATACATATATATATATATCTTTCTAGACCTGGGCTAGGGAGAGGGAAGCACATCCGGTCCAGCAATTTTTACCTACTTATTCAGGATAAAATGATCTAACTAAAACACTAATAATAATAATAATAATGATAATAGAACTGTGAAGTTTTCCTGGTACAAGCCAGCCGAATAGACGTGGAAGGGTGTAGTGGGCGGGCCCTAGCCCACGTCTATCGGAGGCTTATACCTCGGTAAAACAACAGTTATCCATCATCTATACCCAGGTAAGATTCGTCTAACTAATCTATTTTACCTCGGTATACAGCCTCAGGCTAGGGAGACGTTTACGTAATATCATTTTATCCTGTATATCTTGCTAAATATTCAATAACAACTTAAATTACATTGGGATTCAGTAATCGACAAGATTTATGGAGACAGTAAAGTGTATTTTCACCTCTTGTAGATCTAGTCTTTCAGTAACCGTTGGGCAACAGTGCTCGACTTTTCCAACCGTTTGTTATAATGTCTTGCAAACGATCGTGCAGTTTTCCAACCTGCATGGGTTAAGATCCGTTTAACGGAAATTCCAAGCAGACGTGCCTTTGACACCATCGCACCTCGCGTCGAGTGGGACGCATATTTGTCCGTATCGATGCCTGCCAACTTTAACACTGTAATTGTCCATCGTACGAGAGTATCTCGCGAAATGCCCTTGTGTGGCCTAATAAAGCTTACTAAAAGTTGCCTTGACGTTCGTAAGTCCTTCGTCTTGGATATATATGCCCTAATGGCTGAAACTACACATAGTTTTGGATCCTCTGTAAAACTTGTTACATTAATTGTAGACAGGGGATCTCCCAATTTGTTTGACTTTAATAACTGTGTTAAGTCAAACGTGGCCTCTTTCTTATCTATTTCTAGGCCATCCAGTGACAGGGCAACAATAGTCTAACCTCTGTGTCCAATTAACAGTAATACGAGCAACGCTACTTTAAATCCTAACTTTCTAATATCTAAATGTTTGTTACGTGGCCATCATTTAAATAGTTCAAATACCACAGACACATCCCAAAACCGACTATATTTTGGTTTGGGTGGATTTCTTTCATATATTGACCTGAGAATCCAGTGGATAACTTGATGTTTTCCTATAGTTTAGCCATTTATCCTTGGACGGATAACCGACAAAGCACACCTAGCAGCATTAATTGCTCCAAACCGTAAACCTTCATCTTCCAACATACGCAAGAATCTTCCGACCTGGGAAATGGTCGGGTTCATAGGCTTGACTTTCTTAATAAGGCAATGAAAGCCCCACTTTCTTAAATAAGTTGTATACATTTTTACTGTGCCTTTTCGCCATGCATGTGAAACTATTCTTTGTTGTGTAATTTTGTCTAAACCAAATTGTTCCAAATATTTATTTAAAAAAGGAATGCCAGCAACGGTGTCGTTGACATGTCCCCGCTTTGTTTTAGGGGGCCTTGATGTGCCAGATTTCCCGGCGATCTTCGGAATCGCAGGCAATCTGTGGCTGTTGCCACTATGCCCGGAAGCCAAGGTTGTGTGTCCCAGTCGGGAACGATTAATATTGCGTGTGCTTTCTCCATCTTTATCTTTCTGGCCACTCGGCTGATCATGCTGAATGGAGGGAAAATATAGTAAAATTTAATTCCCCAAGTCAGAGAAAACGCATCTATCTGCCAGGCATTTGGTTCCGGATGCCATGAAACGTATGTGTTAATTTTAAAATTATTACGGGATGCAAACAAGTTGACCTCAGGTCGGCCCCATTGTTGACAAACTATTTTTAAAATGTTTGGATTGAGAGCCCATTCTAAATGATCATGGAAATGTCTGCTCTTTCGGTCAGCTAGCATATTTTGAATGCCTGGGATGTGTGCCACAGTCAGCCAAACCTGGTTTAGCTGCGCCCATTCCCAAATCTTCTTTGCTACATCATTACATGGTTTGGACTTTGTCCTCCCCATGTTCCTAACATATGCCATTGCAGTTGTATTGTCAGTTAGTATCCTAACATGTCTTCGTGGAATCTTAACGAGGCTTGCTAGTCCTAAATAAATGGCTCAACTCCAAAACATTAATATGGTCCGAAATTTCATTTTGTAGCCATCTCCCTCCTGTTGCGACATCATTACGATGTGCCCCCCAACCTTCTAGTAATGCGTCGGTGGTTACGACCGTGTTGGGTTCACCCATTCGAATAGGGTTGGGAGAATTCTGAATATTTTTGAACCACCAGTTAATATCATCCATCCCTTCCTCAGAAATAAACATTTTTCATTCGAAATTTCCTTTTGTGCGAGCCAACGCCATATGATATCAGTATACCGATCATCACGGCGACATGCCTTATCTTTGGCCTATTTAACTCGACCAAGCGGGTCACTGTATCGAGAAACTTCTGTAGTTTGTTCTCGGGGAGTGACCGGGTGTTGATAATAAAACCCAAACATTTGAGTTTGGTTGTCGGTAAGAAAACCGACTTCTTGTCATGAATATAAAACCCCAACTTCGTTAACATTTTACATAAATCTTTGACAGCATTCTTAGTCATAAAATGCTTGTGATACAATAAATGAGTCGTCTATGTATGGGAACATAGTGTGACCTTTTCTAGCCATAGCTGAAAGAATTGGCTTCAACAATTTAGTAAAAAGATGTGGAGCGCACGCCAAACCATTTGGCATACATGTAAACTGGAAAAGTTTATCGTCCCAAATAAATCTGAGGAATTTGCGGTGTTCCGCACAAATAGGGACCGTATAATATGCGTCCTGTAAGTCTACACTGGCCATCCATGCATCAAGCGTAACCAAACCCCTGGCAGTTTCTACCGAAAACATTTTAAAATGTTGGTATTCTACTAAGTCGTTCAATTTAGTCAAATCTAAACTCATTCTAATATCCCCATTAGGCTTAGGTCTGGAAAAAATATTAGAAATAAATTCTCCTGGAGTGTGAAGCACTTCCTCTATGATGCCTTTCGATTCAAACAACAATACTTGAGAAGTTAACGCTTGCTTTTCTAATGCATCAAATTTATATGGAAAAGGAACTCGATCTTGCACTGGTAATTCAAGAAAAGGGATTTTAACCCCTGTTACTATGTCTAAAATATTGTCATCTTTAGTAATTCTGATAAACAATTAGAAATGTTCCCAGCACAAAATTTTCTTACGGCCGTTTGTGTCTCTTCCGCCACCATCTCAGCTACCACTGGTGTTGTTTGTGTAGCAGCTGCTTCGGAGCAAACTCTTTCCGGAACGGGCGGTTTCCGTCGTTCCAGTTTTGACGATCTCCTCGTCCCCTGCCTCATGGCAGATAGCCGTAGGAGTGGCCGGATATGCCGCGGCGAACCCGAAAATCCCCCCATGGTCTTCGGAATCTGGAGGTGTTTTCCCACCTCCGGGCAGTTTCCATGTTCCTGCCACTTTTCGTGTCTGCCTCCACCTCCTTGAATAGGTAGGGGAGCTGGCCGCCAAACATCTTTGACTTGTCTAGAGGTTTCCCTTTAATAGGTTTAGGTGGAAGGAAGAGGGTGTACTCCTTCCCGTCATTGTCTGTCACCTTTTTAGAAAGCGCCACCTCTTTCCCGGCAGGCGTGGTGACCGCCTTATAGACGTTCTCGTATCTTCTGTAACTTAAAAAGTTACTGGCAGCGGTGAGCAAGGCATTGCTTTTGTCCATCACCCTTGCTAGCGAAGAGAACTTGTTCTCTGTTTGCATTCTATTTGCAACCGGGGTGACAGACGTCAGTGCTCCTAGCACCGCCTTATGGACTGTAAACAGAACACTTTCAAACCTCTTCTTTTCTTCACTTAGGTGTACCCCCGCATCCATCTCCTTTACCACTGTGTCAGGGATCCCTTTGATCCCCGTAATCTGCTCTGTGATCTTGTTGATTATTTCTGCCGGTTTAAACGTGTTAAAATAGCCCTTGATCGTCTCGCGCATCATGGTGGTGGTTTTTATCTTCTTTGCCTTTTCTAGTTGGCAGCGCTTCCTGACCTTACTGCCGATTTTTGCATAGAGACCGGCTCTCTCGGTGTCAGAGTCGGACTCCGTACTAGATGAGTCCGACGAAGAGTCAGAAGATGAGTGTTTCCTCTTCTTTTTCTTGCTCTTCTTCTTGGGCTTCTTAGCCTTCTTTACCTTACTTGGTGACTTTATAGTGCTGCCCCACTGGGAGACCAGGCTGCCAGGACCAGGACCTGACATCCCACTCAGTCACATTATCCTGACACTGACCCAACCAGTCCTTGCCCTATTCTGGGCAGGGATCTCCACAGCGGAATCCGTTTCCTCAAAATCGGACACATCCTCCCAATCCGAATCGACAGGTGTAAGCTGACGAGTGGTGTCAATGAGGCTACTGTTTTGAAGTTGTCTCATCCTTTGTTTGACAAGCCGGTTGACCTGATCTGTTAGGTCTGCCGGACAACTGGGACCATCATCACTATCCCGGTCCAAAAGGACATCAGCTCCAGGCTGTGGCGACAGGGGAGCCATCAGCCCCGGCGATGAATCATAGCCGGTAGGCATGCGCCCCTCCGCAGCAGCGGGCGGCGGTTTGTTTCGCTTTGTAGCCATCGGTATTCTGTAACCAAAAAAGGATACTTATTAAACCGGAATCAACTCAACTGTACACCGAAGTGACGCCAAGAAACCTGGGTTGAGGATCAATTTGGTATTGAGTAACGTATTTACACCGTTCTCAGTACAGACGTGATAAGCTAAGTATTATCGTAGGTTTTTAGGTATCGAAACCAACCATACGTGGGGTAGGCCTCTGGGACCTCCCATCCCTCTGTCGCGTACACTTCTCCCTCCTGCGGCTTCTGCGCCAGCAAGTTGGGAGAAAATGCTACGAAACTCGGAGAAACGCCTTATTCAAAAGGGGAATCTATAAAAGAAACCCAGGATCATCCCCAACAACACCCTCTATTAGGTTCCGAGAGAATCTCCACAGGAGATGTGACGGTGTCAACATCTCTACCCGTATCAAAGCGGGTTGATAGAACCATGGTTTCGATAAACACAAAGCAATTCTTTGTTTTATCCGTATCGATTTAAAAAATGCTAATCTAGTCCAAATTGGACGTACAAAAGTTCTGAACTTTCAAATCTAGATGCTATAATGCATCATAAACAAGCTCGACCAAAGTTTATATCACTACTTACGGTTATTCACTTGTTGTAGATAAATCCTACTGGAGCAACTCAACGAGCGTCCTCCGGTCATGAGTTGTTTATGCTAATTGCTGGACCGGATGTGCTTCCCTCTCCCTAGCCTGAGGCTGTATACCGAGGTAAATACATATAGTATAGTTATACGAGTCTTACCTTGGTACAGATGATGGATAACTGTTGTTTTACCGAGGTATAAGCCTCGGATAGATGTGGGCTAGGGAGAGGTAAGCACGTCCGGTACCAGCAATCTTAACCTACTTATTGAGGATAAAAATGACTTTCAAACAATGGATACTATTACTTTACCGAAAAGGTACACCAACGGAATAGATGTGGCAGGGTGTGGCGGGAGGGCCCTAGCCCACATCTATCCGAGGCTTATACCTCGGTAAAACAACAGTTATCCATCATCTGTACCAAGGTAAGACTCGTATAACTATACTATTTTACCTCGGTAAACAGCCTCAGGCTAGCCTCAGGCTAGGGAGACCTTTACATAATTCATTTTTATCCTTAATATCATTCTTTCTTATTATTATAACATTCTAAATTTTTGTTCTCACCTATTCTTGTTAGTTGGCGAGAAGACGCTTTGCAACGCCGGTAGGCTTTTCTAGTCGTTTATTATAATGTTTTGCAAACGACTTAGCCGTCTTCCAGCCTGCATGCGCTAGTATTCTTTTCACAGAAATACCAAGCACCCGTGCCTTGGAGACCATGGCTCCTCTAGTTGAGTGGGAAGAGTATTTACTCGTATCCACTCCAGCCAATTTCAACACCGTAATTGTCCATCTGGCAAGTGTGTCTCGTGAAATCGCCTTATGTGGCTTTATAAAGCTCACTAATAGTTGTTGTGATGCACGTAAATCCTTTGTCTTGTATATATAAGCCCGTATGGCCGACACAACACATAATTTCCGATCATTCGGAAAACAGTCTAAGTGAACCGTTGATAAAGGGTCACCTAACGTGTTCGATTTGAGCAATTTCTCTAAATCAAACGTAGCTTGTTGCTTGTCTATTTCTAATCCAGTTAAGGATAAAGCAACAATCGTCTGTCCTCTGTGTCCGGTTACTAACAATAACAGGACCGCGACCTTAAAACCTAACTGTTTTATATCTAACCACGAGTTGTGAGGCCAAGCCTGAAACAACTTAAATACTATAGAAACATCCCAAAACCGACTATACTTTGGTTTTGGAGGATTCCTTTGATAAATTGAACGAAGTAAATAACAAATAACATAATGTTTTCCAACTGTTTCGCCATCAATTCTAGGTAATATAATTGATAACGCACACCTCGCCGCATTAATCGATCCAAAGGAAAGTCCTTCATCCTCTAGAGAACGAAGAAACCGAGCTACTTGTGAAATCTTTGGATTTGTTGGCTTAACTTTCATTAACAAACAATGTACACCCCATTTCTTTAAATAGGTTGTATACATTTTGACAGTTCCTGGCCTCCAGGCATCCGATACTATCCTATCCTCAGTAATTCTGTCCAATCCAAATTGCTGTAGCTGCTTCCTTAGAAAAGGAATGCCAATAGGGGCGTCGTTGACACGTCGCCGTGAACCACTAGCGGTCCGTGGTGCGTCAGATTCCCGAGTTTTCTTGGGAATCGTATATGATCTTTTGCCAGTTGTGAAACTGCTGGCAGCCAAGGTTGCGTGTCCCAATCGGGCACCACCAGTATCGCATGTGTCCCTTCCAAGCCGATTTTTCTCACTACTCGGCTGATAATGCTAAATGGTGGGAAAATATAAAAATAATTATTTTCCCAGGTAATAGCAAACGCATCTACTTTCCAAGCATCCGGTTCAGGATGCCAAGAAACATAACAGGGTAACTTGTTATTATTTCGTGATGCAAATAAGTCAACTTCAGGTGTACCCCATTTTTCACAAACGAAGTTAAACAAATGTGTAGAGAGAGACCACTCTAAATGGTCATGGAAATTTCTACTTTTATAATCTGCAAGTGTATTTTGTGACCCTGGAATATGCGCTACAGTCAGCCAGACTTGTTGAGCCTGTGCCCAGTTCCAAATCAGTTTAGATAACTGATTGCAAGACTTTGATTTGGTTCCACCCATGTTACGAATATATGCCATGGCAGTAGTATTATCAGTTAGTATTCTAACCTGTGATTTATTTATCTTTACTAAACTACGTAAGCCCAGATAAATAGCACGCAATTCTAGTGCATTAATATAGTCTGATTTTTCATCATCAGCCATCTACCTCCTGTTGTGACCCCATCTCGATGAGCTCCCCAACCTTCTAACGAAGCATCAGTAGTAATTACTGTATTAGGTTCCGCCATGCGGATTGGATTTGGTGAACTTGCTATATGTTGCATCCACCATCCAATATCCTGTAACCCTTCTTGCGAAATAAACATCTTTCGCTCAAAATTGCCTTTAGTTCGTGTTAACGCTAAATTTTTATCTATTTCTAGCGACTTAATATGGGCCTTCCCATATAAAATAGCAGGTGCATATGAGGTCATTATGCCAATAAGAACAGCAACCTGTCTAATTTTTGGCTTTGATAACTTAATAAGCTGAGTCGCTGTAGTCATAAACTTAATTAGTTTTTGTTCTGTTATCGACACTGTAAGGGACTGTGTATCCAGAATAAACCCTAAACATTTGAGTTGTTTTGTTGGTTTAAACACTGACTTTTGTTGATGTACATAAAACCCCAATTTAGTGAGTAATGCACATAAATCCAAAACTGCATTCACACAACCAATTTGTGTTGATGCTATAATAAAAGAATCATCTATGTATGGAAACATTATGTGACCCTTCCTCGCCATTACCGAGAAAACAGGTTTAAGCAATTTAGTAAATAAACGTGGCGCACAAGCTAAGCCATTCGGCATGCAGGTAAACTCAGAGTTGGTTATCCCAAATAAATCGAAGAAATTTTCGGTATTGTTCCATTATGGGAAGCGTATAATATGCATCCTGTAAATCAACACTAGCCATCCACGCATCTGGTGTAATCAGATCTCGTGCCGTATCTAGAGAGAACATTTTAAAATGTCGATATTCCACCCTTTTATTAAGGATTGTTAAATCCAGGATCATTCGAACATCACCATTAGGCTTCGGTCTCGAGAAAATGTTTGAAATAAACTGTCCTGAACAGTGTATAATTCCTTTCTCAAAGAATTTATGTACCTGTTTAGTTAGTGCGTCTCGTTCAACTGGTTGAATGTTATATGGAAAAGGTATTATACTTTGTACAGGAATTTGTGTAAAGGGAATTTGAACACCCCTAACTATTTCTATAATTTCTTGGTCACTAGTAATTTTGTGCCACTCAGAAATATGATTACTAATATTACCAGCCACAAAGTTGCTTACAGTTTGTGTGTTTTTAGAGGCTGCAGGGACTTGTAAAGTTTGTGTTTGGACCTCTACTTGGACCCGCCCCTGGGGAAAGGTCTCGACGAGTTGAACCCTCGGCCTATTGGCCGTGCGGTGTTGTCGGTCCAGCCTGGGCGAGCGCCCCGGCCCCAAACCCTTGACCGAAGTTTGAACTCGGTCTGGTTCCTCTGGTGAACCGTCGTGGACGAAAATCCCCTCGTGACTTTTTGAAACGAGGAACTTCCTGTTTCTTCTTGCCATCCATGTTTTTGCCACTCTTGGCTGCAGTCTCTACCTCTTTATAGAGGTATTGTAGTTGACCGCCAAACATCTTGGTATTATCTAAAGGTTTCCCTTTAATCGGCTCTGGAGCAAGATAGAGCGTAAACTCCTTCCCCTCATTATCGGTAACCTTCTTAGAGCGAGCCACTTCTTTGCCAGCATCTGTGCAAACTGACTTGAAGACATTTTCATATCTTCGAAACGACAGGTAATTACCTGCCGCCGCTAGTACTGCAATGCCTTTGTCCATTGTCTTAGCCAAAGACGAGAACTTATTTTCACTCTGCATCCTATTAGCCACAGGAACAATAGCTGTTAGGGTAGCCAACACTGCCTTATGCACTGTGTGCAACACATCCTCAAACTTCTTACGGTCATCCGTCATATTGACATCCCGATCCATTTCTTTAATGATGGAGTTGGGAACACCCTTTATGCCTGTTAACTCATCTCCTAACTTGGAGATAACCTCCGCCGGTTTGAACGTGCGAAAATGACCATTCACGGTCTCGCGCATAAGCGTAGTGGTTTTAACCCGCTTAGCCTTTGGCTTCTCCACCTTCTTAGCCACTTTAGTGCCAATGTCCGCATAGACACCTTCATATATGGTGTCTGAGTCTGATTCCGTAGAAGTAGACTCAGTGGACGAATCAGAAGAAGAATATTTCCTCTTCCTCTTCTTCTTTTTGGACTTAGTCTTCCGCTTTTTGCGAAAACCAGTCTTTGGCCCTCTCCTTGGTGAATTCATCACCCAAGAATATCACCTGTTTCTTCTTCTTCCTCCGTTTAGGAGAAGGAGGAGGAGGAGCCTTAAGCTCCACCGCCGAGTCTGTGTCCAAGAAATCCTCAAACGAATCCTCTTGGACACTCGGCCTACGCCGCTTCCGAGACACAGGCGATTTGGCAGTCAAGATGTGGCTTTCCAATCGTGCAAAGCGAGCCTCCCAATCTGGAGGCGCAGGCACATCAGGCACTGCGTCCTCGTCCGGGTCGGAGAGGATATGCGCCCGGGGCTGTGTCGACGGCCCTGCCGACAACACAGGTGAGGAGTCGTACTCCTCGTCCACTCCACTCGGAACACGCCCCTCGGCTGCTGCTGCACCGCGCTTACTCCGCTTCGTGGCCATCGGGAGCTGAAACAAAAAATTTTGGTCAGTCCCGGTATATATATATGTCACAATATGGTTGTTTCAAACTCATTTGGACATCTATTGGTGTTAGAGAACGTGTTTATACCGTTATAACACAGGCGTAATAAGCTAAATTTGTGCGTGGGTTGTGGGTCAAGCCCAAACCTTACGCGGGGTCGGGACCAGTGTATCGGCCCGCCCATCCCTCTGTTCCGCACACTTCTCCCACCTGTGACTACTACGTCAACAAGTTGGAGAAAATGCTACGAAACTCGGAGAAACGCCTGAAAAAGTTTTGTCTAGGGGAGTCTATAAAAGAAACCCAGGAGCATCTCCAACATTACTCTCTATTAGAGTACGAGAGAATTTCCACATGAGATAGGGCGAAACCCACATCTCTACCCATAGTCACACGGTGACCCGGGTGTTGACATAACCGCTAATGACCGGTTTGGTTCCTTCGAGAAACCCACTCGAGTGTTCTATCCTTGGTTGTTTATAACCAAATAACTCGTCCAAATTGGACCAACGAAAGTCTAAACTTTCCATAATGATGCTCTAATGCATCATAATTAAGCTAACCACAGTTTTTATTATACTTACTGCGTATTTGCTTGTATGTAGACTAATTTTGCCGGAGCAACCCAACGACACGTTATCCAGTCGTGAGTTGTATATGCTAATTGCTGGTACCGGACGTGCTTAACTC